>OZ025289.1:162739382-163256882 GCA_964019185.1 Maratus speculifer | reverse complement strand
TTAAAATCACTCGGTAATTTCGAATTCTTTGACAATTAATCGATTTATTAATTTTAAAAATTATATTAAATTATTATCATTAAAAATCAGACTTTGTAACAGAAAGTTACCGCTTCTTCAAACGGAGTTTTCCTTTCTTGTATGTCCCACAACGGAAAATCTACTTACGGAACGATAACAGTTCGGCTACATTGCTGCCGGTAGTTTCACCTGGAATTCACAGATTTATTTTTAACAGTGTAGAAGGCTAAATCATATATATTATAAAGCAGAAGTTCTGAAACTTCCAAACGAGTGTTTTCAAAAACTACCCGATGGATCTTTTTGCAGATTATATCATTCGATAGGATATATTTTTGCGGAGGTTTATGATACAAGTTTACAGGGATAACTCTGATTTTTCGTGGTAAATTTCGTATTTTTCGGTAATTTTGGCAAAAGGGTTGCCAGTAGCTCTTTTTGGCGAAAATTATAATTGCTAAAAAAATTAAAATGGCTATATCTATTAGAAATATTGCAAATAATAGCAGAAAATAACTACTGATAATATTAATAATAGTAAAGAAAGACCTCTTAAATGAGGCGTAATATTATAAAAATATATTTATCTTGAAAATGAAAAAAATATTTGCAATGCTTAAAAAATAAATTAACGCGAAATATAACAATTGGTTCAACTTTTGGCGACTTATCCCTGGTGTTAGAATAAAAACATGAATTTCAGAAATTGATGAATTTTGAATGATAGTTATTTCCCTTTTTATTATTTTCTTTCTCTTTTTTATCGAATTTCCGTATAATATAACTTACAGCAGAAAAAAGCAGATCTGATTGTAAAAGACACTGTAAGTTGTGAGTTACTATTCGTTTCTATACCATTTTCATCTTGCTTTTGTCGCCAAAGAATGCGTTTTTAAGCCGAAAATGCACTACTGACTTAATGCCTGACTTAGGTTCTTAATGGTCGCAATAATGTTTTTTTTTTTTTTTTTTTTTTTCAAGTGAAGATAATTTTTAGAAGTATATTTTAATATTCAATCGTAAATTATATAGATATGAGTATAACTCTGTTATTTCTTTTTGCAAATGTTTTCATTGTTAATTTAATTTTTTTTGCGCCATTTCGTCAATTTCACTTACAGGAAAAATTTCAGTTTTAAAATTTAAAAACTGAAGAAGGAAAGATTGCCCCATCGATTAAAAATCTACCCCCAAATTCCAAGATTAAATGTCAATAATGGATGATCGTAAATGTCACATTCACTTGACATTAAGCATAATATAAATACTAATTATGTCATCAAGTGATATTTTTAATTGAACATTTTATTTCTACTTTTATATATGTTCTGCTAATTTGTTTTTCGTTATTTAAATGAAAATTTATGCTAATCTATATAATCTGGCTAATAGTTTGGCGATTTGTATAATTTGGCGAAATTGGTCGACGGTATAACCAAGTAGTACTGAAGGAAAAAATTTGCAATTCAAAGTAAATTTATGCAATTATACGTTATTACTATAGATAAATTCAACTTTTTGAAATGAAAAATTCCCGCTGAATAAAATATACAAGTCTTTTTTAATTGACCATTTCCTCTTCAATATTGCTTCAATCAAACTTTCACTATTCTCTTTCGCGCAGGCTAAAAAAATGTATTTTAAATATTTTATTAGATAAAACGTAAATAACATTTTTCTATTTAAAAAAAAAATATTTTTTTAATATAATTCTACCATTATGTGTCTTACAGGACAAAATAGCAGAATTACTTTTAAAAATGGTTTTATCTATTAATTGTATGTTATTTGTTTATTTGGGTGTTTGAATCTACTTTTGTCATCAAACAATGCGATTTTATACCAAGAAGGCATAAGCCGGAGCGATATTCTCAATTACTAAATTCTCCACTCTCTTTTAAATGTGTGAGAGCATTTTTAGGATATTTTTTTCATGTTTAATTGTAAATATATAAATAGCAGTTATACAAAAAAAAAAAATGCGTATAATGTTTAAATTTTAGTATAAATGTCTTCCTCATCCAAACTGTAAAATAATTTAATTGCAACTTTTTAAAGTTTTGGCGCAGATGTCATATACGCACCACATTCGCACGATTGCAACAAAATGGCGATTTTATGCCACACATGGTAAACCGACTATGATTGTTCATTTATTAATAAACTAATTATTAATTTTCATTTTGTTTTTTAAAATAATATAAATCATTTTGTTCTATAGCTATTAATTAAACTTTTTTATTTATTATTTTTTTTCAAATAATACAAAATAATTAAAAAATATTTATGAAATTGGTAATTAAAAACCAAGTTCTCCAAATTGGCGCCAGAAAAAAATTGCGCCAATGTGGTGCATACATGACATCTGTGTCAAAGTTTTTTCTTATACATAAGTAGGGAAAATGCAATATAAATACCGATTAAAAATTTTTCCAAATGGAAATTTTGTCACGGATTTGGTCATATATTCATCGAGGTATCTCACTGGCGCCAAAATGGCATTATTTGCCTCATATGGTAACCCAGCTATAGTTGTTTATCTGATGATAAGTTGTTTATTTACTTTCATTTTTTTCTTTTTTGAAATGACATTTGTTGTTTTGTTCTACAGTTACTTTTTATTTATTGTTAATTGCTGTTTAAAATCATAGAAAATAATAAAATATACATAAATTTCTTTGGTATTCTAAAACGAGGATTTTGCCACATTGTAGTTGCAAGATAATCGTGCTAAACCTACTGCGTATATGATGTCTGTGTAGGAATCATTTGTGAAATATGAAAAGTGTAAATTGGCTACTACTTGATTATCACGTCAACCAATTTCGCCAAATCGTTCGCCAAATTATACAAATTTACATAATTTTATCTTAATAACTAAAGAGAAAATGCTTAAATACGAAAGAGCAAATAATTTTGTTTTCATTTTTCAGGAGGAAATTTTGCAATAATAGACCCCTTGCACCTGGCGTTACATGCTTCATCTGGCGCCCAAACATAAGGCAAATGTGGTGTTTTCACATTTGTAAACATAGTAATTTGCGCTTCATCTTTTAAGTACTTAGAAAAATAATGCAAGAATAAGAAAAACTAAAATTAAACACAAAGACTACACGTGCTTTAAACGGCAAATAGGGATTTATGATGTTTTGTTTGGGCTCCAGATGTGCACCAGATTACAGTATCAGCCGTTGATGTGACGTCAATGCAAGGGGTCTATAAAGTAATTGTTGTAGTGAGAATTTTAATGTGTGTGTGTTTTTTTTTTTTACCGTTGGCAACTTGCTGTAACGAAATTTTTTTTCCCTGCTATTGTTTTGTAAGAGCTGGTTTTGTGAAAGCCATGTTAAGATGGTATTCAAATTTTGGAACCCTTCCCAATTACCACCCCCTTGAGCCGATTTTGCACATTTGCAATTCCCACTGAGATATTAACCATATCAATGTACTTGACGAGTTTGAAGATGATTCTTGCATAATTGTGCCTTTTATCGCGCAGACAAAATTTAATATATATATAAACTTTTTAGGTGGGAGTAGCTAGTAGCGTCTATACCCCGCCCCAAATTTTGGCTCTTATCACAAATGCACCCAAGAAATTCCCCATGCTGCCGAAAATGGGGATTAATAGTTTGATACCTGCGTTAATAACAACAATTTTGCTCATTTTAGAAATTTATTTATTTAAATGGATTTATTTTATTTAATTTTTTTATTTATTTAAATTTATTTTATAAATTTATTTATTTAAAAAAATTTAAATTTATTTATTTAAATTTTATTTATTTAAATGTTTATTTATTTATTTAAATGGGGGCGTAGCGCTCATACACGCGTTAGTGATTCCGGTGTTGATGAGTTTCATACATTTTAGTGATTCCTGCACAGCGAGTTTCGTGGATTCAGTGATTTTTTTTGTTTTAATGGGCGCGCAGCGCTCATACACACGTTAGTGATTGCGGCGTTGACGAGTTTCGTACATTTTAGTGATTTCTGCACAGCGACTTTCGTGGATCCAGTGATGTTGTTTTGGTTTTAATGAACGCGCAGCGCTCATACACACGTTAGTGATTGCGGCGTTGGAGAGTTTCGTGCATTTTAGTGTTTCCCGCACAGCAATTTTCGGGGATCCAGCGATGTTTGTCTGTCTGTCTGTTGGTTTGTTTGTCTGTCTGTTTGTTTGTTGATTTGTTTGCTTATTTGTCTGTCTGCTTGTCGGTTTGTTTGTTCGTCTGTCTGTTTGTTCGTTTGTCTGTTTGTTTGTTTGTTTTTGTATGTCTGTCTGTGTGTTTGTTCGTCTGTCTGTTTGTTCGTCTGCTTGTTTGTTCGTCTGTCTGTTTGTTTGTCTGTTTGTTTGTTTTTGTCTGTCTGTCTATTTGTTCGTTTGTCGGTTTGTTTGTCGGTTTAATTGTTTGTCAGTTTGTCTGTTGGTTTGTTTGTTTTTGTCTGTCTGTCTGTCTGTCTGTTTGTTTGTTTGTTCGTTTGTCGGTTTGTTTGTTTGCCGGTTTAATTGTTTGTTAGTTTGTTTGTCGGTTTGTTTGTTTTTACGTCTGTTTGTTTGTTTGTCGGTTTATTTGTTTGTCAGTTTGTTTGATTTTACGTCTGTTTGTTTGCTTGTCTTTTAATTTGTCAGTTTTTTTATTTGTCTGTTTGTTTGTTTGCCTGTTTGTCGGTTTGTTTGTTTGTTTGTTTGTCTGTTTGTCTTTCAATTTGTCAGTTTGTTTTTTATTTGTCTGTTTGTCTGTCTGTTTGTTTATTTGTTTGTTTGTTTGTCTGTTTGTAGGTTTGTTTGTCGGTTTGTTTCTTTGTCTCTCTGCCTGTTTGTTTGTTTATTTGTAGTATCGTCAAAAAACGGAAATCAAGAAACCATATCGTCAAGAAACCATAAGTTCCGTTTATAAAAGGGAAATTATCGGCAGCATGGGGAATTTCTTGGGTGCATTTGTGATAAGAGCCAAAGTTTGGGGCGGGGTATAGACGCTAGTGGAGTAGCTTTGGGTTCCTGGCTTCACATAATGAAAAGTTGTGAAGAAATTTTTCAGAAGTTGTACCATGGTAACGACTGTAATAATTAATATTTCTTCAGATAAGGGAAAATTTTAAATCCTGTTGCCATAATGGTCTCATTTCGCTTCCAAATGTGCATTGTTAGTAATAAACGAAAATAGTTACTTCTAAATAGCTGGGTTTTGCGCAACGTTTAAGATAATTTTACATCACAATGGTGTCTAAATCGTTTTCAGCAATGAGCAAAGTGCTGCTATGGGTCCAAATTATTTAAAATACAAATTTAAATTCACCAGTTCGTTTCATCCACGGTTGTTCTGAAATATTGACCAGCGCAGCGGGCATAGCCTGCTAGTATCATATAAACGTGCATTTTGGATTTTTTTTAAGCTATTGCATAGCTTTTATCGCGGGCTTTGAGCGCAGCGACCTAATCTAAAAATTCCGTAACGAGAAAACCTAACACTTCCGTAACGAAAAAACCTAACACTTCGGCTAACGTCGTTTTAGTTCGGCAAACTTCGGCACGGTATCCTTCGGTAGACTTCGGCAGACATTGACGCGGTATTTTTCAGATATTAGGATATCAAGTCTCAAACTTATGTTTCTTATGATCTAATTTTCATAGCGCGGCCATTTTCAAACTGAGTTTCATTTTTTTTTTTTTAAACAAGTCCGAATAAGTCTATCTTAGACATTCTGAGTTTGGCAGAGATCAATCATGAATATTAAAAAAAATATTAAAATTTTTCAATAAAAATAATTTAAAAATTTTTATTAAAAATGTTCAATAAAACGTCACGAAAATGACGGATCGCCCGTAATTCGTTCTATTATTAAAAGCATGCTTTCGTAAAGCCTTACATTGGCACGTTTCCTTCTTCCGATTCGAATTCTATATTAAAATAAAACTTAATTTTTAATTAATTTTTTTTTTAAGCATCTCGAAAATGACAAGCAATAAACATACGCACAGCATATAAACAATAAAAAGAATGTTACCACTTATCCATTTTTTATTTCTTCAAACTTTTTCTGCCAGAAGTGTTTAATATAGGTTTCCAATCACCAAATACTGTTATAATGAATACTAGTGCCATCCTTTGACCGTTTATGAAGTTATATTCGCGTGTCACGAAAATGATGTATAGGCTTACATACATTCAATTTAATTACTCATGCATGATAATGAACTTAATATTATTTAAAAATATATATTTTCTTTTAAAAACAATTTTTTTTTTTTTTTTTTTTTTTTTTTTTTACAATAATTAGAAATTTTTATAAATATTATTTTATTTTTGTTAGTAGAAAACATACTTTACATGTAGACATTTGGTCCTAGATACTGTCACAAAAATGACATTTTTAAGGTTTAAAATTTTCTAAAAAATAATGAAATTGCAATAAAATCATATTTCTTGATTTATTGATTTCTAAAACAATAGTTCTAAAGAATAATAATAAAATTTTACATTTTATTTGCTTAAAATCAATAATAAAGTTCTGAAACACTAAAATGCACGTTTATGTGATATTCAGCCAGAAACAGAACAACACAGTCAATAACAGTTAAAAAATACTCTTGCAACATTACTGAAAATATCAAAATTATCATACACAATAGTTCGGAAAAGTAAATATCAAACTTCATGATATTTTTAAAAAAAGATAACAAATGTGTGAAAGTATCAAAATTCAACATAAACACACGGTTTAAGTGAAAACGTTTGTACAGAATTTTGCTTAAATCTCGTTGTGTGTGATCGCAGTCTTGAAAATTCCATTTTAAGTTAACCTGATTTAACCTTAAGATAACCTGACGGACTGAACGACAACTATAGGTGCTACGTATTTACATAATTACGAACGCACCTAAAAAATGAAATGAAAAATATTGCTGATTTTTTTCTTTCTGTTTGAGATAAATTTGCATTTTTTCTTCTAACCATTGAACATACTAACCGCTCTCTTCGCTATAGTTCCATATTAATAGACAATGACACCACATTATACCCAAAAAAGTGAATGAGGATTGCATCCCCCTACCCTTTTCATTCATAATGAAACAACGGGACCCACGTATAGTCCAGTGGTAAGCATAATAAGCTAAGAATGTGAAATCTATGGTCATATGTCTGTCGGTTCGAAACCTGAGAGTAATTCTAAAGGCATTTTTATGGAAGCTTGAGCATGTTATCGTTTACACTCGGCATCTTTATATAGTCTCTGCGAAATGTTGACGGCAATACTCACTATACTTACACTGCAATATTCACTATACTAGTCTGTATAAATCGATGTAAAAAAAAAAAAAAAAAAAAAAAAAAAAAATTAAAACAACATGACTATAAAAGCTGTATAATAAACTACCAATTTTTGAAAATACCTCTCCGTAATTTATCAAGTTATGTAGTATCTAATGATTCCGTTAACAGAAGTTCACTAGGCTATTACTCTACTTTTACAAAGCAAATTGCCTATATCTGACACGTCCAGGGAACTATTAAGTTTAGTTCTCGCCCGATTCGACTATAAAAAAATATATATAGGGTGTCCGAAAAGTCTGGAAACGGTCGAATAACTCGAGAAATACATAAGAGATTGAAAAACGAAAATATACGTGTTGAATATTTTTCAATAAGCTACTCAGTGATACCAAATTTGACCTTCGCAACCGACCCTCTGGGGGTCAGAGGGGGTCCAACTTTGAAATATTAAATTATAACCCCCATTTTTTATTGCAGATTCGGATTCTACGGACAAAAATACCTAACTTTTGTATTTGATGTTTATTTCGAATCCTCGTTTATTAAGGTGTAATTGAACATATTAAATCGATACATATTTCGGTTTTCCCAACCAGGTTTTGCCTGATTGGCCAGAATTTTGACGTCAAATTCTTCTCTTTTGCAGGAATAGTGGTTTCTTGAAAATCACCTGTGGCGATTATTTCGATAATGCTACACTGTTAAAAATTTGACCCATTTGTTGCAGTGTCACTCCACAGCTTTTATAGAATATCTCTTTTATGACCAATGAGAATGCTCTATAACACAGTAAAGTAACCGTTTTCTACAAAAGCGGTGGAGTGACGCTGTAACAAATGAGTTAAATTTTTTACAGTGTAAAGGGTTTTTTTATGCTTTCCTCTACAAAAATTCATTGAATCATATTTAATTTTATATTTGGATTTTTATTTTATCTAGTAAATGGTTTCTAAATAACGAATGGTTTCTAAATATGGCTGATGTGGGTGTGTGTTTTTTAAATTATTAGCTGTGGCGTCACTCCACCGCTTTTATAGAAAACGGTTACTTTACTGTGTTATGGAGCATTCACATTGGTCATAAAAGAGATATTCTATAAAAGCTGTGGAGTAACGCTACAACAAATGGATCAAATTTTTAACAGCGTAGTATTATCGAAATAATCAACACGGGTGATTTTCAAGGAATACTATTCCTGCAAAAGACGAGGAATTTGACGTCAAAAATTCTGGCCGATCAGACAAAACCTGGTTGGGAAAACCGAAATATGTATCGATTTAATATGCTTAATTACACCGTGATAAACGAGGATTCGAAATAAACATCAAATACAAAAGTTACGTATTTTTGTCCGTAGAATCCGAATCTGCAATAAGAAATGGGGGTTATAATTTAAGATTTCAAAGTTGGACCCCGTCTGACCCCCAGGGGGTAGGTTGCGAAGGTTAAATTTGGCATCACCGAGTAGCTTATTTAAAAATATTTAACATGTATATTTTCGTTTTTCAATCTCATATGTATTTCTCGAGTTATTCGACCGTTTCCAGACTTTTCGGACATCCTGTATATGTTAGTAATGTAAGTAAATGTAAAAAAATTTAAAATGTTGATCTTGGCCCGAACCGAGTCTGTTGCAAAAATTTAGTCCGAGTACAGATACGGTGTAACTGTCCCATACCAATCTAAATGCTAACTAAACTCTGTGGCTTTACAATCCATGGAGGATCAGCGCCAAAGTGCCCATCCCTCTCTACTAGATCCTTTGCCAGAGGTGCTCTGCAGCATATGTTCCGGTAAGGTGGTCAGCCTGATGCGAGACCCTCGGTGTTTAGTTCCCAAGCATGTTTGGTACTCATTTTATCGACCCCGAAGGGATGAAGGGTTGAATGCACCTTGACAACTCGAACTCACGACCTGCGGCGCCGCAGTCAGATGCTCTGACCACTACGCCACTGGACTTCAATTTCTATATTGGAAATGCTGTATTTGCTGCTACTTGATTATCCCATTAACCAATTTTGCTAAATTATACAAATCGCTAAACTATTCACCTCATAATACAAATGGACTAATGTTGCCAATCTAAAAGTTTAAGATGGAAAACTAATGAATTTAAAATTTAAAAATCGCTGAAGAATAGAGTTATTTTAGTAATGACGTTTATTTATGGCGGAACGATAAGCCAAATACAAAATTTGATTAATTTAAATCATTTCGGACAAAAGAAAAAAAAATGCTATTAGTTTACATATTTAAATGTGAATTATTAAATTAAACAATAAACAAACAGATATATTTAAGATATTTTATTTCTGAATAAAAGGTAGGTATTACTTATCTATAATTTCATACGTAGTATAGGGTAAATCTTGCAATCGTTTTAAAAATCGAAAAACATTTTTTTTTTTTTTTTTTTTTTTTTTTTACGGATTCACACGTTTCAGACACTGGAGATTATGAAAAACATATTTTTAGAAAAAAAAAAAAATAAAAAAATTGCCGTCCGTCTTGTTTGTGTGTCTATCTATTTGTCTATAAACACTCTATCTCCAGAACAAATTGAGACAGAGACTTGAAATTTGGTACGCACAGGATATATGGAAAGAAGCCTATTTAATGATCAGTAACTTCGATTATCCAGACCTACTTTTTCGGACTCTCGAAATATTCGTTCTGATGAAAGGTATATAAAAATGTTCGGATTTTTTTATTTTAAAGAGTAGATGTAAAAGACAATAAAATAACACAAATTTTGCTTAAAGAACGAAGTCGATCGGGACATTTTTTTTTAGTTGCCGTGATATTTGTAATCTTATTTTCCAAACTCTTCGATTTTTCATAACCCTGTATTTCATTCAAATTTCAATTTAAAGATATATTTTAATTTGATATGAGACGCTTAATCCGATGCAGTAAACTGTTAGTTAATATGATTATTAATTTTGGAGTTATAAAGATGTTTGTTCTTACGCAATTCGGTACTACTTGAGCAGTTTGGCGTGTTATATATTTTGTAGAAAATGGTTCATCAGCACGCAACTCATTAATAGAGCATTACACTGTAAAAAATATCCGTTAATATACACAAACTTTTCCCTAAAAATTACGGAATAGTTTCATTTTTCCGGAAAAAAAAAAAAAACAGAAGAATTTCCGTATTTGGCATTTTGGAGTCACTAATCCCGTTAAATAATGCTCTGTTATTTCTGCCAATTTTCCGAAAACGGTAGAGTTTAGTGCTGCAATGTTATAAAAAAATTCTTCTTTTAATTTTAATATACATATTTTTTAATTTATTCAAATTAAGAAGTTCGCACATAAAATTAAAAATATATCGAAATATATTTCCGAAATTCTTATAATTTTGGCGATTACGTAAGTTATAAAAAATCAATAACTGAAATTTATTTTATAACCCATTGTAATTATCTTTATTGAGTTTACCTTAGATCGTCATAAAATAATTTGTTAAAATGCACGTTTTTTTTTCTTTCTTTTAGTATGTTAGTTTTAAAATAAATAAATAAATATCAATAATATTACAACAGAATTTTAAAATTTTTCCAAAAAAGAAGGAAACAAAACTCAATAAATTCTTTCATGCATGTAATATTTTAAAGACTAATTTTTATACATATAAAGCTGAAATTAATAAGCTAAATATTCGAAATTACGGAAAGAAAATCGAAACTATGGTATGCTATAAAAAATCAGTAACTGATTTTTTTTATATATATAACCCATTGTAATTATCTTTATTGAGTTTACCTTCGATCGTCATAAAATAATTTGTTAAAATGCACGTTTTTTTCTTTCTTTTAGCATGTTAGTATTTTTTAAAATAAAAAAATATCAATAATATTACAATAGAATTTTAAAACTTTTCCAAAAAAGCAGGAAACAAAACTCTTAATAAATTCTTTCATGCATGTAATGTTTTAAAGACTAATTTTTATATATATAAAACCAAAATTAATAAGCTAAATATTCGAAATTATGCAAAGAAAATCTGTAAAACATTTAGAATTATCCATTCAATAGAAAAATATTATCTCTACAAAAAAAAAAAAAAAAAAAAAAAAAAAAACTTGCGTTTAAAATTTTGTCTTTACTTTACGAAATGCATCCGAAATAACTAAAGATATTTGAAGGGGCCGTTTGAATAATTCTGGTGTAATGGTATTACACTGCAAGCTCCGACACAAGAGGCCCCGGGTTCGAACCCCATAGAAGGTATGTAACATTTCTTCACTGTTGTTTAAATTAATTGTGTATAATGTGTCTCTGATATTAACATGTCTTTAAAAAGTAAAGAATAAAAATCACAAAGATGTTAGTTAGTCCTTGAAAAATTCTTTTAACTTTTCAAACAAAAATTTTTACATAAGGAAAAAATTAAAAAAAAACCCGGAAATATTTTGTGAAAAAACGGAACTATTTCTGGAATTTACGGAAATTTTTTTCCATTAAAAAACGGAAGTAGTACTGGCGTCTAGATTACCAGTACTATTTCCGTTTTTTAACGGAAATTTTTTTTACAGTGTACGACGTGTTAAAATATTTAAATATATATGTTTAAATTTTGTTTTGGAATGTGGATGCATTTTATAAATAGTTTTCACGTTTTATTTTCTTTTTATTGTACGCATATCTCGTATGGGTAACTATTACGGTGGCCCCCAATGACTAGTTTTAAATGTAATAATGAAATTTATTTAGGGACACTATAAACATCAATGATGACGGGAAATTGTAAGGAACCTAATACTGTTTATTCAATCAAAAAACATAAATAAATATTACTGTAAAATGTATGTAAGAATTAAACATAGGTTTAAAGTGGGAAAAAAACAAAATCTGCAGTAATTTTAAATAACGAAAGAACGAATGAATTAGGAAACTATTAATAAAATTACAAATAAAACGTCGAATTAGAAGGACTTAGTGACCAAACAAGCACATGTAATATGTTTAATGTAAAGTGAATGTGCCGTGATACTTACGATCATTCATTATTGGCATTTAACCTTACAGTTCGGCGACAGCTTTTTGGACGACGGGAAAGTCAAAATAGTACCTTATGTTTTTTCATTAATGTTTTCAAACCAGCATCGGTTCATGCTTCATGTTTATGTTTATTGTTGCGAAAATCATAGTCTTTGAAAATGATTCGTATTTCATTGGATTCATTTAATTTATTTTTAATCGCCCGGCAATTAAAAAAAATGTCTTTATTCTTCTATCCCGGCTCATTTGGAAGTTTGCCTTCGTTTTGCCGGACAGTTAAGTTCAGGCCCATACAGAATTGTACCAGACAGACGGATGGACAAAGCCATATGAAAAAAATAGAGGTTTGTCCCTTCTGTTTGTCTGAAAGACGTTTGCTACCACAATTTCCGAACAGAAATCTTCACTTTATTTAACATTAAGGACCTTTGTCATTAAGAAAAATTATATATATACATACATACATACACACACACACACACACACATATATATATATATATATACACACAGGGTGATTCCGAATTTTTTTTACAATAAAAGAGGGGTGATAGTACACATCAAGACAAACAATACTAAATAGGAGACCAAGGGTCCAAAACGTTTTCCTAAGGAAATAGCCGCCATTAAAGTTTAGGGACCAAAATTTCAAATAAACATAAAAAACGGAAAAATCGGTCGATTGATTTGCGGTTTTCACTAAAATTATTCTTTATGTCGGCATTTTCTTGAAATTAAATTATAAAGATAAATTTCAAAAAATGCCGATAGAGGGCGCTTTAGACTTTGGAGTAACGAACAACTATTTTTTGCCGGTATGGTTTGCATCTCATTAAAAGTTTTCGTAAGTTTACACTCAAACTTAAATTTTAAGCTCAAAATCTGTAGTTGGGAGTGGTTAAGTAACACAAACTGAGCTGTGTTCAGAGAGTTCAAATTACAAATGATTAAAAAAAAACGGAAAAATTGGTCGATTAATTTGCGGTTTTCACTAAAACTATTCTTTATTTAGGTATTTTCGAGAAAATAAATTATAAAGATAAATTTCAAAAAATGCCGATAGAGGGCGCTATAGACTTTGGAGTAACGAACAACTATTTTTTGCCGTTATTGTTTGCATCTCTTTAAATGATTTAGGAAGGTTAGACTTAAACTTAAATTTTGAGCTGAAAATCTGAATAGTAGGGAGTGGTTAAGTAGCACAAAGTGAACTGTGTTCAAGGGGGAGGGGGAGGTTCAAATTTAAAGTAATTATAGAAAATGGAAAAATTGGTCGATTCGTTTGCGGTTTAAAATAAAACTATTCTTTAAGTCAGTATCTTTTTGAAAATAATTTTTAAAGATAAATCAAGGGCGCCTTAAACTTCAGAGGAACCAACAATTCACTTTAACCATTATTTTTTGGTTCTAATTAAATGCTTGCAAAAGCATTTTAAATGTTCTCGGAAGCTTAGATTTAAACTTAAATTTTGAGCTCAAATCCTGAATCGTTACGAGGAGTTAAGAAGCGCAAACTGAAGTGTGTTCAGGAGTTAAAATTTAAGTCTCTTTCTTTATCGAGCACAATTCAATTTTTCGCTACTGAAACACTCCCAACGATTCAGAATTTCAGCCCAAAGTTTAAGTCTATGCATTTGAAAGCATTTAATGAGATTAAAAAAATAACAGTTAAAATGTACACTACTCCAAAGTCTAAGGCATTTTGTATCGGCATTTTGTGAAATTTATCTTTAAAAAAATATTTCCAAGAAAACTCTGATTGATCAAGAAAACTGCTGATTTAAAAACTAGTTTTAGCAAAAACCGCAAACGAATCGACCAATCTTTCCGTTTTTTACAATTATTTAAAATTTGAACCCTCTGAACACAGCTAAGTTTGTCTACTTAACCACTCCCAGCTATTCAGATTTTGTGCTCAAAATTTAAGTTCAAGTCTAAGCTTACGAAAGCATTTAAAAAGATGCAAAAAATAACGCCAAAAAAGAGTGTTTCGTTACTCAAAAGTCTAAAGCGCCCTCTATCGGCATTTTTTGAAATTTATCTTTATAATTTATTTTCACGAAAATACCTAAATAAAGAATAGTTTTAGTGAAAACCGCAAATCAATCGACCAATTTTTCCGTTTTTTATAATCATTTGAAATTTGAATCCTCTGAACACAGCTCAGTTTGTGTTACTTAACCACTCACAACTACAGATTTTGAGCTCAAAATTTAAGTTTGAGTCTAAGCTTACGAAAAAATTTAATGAGATGCAAAAAATACCGGCAAAAAATAGTTGTTCGTTACTCCAAAGTCTAAAGCGCCCTCTATCGGCATTTTTTGAAATTTATCTTTATAATTTAATTTCAAGAAAATGCCGACATAAAGAATAATTTCAATGAAAACCGCAAATCAATCGACCGATTTTTCCGTTTTTTATGTTTATTTGAAATTTTGGTCCCTAAACTTTAATGGCGGCTATTTCCTTAGGAAAACGTTTTGGACCCTTGGTCTCCTATTTAGTATTGTTTGTCTTGATGTGTACTATCATCCCTCTTTTATTGTAAAAAAAATTCGGAATCACCCTGTATATATATATATATATATATATATGTATATTATATTGGTGGTCCGTGGCACACAGGTTAAGCACGCTAGAATATATTACAAATATTTTCTTTCTTATATTTGAAACACAAATAAATGAAGAAAATTTCGATATAAAAACAGTAATAATATTTTGTAACACCGTACTATCAAACTTAAAATTTTAATCGGTTTTAAATTATGTATTCATTCATTCTTACATGTCATTTTCCCAATTTACACATGTTTGAAGATACACTGACAGCATTTTCGGAAGTGTATGTGGGAGGGGGAAGGGGAGAGTAAAGAAAAGAAAATAGCATAACGGGGAAATTATCGTCATCATTCATATTTTAATGAACTCATAACCGTTTTATTCTTAACAGAGTCAACGTGCTGCTTTACGCACTTTTTTTCTCAAAATTATTTAGATTCTATTGGCCGGCAAATTCATAGTTTGGCATTTCGCCAGTCTAGGATCGTCCTCCTCCTCCTCGTCTGAGCTTTATCAGCTGAAAACAGGCGAACTATTATAACGGAGAATCCATTCCTTATCTCAGCCTTCCAGCCGCCAGCAAATTGTTTCCACAGCAAACGATTTTCTCTTCATTCTCGTCTGCTTTTTTCTTATTCTAGCAAAGAATTTACGAAAAGTCTCATAACATTTGGATGCGGTCATTGTGTTTAAGCCATTCTATTTTCCTCTCTAATTCACTGGGAACGGTATATTAAATTGATTTTTCTGTTACTTCAATAACAAATTGAAAGTGAAGAAGCATTAAAATTTTATGAGATAAATTGTATGATGAGTACTGAGAAATATTTTTTTTTAAAAAAGATTCTTTTCTGATTTTTTAGTTTCAACCCTCATAAATAACCCTTGCTACTTAAATTTTGCGAAACTGAGGCTGAAATAAATAAATAAATAAAATATTAGCAATCACAGAAAGTAAATTGCATAAATAAATAACTGTGTTATAGGATATGGTTTTGTACAGAGCAGTATTAAAAGTGATTTTAATGGACTTTAATGGTTTATGTGACGATAGTCACGATCATAAGAATTGTCAAAAAAGGAATTTTGAAAATATATACAGTGTCTCACATAAATGATGGAACACTTGTGCTTTACAAAAGGAAACTAATAAAATAAAATAAAATAAATGTACACATTTTTTGTGGGTGTGTTTCATACTTAAATTTAGTAAAGATTATTACATAACATACATTTTGTCAAAATATTAAAATATTAATTTAATAAAAATACAAATGTTTAGAACGGAGCAAAAAATAGCTCACATAAATGATGGGACACCATTATATATGCAACAAAAATCGTCTGAAATCTCTATAAATAAAAGGAATTCCGAGGATAATTAATTGAGGCACAGGAAAATCGTCTGCTAAGAAAATCTTTTTTCATTTTGAACTCTATAAATAAAAGGAATAAAGCAGAAGAAATATAAAACAGATAATGTATTTATCACAAAAAATCGTCTGCTAAGAAAATCTTTTTTCATTTTGAATAAAATTAAATAAAATATTGAAAACATTTGATTTAAACTAAAAATTGTATTACTAAAAGTTTTCTTTTTTTTTCAGAACCTTTTAATACTTTATAACGATGAAAATGACGTATTTCAGACAATGCATTTCTGCATGCTTCCAGTTATTGATAAAATCATACAAATTTCAAGTTCGTTTAATATTGCTAATACGGACCCGGGCAACGCCGGGCGGGTCAGCTAGTAAGCAATAAAAATATTTTTTGGGGTTTTACTTTTACTTAAAAGCAATTGGCAATAATTTATAAAATCGTCTGCAGTATTTCTCTCCAGTTTGTTTTGGAATTTTTGTGTTTTTTAGCTCTGTGTAGCCATGAATGCTAAACGAAAAGAAACTTCGTCTGAAATTCGAAAATTAGTGATTAATTTGCATATTGAACGTGGAAAATCTATTAGAAAAACTGCTAAAACAGTTAACTTGAGTCGTTCAACAGTTTTCAATATCATTAAACGATATAAAAAGAATCATATGATTCAGGATAAAAGAAGACCTGGCCGACCATCAAAGCTATCCAATGGAATAAAGCGAATTATCGTTCGAAATATTAAAAAAAATCCAAGAAATAGTGCTTCAAAAGTTGCTGCTGATTTACAAGCATTAAATGGAATAATTGTTAATCCTCAGACTATTAGAAAGGTAATTCGATCTGCTGGATATCACGGTAGAGTAGCCAGGAAAAAATTCTTCGTAAGTGAAAAGAATAGAAAACTCAGACTAGCTTTCGCAAAATCCAACATAAATAAGATTTCTGATTACTGGAATAAAGTTATATTTGCTGATGAGAGTAAATTTAATATATTTGGTTCTGATGGTAGAATCTTGGTGTGGAGAAAACCCAGGGAAGAATTTCGCAAACAGAACTTGGTACCAACAGTAAAACATGGTGGAGGAGGAGTTATGGTATGGGGGTGTATGTCGTCCGCTGGAGTTGGTAATCTTGTTTTATTGACAGTATAATGGATCAGTACAAGTATACTGATATTTTAAAGCAAAATTTGAAATCTTCAGCACGAAAATTGAACCTTCATAACGATATTAAATTCTACCGGGACAATGATTCCAAGCACACTGCTCTAGAGGTCTGCACGGGCCGGGCTCGGGCCGATTTCCAATAATGGCATTCGGGCCGGGCCGGGCTCGGACCTTACTTCTGAAGACTCGGGCCGGGCCGGACCGGGCCTAATCACTAATCCTTTCGGGCCGGGCCTAGTCACTAACCTTTTCGGGCCGGGCTGAGCTCGGGCCTTAATTTTTTTGCTGGAGTATCGGGCCGGGCCTAACTTTTTTTTCCGTACGAAGCCGAGACTGATTCCATTCTTCCTCGTTTTCATGGACCAAAATAATCAGTTCCTATTGAATCTTCCTATATGAAAATCCTTTTCTCGACTTTTTATAAATATATTTGGCTTTGTCCAAAAATTTCTGCAAAAAAAGCACATACTTTTACGCCGTCATTATTCTAGAATTAAACATTATAATTTATTCCTTTTAAAGAATCGTAGATTACTAGGCGTTTTAAAATGGAATTAAACACACACACACACACACACACAAAAAAAAAAAAACATTATTATGACGGAATTTTTTTTTTAACTGCTATGCTCCATGCAAAATGAATACAACATACGGGAGAAAAAAATATATTAAACATTTACATCTGTTAAGAAGGAAATGCACATTTTTTTCTTTCCAAAGCGATTTCGTCTTTGGAAATTTTACCATATACCGCTTTTTCGATTTTTTGTCTCCATTACAGGGAATATCGATTAATAATACTAGTGATAACTGAAACATTTACATACAACAAACAAAGATTCATTTAAAAGCATAAATATCGGCACTTCTGCATAAGTGGGGATTATAAACATGGAAAAAAAAAGACTAATGTAATTTTTTTTGGTCCTAACTCTTCCATAAGATTAAAGATCAATGTTCTGTATAAATTCATTCGAGTTGGGCCGGATTCGGGCCAAATTTTAAACTTTTTTTCCGGACCGGGCCGAGCTCGGGCCGAAATTTTAACTTTCGGGCCGGGCCGGGTTGGGCCATTATTTTTTTCGTTCGGGACGGGCCGGGATCGGGCCGAAATTTTAACTTTCGGGCCGGGCCGGGTCGGGCCAATATCTTTTTCGTTCGGGCCGGGCCCGGGCCTGGAAATTTCGGCCCGTGCAGACCTCTACACTGCTCTGAACGTTAGACTCTGGCTGCTATATAACTGTCCTGAAATAATAAAAACACCACCACAATCTCCAGACTTAAATCCCATAGAGAATATTTGGCAAGAAATTAACACACCATTTCTTCAAAACAACAACTAAAATCGGTGCTTCAAGAAGAATGGGGTAAAATCCCTCCAGAAATCACAAAAAATTAGTCGAATCCATCCCAAAAAGATTAAATCATGTTTTAAAAGTAAAAGGAAATCCAACAAAATATTAAAACCTTTTAAAAAGTAAAATTTTTGGATAAATATTTGATGGAAAAGTAAGTGTCCCATCACTTATGTGAGCCATTTTTTGCTCCGTTCTGAACAATTGTATTTTTACTAAATTAATATTTTAAAATTTTGACAAAATGTATGTTATGTAATGATTGTTACTAACTTTAAATATGAAACACACCCAAAAAAATTTTGCACATGTTTGTTTATTTATTTTATTGCAGTTTCTTTTTATAAAGCACAAGTGTCCCATCACTTTTGTGAGACACTGTATAATTGAAATTGGAAAACATTTGAGCGAAATAGAGAACAATATTTAGAAACTTGAATTATGATACAGAGTGGTTCGTTTAATTATAATTATTATTACTATTATATCATTATTCTAAAACGTTAAAGTAAAACCCAAATAAGAACATTTTAAAAATGCTAACTTGTTTCTTTAAATTACGTGTGCATGAGAAGCAATCACTTATAAGTTGCTGAATTAAACCAAGTAAGACAAGAATTTTCACAATACACCATACCTCATTTGATATTGAAACTGTCATAATGATAATAATAATTAATTTCGAATACGCATCTGTATAACTATTAGCGGTATCCTTATATTTACAAAATTATCTCATTTGGAAGTCTACTATATTTTAAAATTTGAAAAATAAAACTCTCGAAATTTGATTCAGGTAACCAATTCAAATTACCAAACGAAACAAAACACAGAAGTTTGATAAGTCACTTATTTATGGTGTGAAATAGCCTCTTTAGTAAATAAATAAGCTAATTAGGAAGATTTTAATGCATTCAATTTTATTCAGCAAATACTGAAATATTTGGCATAAAAATAAAGAAGCAAATACACCTGTCTTTCGCAGATTGTTTACAATAACAGACTTTGATAAATCTAATAAAGATCGGAATAATATCTTCTTTCAAAATATGAATGGGTTTTTCTTAAAGTATAAATAATGTATGATAGTAAAAAGTATGGCAACTTTTTTTTATATGCAGTAACATCTACTTTTGACATCACAATTATGAATTCTTTGGATCAATGAAGCTAGAAATAAGTATTGTTTATATTCTCATTATATATATATATATATATAAATCTTCATGGAATTATAAAAGAAAGTGCATTAGGAGTTTATCTGTAAATTTAGAAAATATAAATTAAGACACCACAAGGAAAAAAATTAATCAGTATAATACCAGAGGAACTGTAGAGACTGTCTAAATATAATATATATATATATATATATATATATATATGTGTGTGTGTGTGTGTGTGTGTGTGTGTGTGTGTGTGTGTGTGGTTCTACGATAAGAGGTTTCAAGTTCATACAGGATACGGCCAAAAAGAAAAGTTTGAGTTTTATCAAAAACCTTTAAATTATGATTTTTGTCCCGTTTATTTACCTTTTCATATAAGGGCAAGTCAATTTATACATATTTTATAATTTTTTCTGGCCAGTGACTCTCTCTCCTGGTAGTTATCTTGACAGGGGAAATACGGCAGGGGAGAGACATTTTCATGATAAATTCAAATTTTTTAACTGATTGAATTAGTTTTTGGGTTAATTGTATATTTCACTTTAATTATTACTGTATTGTTTAATTAGGGCAGTAAATGCAATTGAATTAAATGAATATTATAAGTTTTATGACTTACCAGGGGAGATACAGGATCACCTTGCGAAACCACTACGCCGCACGCCGCGTTGCAACAACTAAAAATGGCGACGCTTAAATAGCTTGCGCGTTTAGTATTGCTAACTTCAAGCTAATAGATGTCCTTAAGCGCTATTTCCAATATAGCCATCCTTGAATTTATATTTGTTTCAGCGGAACAAAATTTGACAGGGTAGATACACAAAAAAAGCGGGACAAAAGTTAATTCTAAAAATTTTTTGAAATTAACAAAATTATTTTATTTTTTATTTTATAATACGTAAGTATAATTACTTAAATTCCAATTAAACATACTTTAGTCAAGCATCTGATGGAAAAAAATATACGTATTGTTTGAAAGTTAAATTGAAAACAGCAAGGGGACATGACAGGGTAGAGACTTTTTTAGACTTTTTAAGAAATTTCAGAAAAATGTATTTTAATTAGACATTCAATCGTGATGTTATTTAATAAAGTATATTAAGACGATGCGATTCATTGCAAAAAATAGCAACATATAAAATAAAAAATCTGTTTGAAACGGATTGCCGTACAAATTACCTCTTATCGTAGAATCACCCGCATATACACAAAGAAACTAAATTTTGATGATATGTAACTCAACAATTAATAAACTAGTTCAATTATTCGGTTGCATTCAGTCTAAAAAAATCTAAATAAAATAAAAAATAAATAAATTGTGGACATTTATTGCCCAAAGCAAAATATTTCAGTGTTTCCCATTAAGTTAATAAAATATTGTAAAACAATCATTTTTATGATGATCAAAACGTGGCTTGCGTAATAACAAAATCATATTTTATGTACGCCATGATTTAAACATTAATATTCCTGCTCCAATCAGGAAAAAAAAAAAAAAAAAAAAAAAAAAAGAATAAAATGCACAGGCATAAAAAATGTGGACATCACATGGATTCAGAAATGTCCCAGATATCTCTATTCCTGACCGAGAACAACAATTGTTTTCTAAATGGTTAATAAACTCTATGGAACAATCTAACAGTGTAAAACTCTAAAAACACGCCAATTTTCTCATTTAAAAAATATATTACCCAATTTTTGTTAATTGAATGACATTGTCGCGACAAAGAGGATTCAACCAAAAATTCTTTGAATTGAAGATTTTTCGGATTACAAGGCCGCCTGCACATCTGTCGAGACAGCTCATGTCTATTTTCGTGATTGATTTAGTAAGATCAGCTACACACTTGAAAACCAGAATACATAAAATGCTTAGGTAAAAAATGTCACTGCATCCAGCACTTTTATAATGAAATTATAAGAAAATTGTTTTAGCTTTATAGTTTTCAATATTATGTAATTTTCGCTATTAAATGCTCTTCGCACGTAGTAATTTCAGTATTATAAAGTTTTCTTTCCGTTTTAATATTCAAGTGCAAATATATTTTTCACTTAAAAAGTGTTTATAATAATGTTATTTGGGCTATTTTAAAATCTGGCAACAGTTGGTAAAAAGCGGATATTTCAAATTAAGAGCTATATCCCGTTTTAAATAATGAAATTTTAAATAAATAAATAATAATAATAATAAAAAGAAGCGTTTATTTATAGGGACACATACAATAATTCCGTTGCACAGAGCAATTTGAGCAATAAGTACTGAAAGTGCGTTTGCAATTGTTGCATGAATTTTAAAATTAATATCACAATAATGGGTAATATTTTGCATATTACATGTTATGCATAAGTTTTATAGGTCATTTATAGGGCTTTACAAAACAATACGAGTTCGTTTCTGCTTATTGACTGAAATTGCTAAAGGGGAGCTTTAATTTATGTTATGCTTTTCCTAATTAAACTAGATTTTTAGATTCTATGTTAGTGCATATGAAAATCACACACATTTCTGCTCAAAAGAGTTCGGATATTTCCAGACAATAAATGATAACAACTAAACTTGGATTTTTAAATAAATTATACATTTTCCAACTTATTTACAAAGCTCTAATCTTGCATCGTATTAAATGACGAACTTTTGTCGCAGTACTCTAAATGCATTCAAAAGTCTTTCATAATCTATGCTTGAATAATGATTCTTAAAAAATAAAAAATAATAATAATGTAGTTTTAATTCCAAAGGGGACTGCTATTTTAGTCAGATGGATGTATTTTTTTTTTCTCTTTTCTAAATGACGCTAAAAGTGTAGCTTATTTTTAAATATTAAGATAAATAATATTGTTACTAGTTCATCTGCGTACACACGATAAAAATCATGAACAGGAAATATGTGTCGAACGGGAGAAAAATCTTGATATATCCCTTCCTATCAAAAGAATCTAGGCAAAATAGAAATGAATTTTGTTTTGAAATCAGTATTTCCCTTTCTTTGACGTATAGAGGAAACGTTCCTTCCTGCCTTGTTTCCGACGTAAATCATTTCAACATAGAAGTCTTTTCATTCAATAGAGTAACAAACTTTGTAATGAGAATGTGATTTTTCGGTTCTAAAACATTACTTTTCGATAAACATAGACAGAGTGGGGACAGTTTAAAACTAGTCAGATGTGGCAATCCCAAAACTTTCTTCTATCTTATGCATGTTAATACTTCCTGAAAAATGCAGCATAGCAGCGTCACTAGTTAGGAGGACAGCAAAATCTGGTCAGCAACAATTTATGTCTACTTATAATTGAATATAAAGTTTGATGAAAATCCGTACATTAGTTTTTGAGATAAAGCTAAAAAAAAAAAAAAAAAAAAAAAAAAAAAATCTGCATTACAGTGCCACATGTTGGGTAATGTAAATCAAAAAGTAACCAGGATAAATTTATTATCTGACTGAATCTGAATCTGAAGTTTGATAAAAATCCATACATTAGTTCTTGAGATACACTTATTGTGAAACCGTTAAAAATGCAGCATGGCAACGCCATTTGTAAGGCGATTTACACCAAAAATTGAACACCACTTACCTATATCAGGGATTAGCTGAATCTGAAGTTTTAAAAAATTCCGTGCATTCGTTCTTGAGATAGGCTATTGCGATAATCACGAATAATGCACGAATGGCAGCGCCACCTGTAGAGTGATTTGCACCAAAATAAAATCAGCACCATGTTATATCTAGTACTAACTAAATCTAAAGTTTTATGAAAATCCATGCAACAGTTCTTGAGATATGGCTATTGTGAAAATTATGAATAATGCAGCGTAGCAACGACACATGGTGAGCAATATGCACCAAAAACTAATCAGATCTAGTTTATATCAAGGTTAAACACTATCTAAAGTTTTGGGAAATTCCGTGTATTAGTACTTGAGATAGAGCGCCCACAAAATTGTTGTCATATACAAACAGACTAATTGACAGACAGACATTTTGTAAAAACATGTTTTTCGGGTTCTCTGACCGTAAATCCGTCAAAATTTTCGAAAATTTTCACGAATCCATTACTTTTTTCTTATAAAGGTAGAAGAAAGTAGTAACAGCGATTGGTTTAAATCCAAAATTTTGCTTTGGTAATGAATTATATACCAATAAAATTATCTGGTAATTTTTTATAATAAATATTTTTACGAAATCCTGTAATTTAATTGTGAAATAAATATTTCTTTCATGAAGTCAGTACAAAATAAAGCTAATTATAACTACTATAAATATTATCTCATGAAATTAATACTTTATTTTTTTGTGCATTTTCATGGCAAATAACTCAATTGAAGAAGATGACATATAAAGGAATAGTTTACATATTTATGTTTACAAAAATATTATTTACAAACCTACTTATGTATTGGGTGCAGACACGCACTTTGTAAGAATGAGCAAAGCGAATCCTCCACTAGGCTACACAAATTACAATTTTAAATAAAAAGTATATTGCCCAGTTAAACTGATGGCATTGAGCTCACAGGCTACGCATACTAATTGTACATTACAGCCTTGTATTTTCAAGGGTTAATTCCGTACGAAAAAAAATTAAGAAGGGGAAACAGTTCTCCCCTTTCCCTTTTTTTATACTTAACCATTGAACCTCCTAAACTATCAAGGACATGCTTTATCATATAAAAAATCTATATCCGAAATTCAGAGCAAATCGGATAATTCTCAATAAGAACCCATTTAGCATTTATATAATTTAAGAGGAGTTATCCCCCTCTTTTATACTTAACCATTAAACTTCCAAAACTATTCAGAGATTTGACAATTCTGCTTGAAAAACCCATTTATATAAATTAAGGGGAGGGATATTAGAACCCCCGTTCTCCCTGTTTATACTTATTCAATAAACACCTAATAACAGTCACGGGATCGCCTCATCAGAATGATTCTGTATCTAAATTTTGAACGAAAACTTAATTCTGCATGAAAAACCCATTTACATCAATTAAGGGGAGGGGCATGAGCCCCCAGTTCCCTCTCTTATACACATCAAATGAACTCCAAAAACTAATCAGGGAAGCGCCTTGTCAAGATATACCTATATACAAAATTTCAAGTGGATCGGACATTTTTATCATGAGTTATCGCGTTACGCACGTACGAACGAACATACCTACATACAGAACGGGCGGTCACATAAGCTCTCAAGCTATGATAGCCTGTGAGCTAAAAACTATTCAGTATTTTGACTTGAAAATAATCATAAAAATAAATTATGATCTGTCGATTTGCACATTATTATTATTATTATTATTATTATTATTATTATTATTATTATTATTATTATTATTATTATTATTATTATTATTATTATTATTATAGAAAAAAGAGGTAACCTTAAAAAAGTTATTATTTTAATTAATTTATTTTACAAGTTTTTACATTACGAACGCATTTTTCCAAACTAAAAATGAAACACGTATATTTTCAGAAGAAAAAAATAATGGAGTTAGTAATTATAAGTAGAATCACGATTTAATAAAAATATATTTTCATTGTTCCGCCAAAATATCTCAAAAACTTCATTTTTTAAAAATTTAATTAAGACAAGAAATATTTTTGGACATGGTAGAGATAAAATATGATCTGTAGATTCAGACAATATTATTTTTTTATCGAATGATTATTTTTTTATTATTATTTTGTTGAACATATTTTTAAATTATACAGATTCATGTTTGTAAGCGATAATGAAACTTGCGTATTTCTTGCAGTAAATAAAAATCATTGAGACAGTCAAAATGAACAAAGTCATGAATGGTTATATGCTATCGTTACATAAAATATTCTGCATTCAAACACCACTGATATAGACGATCTTTGATTCGGAATGTAGCTCACAGTACATAGGGGTTTCATAACCGAATTATAAAGCACTTTACGTGATATCATCCCATTTCACTCAAAACAAAATAAGTCTATTGAACATTTAAATAAATTATGAGTATTATTGTTAAAATTAGGGGGGGGGGGGGAAACTTGGTTCAACTTGCCAGTGAGACACTTTGTACTTTTGACTGAATAAGTAGATTGCGATTTTTTTCCTACAATTTTTTTTAATGTTTGCCTCAGTGTGCTCTATCATCTCTTATTTGATTTTTTTAAGGCACACTATATACGTGGTTTATACAGACCTGGAAAAAAATTCTCTCTACTAATTCTTCTGCAAAAATCATACATAAAAATTATAAGCTCTAATCCGCTGGATACAGTGTCTGCTATTCAGCTGTAATAACTTATAAAAATAACTATGCATAAGTTATTTTCCAGGGCCCAGTTACTAGATAAAAATTACACAAATTTTCATTTTTCAAATAGTAACACACACCTTTGATTTTTTAGGTGCGTTCGTAATTATGTAAATACGTAGCACCTATTGTTGTCGCTCATTCCGTCCACCTGTCCGTCCGTCTGTCTGTCCATCTGTCTCTCTGTCCGTCTGTCCGCATATAACAACGCAAAAACTACCCAACCGAATCGTTTGAAATTTAAAATACATAATTATAACATAATTTTGTCGAGTCATTTCAAATTTTATGAAAATCGGATGGATAGATCAATTACAGGGACAATCAAAAGTATTCCGTTACATTACGGTCAATAGGGAAAAAAGTTTCAAATGCATTTTAATCGTTTGAAATTTAAGACATATAATTATTGAGTCATTTTGTCGAGTCATTTCAAGTGTTATGAAAATCGGATGCATAGATCAATTACAGGGATAATCAAAAGGATTCTGTGACATTACCGCCAATGGGAAAAAATTTTCAAATGCATTTTAATCGTTTGAAATTTAAAACATATAATTATTGCGTAATTTTGTCGAGTCATTTCATATGTTATGAAAATCGGATGCATAGATCAATTACAGGGAGAATCAAAAGAATTCCGTTACATTACGATCAATGGGGGAAAAGTTTCAAATGCATTTTAATGATGTTACACTCGTTCGAACATAATTGAATTGGCATGAATCTATGAAATATATACTAAAATATGCATTCTGTACAATCTGTGATGCAAAGAATTTTTATTATTAAATTACAGGGCCACACAAAAGTATTCCACTATATAATGCTATACGGGGAAACATGGTTTGGTACGTGTTTTAATTATTTTCAACTATTTCACATTTTATGAATAAGAGATACTTTGCTGAGGTGTAATAAAAATTATTTCCTGCATATTTACAGAAACGTAAAGATTTCGACTACTATACTGCATCCGGAGTACGGTCTACTATATCAGCAAGATCTGAATATTTTTAAAACTTCGTTATCGCACGAACGCACCTCATTTGCTACGTTCACGTGCAGTTTCCAACTTGTTATTTTTTTGTAGCGAACCAACCTAGAAAAATATAAAGTTTGTTTCACTTTTGTTAATTTTTTACTGAGCTAGAAAGAATTGTTTAAACTTTCAGGATGCTTATATTCAATCCACACCATACAGTGTAATTTAAATCTCCCTTAAAAACCATCCGATTTTCTTTTTTTAATTCGATATAATGAATGGATTTAAACATTATCCAGAAAATGCTTTGATTCAAATGCGTATTTTTATTAACGAAAATTACTGATAAATTCACTTAAAAAAATTAGGAATAATGGCTTACATTATCTTCCACATCGAACGAATAATCATAAAAAACTAGTTGGATGTGCCAATCCCAAAACTTTCTTCTATCCCATACATGCATTTGAATATTAATAAAAACAAGTTACTCATTTTAATGCTTTAATAATTTTAATTCAATACCCTACCGACTTTCATTTTCATCTTAAATTTCTGATTCAATCAATTAATCTGAGTAAAAACGAATTTCTGTCTCTGCACGAGCCGATGGACAATAGAATGATAGGCAGATTTTTTTTTTCAAATTCAGGGAGGACCTACTTGCCTTACCAAAAAATAATCATTTACAAAATGTTTAGTTTAGTTCTAGAACTAACTTCATACACTTTTATGTGGTGCAATATTGAAAATGGCATAAAATTCGGTATTGCAGCGCCCCCTTCCGGCGGATTTTTTTCAGATTCAGTTCGATCCAACTAGCCATAGCCATACACTTACTCACAAAAATTTCTTTCAATTCGATGCATAACTTCATGTACTTTTGGTCGGTACAATATTGAAAATGGCACATAAATCGCGATTGAAGTGCCCCCTTCCGGCAGATTTTTTTCAAATTCAGGGAGGACCAACTAGCCATAGTCATACAGATACACACAAAATTTGGTTCAATTCGATACATAATTTCATATACTTTTGGTCGGTACAATATTGAAAGTGGCACAAAAATCGCGATTGCAGCGCCCCCTTCTGGCGGATTATTTTCAAATTCAGGGAGGACCAACTAGCCATAGTCATACACATACACAAAAAATTTGGGTCAATTCGATGCATAACTTCATATACTTTTGGTCGGTACAATATTGAAAATGGCACAAATATCGCGATTGCAGCGCCCCCTTCCGGCGGAGTATTTCAAAACCGAAGGAGAACCTGCTTGCCACAGCCAAAAACACTCACAAAAAATTTGGTTCAATTCTATGCATAACTTCATACACTTTTTGATGGTAGAATGGCGACATACAGACACACACACACAGACACACGGACAGGCAGACATTTTGTTAAAACATGTTTTTTGGAATCTATGACCCCCAAAACGTGTAAATCCGTCGAAAACCGGAAATCGAAAAAAAAATTTCGATTACAATACTTTCTTCTATTGAAGATAGAAGAAAGTATTATAGCTTATCTACTCTTACAGCTTAACATGAAGAGAAAACCTGCATTTTTAAAACGAGAAAAATCTGAAAATTAATAAAATTCAAAGTATCATAACTCGTCAAGTTTTCGTCGTAGAAGAATGGAATAGATACTGTTTTACTTTTTAAAAAGATTTAGATAGATTTTATCGGTATAATTTATAGGTATAATTTATAGGGCCCAGATCAACATAAATTTCAATTTTATTAACTTTAAATGAAAAGGCAAAAAAATTATTTTAACATAAATGACTTATGGTATGATGAAGAACAACATTTGAAACATTTTTAGGAGCATTCGTCATTTTATAAAAACGTAGCACCTACAGTCATCGTCTGGTCCGTCCGTATGACTGTCTCTCCGTCTGTTTGTACAGCGCAAAAACAACCCAACCAAATGGTTTGAAATTTAAAATATATATTCTTTGCAGAATTTTGGCGAGTCATTTCCAGTTTTATGAAAATCGATTCAAAACTTAACAAGACGGTAAATGTACATCAAATGTAGCATATGAGGTGCTTCCATACTATAACTAGTTTTATAAACATTCAGAACTTGGTGGGTGGTTTTCAAATGTATTGCCACATTAGGTGAAACAAATATTGAAAAAATAATTTGGTTTAAATATGAAAATTTACTCAGGTATAAGTTGCTTATAGTTTATAAAATTCTAAGCAGTTGATTATTTGCGAGTTTTTTTTATTTATATTTGAGAAATTTCAAGAAACGTCTTGGGCAGTCATCATTTTTCTCATAAGTGTGACCTCTATAAAACATTCTGTATTTTTTTTTTTTTTTTTTTTTTTTTTTTTTTTTTTGACGTGACAACGTCTTGTAAATTGGTTTGCCGGGAGACACTTCAAGAAACTGCGTTACGTTACGTTACGCTCCGCTCACGATACGCGCTCACTTTTCTCTTAACTTTTTCCGGTCACTTGTGGGACCATTTTCTGAACGTGAATGTGAATTCGCTGCAAGGAAAGGGGCGGTGCTTAATAGGAATTTTAGATAGTATCAAACTAAGACGAAATACGTTATGTATTAGTTATTATTATAAAGTACAAAGAAAATAAGTGTAGTTTATTTCGTAATTCGGTGGTATATTATGGAAAACTAATGATATGTGATTAGTGAAAGCCATTTACTTTAGTTATATTCTGCTCATTGAAAAATCCTTTAATATGCTGTTTACAAAATTCAACATTTGACATCAATAAACATGAAGTAAAATGTGTTTAACAAACACAGTGTATTGCAAGTTATTGTATGTATATTTGTATATAAATACTTATGTATGTGTAAAGGTAAAAATAAAATTTTGTTAATATCACCGCCCCTTCCTTGCAGCGAATTCACATTCACGTTCAGAAAATGGTCCCACAAGTGACCGGAAAAAGTTAAGAGAAAAGTGAACCGATAATGACGGTTTTCTGTGTCTAAATATAAACACATTTCTTCGTAATAGAGAATGGCTGCTGCGCTATAAGGAGTGTATCAATGAATGGGTTTTAAGGTAAACCAACCAAATTGTGATCTTTTCTATGTTATAGAGAGTTTATCGTTATAAAGAATGATGTTATAAAGAGTTTACACTGTATTTGAAAACATTTAAAAATATGAGAAACAATAATTTCTAATTTGTTCAATTTTAGTACAATGGAGCCAGATGTACAAATTCCTTCAACGTCCAGTACACCGATGGAGACTGATGATATCGTGCCACCAACGTCTGCCATACCTTTCGCTGTGCCACACACACCCCATAACGCCAAAGCGCAACGAAAAAGTATGTATAGAAAACGTAAGGCCGCGGAAAGAACGCGAGATTCTTTGTATAAATAAATGTTTTAAATTGTTACTATTATTTCATCCTTCTTCCTACTATACGAATGAATATTCACATTAAAATTATTTTACAACTCAAAGTCGTTGTCACGTAAAACTTTCGCCCGTATACCGACTTTACAGGCAACCAATTTTTTTTTTTTTTTTTTTTTTTTTTTTTTGTATCAATAATTAATTTTAAAAAATGCTTAAGATTATCTTACATACGTATTAATAAATCAAAAATGTATTAGTATTTATTTATTTCATAAATTTAAAACATTTTAATAGTTGTTTATGTCATGAGTGTTACTTCGCTTCTTAAATAAAGGGTATAACTTCTGATAAAAAAAATTAATTAAAAATTAATTATTTTCATTGCAGTTATAATAAAGAATTGGAAAGTTCTAATAGACAAATCAATTAATTTAAGTGAAGTAACAAATGCATTAATAAAATTCTGATTCTTAGTTACAGTAACATTCATGAAAAGTGGTAACACTCATGACAAGCGGTAACGCTCTTGCAGCAAACAACTTTTTTTTAACAATATAAAAAAATAAAGCCGCTGTATAAAAGATAAGTCAAAAATGAAAATTTATTATAACATCTATTTTTGTACATTAGAAATTTTTTAAAAGTTTTAGTAACAAGTAAATATATATATAAGTAACAACATCATTCACTTACGTGACATCATTTGTTTAAAAACACCTATGTCATGGTCAAACTTGTAAAAATGTCATCTTTCATTTTGAGAATAGGCTTTTCTATAATAAATCAAGTGAGTTTTCACTTATATCGCTTCCTGAACTACTATATATTCGATCTTTTTTTGATTTGTCATTCAAATTTTGAGAAATAAAGTTTACCTTTTTCGACCCGTGATGGCACCGACAGAAATTTCCTTTTTTTAAATCATTTTCTTTACAAAAGCAGGAAATAGGTCGGTGCAAGATTTTTCCTCTATGTTTTGTCATAATTTGGTGAATGTTATGAGTTCCAACAATAGTTTTCAACTTTTTGGGTATCAAACTAGATATTTTATCAATTTCGGTCTGAGATACATAATAAAGATTCACTCCTGATTCTAAATCTTCCTTTAAAAAAGAATATAAAGATTTAGCATCTGGTATATCACCGCCATAGGCCACATAATCATTAGCCTTTCTCTTAAGACTCCCTCCCACACCATCTGCAGCTCCCTTTCCATGAGATGCTTCAAAATAGGACCAAGTGCCAGCCATAAATGAAAAATCAAACAAAAGTGTAGAAAACAGAAAAAAGTTTTTTTTTTTTTTGCCGGTACTGAGAAGATGGTCCGTCCGAAAAAAAATGAAGGATTTCAATTTCTGGGAACTTTTCTTTCATCAAAGCAAAAACAGGTTTTAAATGTGCCCATATAGCTGCTGGACTATGATCTAGAGACTCAGAGATAGAAGCAAGAGAAATTACCTTTCCTGTGACATATAAAACACCCGTATGAATTGTTGCCTGATTACGTGAGGAACCAAAATGAAAAGATTGCACTTCTCTTGATAATTTGCATCCATAATTTTCTGAAAAATCAATCAGAATAGCTACTTCATTTGACTTTAAGCTTTCTTTGCAATCTCTAAATGCTTTGCTCTGTGCTTTGATGTTGAACGCATGCTTTTTAAAATCTTTCATATCTTTTTGGAAAATATCCCAAAGTTCTCCAATTGTACCCAATACGTCTGTTTTTTCACATATTGTGTTTTCTGTAATGAATTTTTCACCTCCTTTTATTTTTTCTTTTTGTCTTTTAACTATTTTCCATTCTTTCCAACTTACTTTAGCTTCTACTTCAACAACATTGTCACACATAGGTATTATGGTATCTTTGCATTCAGAACATTGATTGTACATGCATTTTGCAGAGGTTTTGTCACATGCTATAAAAGCACACAAATTGTGAGGATTATCATCATATAAAAGCTTCATTTGTTTTAATTTTTTTGCTTTCAATTCTATGTTTTCATGTTTTTTACAGAGGCAGGTATCGCGATCAATATCAGATTGCTTGAGAACCCAAAACGGCCTATATCGAGTAAAATTTGGGTAAGATACTTTGGCATAGGAATATTCTTCAAGGAATTTTTTATATAGGATTTTTATTGGTGCATTTAAGAAGCGTTTTTGTTTTTTAATTTTCTTTCGAGTTATAGTTTCTTTTAATCCTGAAGTGTTACGGCTAATGTCCTCACGAAGGAAAAATGTTTGAATCTGTCGTTTATATTTCTTTTCTTTTTTCATCTTTGCAATGACCAATCGTTTTCTGTCTGCAAGACCTATGGATCTACTTGTCATAGCTTGAAAACGATAACGCTTCAATATTTTTTGTGAAAAAAGCATTAGGCTAAATGTTCGTTTATCCTTTTTCAATGCTTTTTTATAATTTTGCCTCATAGATGATATTAAAGTATTGTGGAATAAAAGAGTGCGGGCAACTTTCTTCTTTATTTCATTTTTGTTTGCTTTTCCACTATTTGTTTCATGTAGAATTTTTAACGTTTTTGATTTAGGTGTGAGTTGTTCATCTGGAGTTTTTAGTATCTTGTCGGTGTCCTTTCGTACTGCTCTTTCAAAGCGTTTCCTATACTTTTCACTATTTCGTTTTTCATCTTTAAGCTGTTGATTGAGGTTTTCTATCTTCTTTTCCAACTTTTTAATTTTACGAACACATTTCGAACGGTTGCGAAGAACAGTTCTGCGACCACGTTTTTGATTGCCAGATGATTGCGAAGTAGAATCTCCTAAAATCTGTGTTTTTAAATTCTTTAATGTAGCCTGTTTTTGAAGTCGAGTTCTATTACATTGTCGCCAATAATGTCGTTTCTTCCGCTTCTCTCTTTCATCCATTTCATTTATTTTCTTTCTTTTGGCATTTCTTTCTTTGTGTTTAGCCTTATAAGTCTCTTCACGTACAACATCAAGCTTTCTTTTTTCTCGATATCTTCGCTGTTTCTCTGCTGCTGTTAACTTTCCCTAAAAAAAAACTTTTGTAGTAATTTCTTTTTTTGAACGAGTAAAAAAAATCACGTGTTAAGCATTGATAATGAAACACTTTCCAACACTTTCTGAAATATTTAATAAAACGTAGTCATTTTGTAAAATAACATGTTATTGCCCATTGCCACATATGTATTTCAATATTTTTGAACAGCCCTGTATTTGACCCATTTGATTATGTAGGCATACAACATAATTGAATACTTTTGTTCAGACATGTAATTTGCCTAGTACTTTTGTTACATGCCAGTATTTAGCTAAAATTTAGTTCAAACTAAAACATTGTCAAAACTACTGAAATCATTTTTCGAGAAATTATCATCCATAAGCGACTATGTATCTACTTCTTTACGTGGCCCTGCATATTATTTTGTCTATATTCTGGAAACACTTCTCGGTAAACTGAATACAATTCAGCATTAAAATGCACAAATTTTTTTAATTTATGCAGTCCTTTATCCTCCATTCCTACTTTCAAGTAATTCATGTTTATACTCAGTAACCTTTAAGAGCTCTTTTGTATAACTAGGTATATCAACTATAGCATTTATACAAATCATATAAATATGCATAAATTTAGTGAAACTTAAAAGTGCATATCACAATTAATAAGCTTGAAATTGCTCGTGAAGCGTAGCAAATGAGGTGCGTTCGTATTTCAATAAATTAAAAAATATTCAGATCTTGCAGTTATTGTATACAGTACTTCGAATACAATATAATGATCGAACTCTTTTGTAGATTCCTGTAAATACTATCTTCTATTTTTTTAATACAGGAAGCAACTTGTATTCAACCGCAGCAACGTATATCAGTTCCATAAAACATGAAATAGTTTAATATAATTAAAACATGCCCCGAACAATATTTCCCCGTTTACCATAATGCAGTGTAGAGTGTAATACTTTTGAGTAACCCTATAAATTAATAATATTTATATTTTGTATCATAGATTGTACAGAATGTATATTTCAGTATATACTTCCTAGATTCTGACAATTATATTAAATTCGAAAGAGTGTTACATCATTAAAATATACTTGAAACAATTTTTTCCTATTTCCGTAATGTGATGGAATACTTTTGATTGTCCCTGTAACTAAACTATGCATCCGATTTTCATAAAATTTGTATTGACTGGACAAAATTATGCAACAATTGTATATTTTAAATTCTCAAATGATTTGGTTGGGTAGTTTTTGCTCTGTTTGCATACAGACGGACGGACAGACTGAACGATGACTGTAGGTACAACGTAGGTACTACTTATGAATTCACCTAAAAATATTTAGATCTTGTGTAATAGTATACAGTATTTTAGAAACGGTATAGTAGCCGAAATCTTTTGTGGTTTTCCTGTAAATACCATCTGCTTTCTATTAGACAAGAAATAACTTGTAGTAATCCTCAGAACATACATAAATTTTATAAATTATTAAATAGTTTAATACAATAAAATTGTGCACCAAACAATCTCTCAATATATAATTATGTAATGTAATGCTTTTGTAATATTTGTTTGAAATACTTTGGCCCTGTAAATCAATAAATAATATTCTTTGCACCACAGATTGTGCAGAATGTATATTATAATATATACATCACAGATGCTTTATCAATTTTATTATGTTCGAAAGAGTGTAAGATTATTAAAATGCACTTGAAACTCTTTTCCCCATTGACCGTAATGTATCGGAATCTTTTTAACTGTCCCTGTAATTGAATTATGTATCCGATTTTCATAAAATTTGAAATAACTCGACAAAATTATCTAATAATTATGTATTGTTAATTTCAAACGACTCGGTTGGGTAGTTTCTGAGTTGTTACATGAGGGTAGACGGACAGACTGACGGACTGAACGACAACTATATAAGTGCTACGTATTTACATAATTACGATAACACATAAAAACGCATTTCATCTATCCATCAGCCATCATCAATAATGTACAGTACTTCGGATAGAATATACTGTTTGAAAATCTTTTGTGTGTCCCTGTAAATTCTATTCACTTCGTATTATGCTTGAAATAACTTATATTAACCCTCAGTAATTTATATCAATTTTATCATACATAAAATTGGTTAACATAATTAAAATATGCCGCACACAATTCTCCCCTTTTCCAATATTAATGGAATTCTTTTGTGTAACCCTGTAAATTAATAATAGCTATTCTCTTCATTGCATATTTTACATAATGCATGTTTCAGTGCATTTCGTAAATTTATATAAATTTTAATGTGTTTGACAGAGTGTAATATTTTTATAATTCATTTGAAACGATTTTTCCCCATAGGCCGTAATAACGGAAAACTTTTGACTGTCCCTGTAAATAAGTTAATCGTTCTAGAAACTTCATTTGATTTAGCGTTTGTGCTAGAATAAACGTCAATAATCTCCAAAAATTTCAATGCTATCGGAGAATATTTAGAGAAGTTAAATCGCGGACAGGCGATCAGACAAACCGAATTCATAAACATTTTTAACTTTGCTGAAAAGCGTTAAAAAAAGAAAAACCAAAAAATTTTGCAATTTTTGAAAAAAAAAAAAAAAAAAAAAATAAAGATTTTTAAAAGTTTAAACTATAGTTTGTGTAAAATAGATAGTCCTTAGAAATTTTTTTATTAATTAAACTTTGAATCTTAAATAGCATTTACAAAACGCGTGTGCAGCCGTGAAATTCCTGTGACTATTTTTAAATAATTATAATTATATATAACATTACAAAATATATCCCTGAATTATGAATCAATTATAATCATAACTTAAATCTTATACAATATCTATAGTTGTATATTTGCTTATTAATTGATTCCTTTAAATCATCAGTGTTACTTCTTTTCTCATGAGTATTACTTTTTCCAGGTAACACTCATGTACGGTAACACTCATGACATTTATTAAGGAATTCTTCAATAAAATAAATCCTAATAGTTTTATTGAAATTTTAGTTGGGCCTATCGATTCCTGAACAAAAAATACAGCATTCCCTAACTTAACATTTTTATACGTTAAATAATAATAATAAATAAATGGGTAACACTCATGTAAGAAAATAAAAATACTCACCATGTTGAAATGAACATTCGAGTAAATAACAATTATAGAATAAAATTATCGACTTCTAAATAAGCGCACTGTAAAGAAAAAACAACATCGTTTTCTCGCTACCGTTGCCAACTGCAATAAACAAATATTTTGAAAATAAATAACATCAATTTCCCTAAGGTAACACTCATGTTCTGCATATGAGGACACAAAATACATTTAAATTTTATACTCTTAGATGCGTATTTTAAAAATATAAATCGTCTGTCAGTTTAATTAACACAAGATATTTTACTTTTAATCCATATATAAAAATTTTTAAATGTTTCGAAGCATAAAAAAAGATTGAAATTTTGCAAGTTTTTTATTCAGGACAAGTAAATTCCCATTACTTTCTAACTAAAGTACAAAAAAAAGACCACTATTTCACAATTCTGAAAAATGTAATGAATGCATTGAATTAAGCATAAAAAGATGTGCTACTACCTGCTTTTAGAATATCAAAAAATAAATTTATTATTATGAAATTTAGATTTAAACATCAGGACATCAAACCGGCAGTTCATGTGAAATTCACCCTGGTGCAATAGCTGTTGCACTCTTATGCAAAAATGCTTGAATAAAATATTTATTACGACTTATGTATTAAATTCAGTAATACAGAAATAATATGACTCCATCTTAAATAAGGGGCAGTTTAAGTATTGCGTAAGCAGTAAAGAGAGGGGGTCCAGTGTTTTCTTATTTTTGCTGACAAAGGGGAGAGAGGCGGTCACAAAAATGCTTACGTAAGCATTAAGCAGGAAAGCAACTATAGTTTAACAACAAAAAGCAAAAGAGCATAATTTGGATGAGCGTTCTCTGGATGTTGAAAGACGTGAGAAAAAATGCTTTGAGTAAACAAGGACTGGAAACGAAGAACATTCCCGCCCACCACTACATTGAAAAAGAAATAAAATACAGTATATTTTTTCTGTTTGGTTCAGTACTATAAATAATAATATAATGAAAGCTATTTTGTATTTTATGAATTCTTCGATAAGTAACAATCTATTAAATCGATTTTGCTTTACTTCGATATCACAACCCTTACATGTCTATTTGTGTAAATTTGATAGATTAATAATTTAACTTATCACTAGCTATTTTTTAAATGAGAAACAGTGCTAATGTTAGAATATCTTAAACAAACAAAGGGGGGGGGGGGGAATCTAGCATCTGCTTATTTTTCCTTACAAAGGGGAGGAAGGGGTAGAAAATGACTAAAAATATGTATACATAATTCTTGAACGGCCCCTAGGACGTAATCACCATGACAACCTAGAATCATTATCTGTCATGATATATCATTTAATTGATTACGTATAATAGGATATAATAGAATAAAGAAATCTTATATTAATATCCTTTAAGTTTCGATTCGATTTTCATGAAATTTGACGCGACTCGACACGTTTATATATTAAAATTAAAACCATTCGGTTGGATAGTTTCTGTTCTCTTATATGCGGACAGATGGACAGACAAACAATGACGATAGATGCTATGTATTTATATAATTACGAACGCGCCTATTTGTAAAAGTTTTCTCTATTCTATTAAATCCTATCATGCATAATTAATTTAATGACATTCCATCATTCCATGATAGGTAAAGAATTTAGGTTGCCATGGTGATTACGTCCTATTTAAGACAGAGTTATATTATTTCCTTATTACTAAACTCAATATGTATTCAAACATTTTTGCATCAGCTATTGCACCAAAATCTTAATATTTATAAAATTAGTTATGTTACGAATACACCTGATTTTCTATAGGTTTGATACATAATTTCTAACTTTTTGAAATTAGAACTACTAAGATATGCGGACCCGGGTTTCTAAGGTTAAAGAACATATTGCTCGTAGTACAAATTTAAGTGAAAAGCATTTTTAATTATTGAAAACTCTAAATGAATTTATTTACATTTAATATATATTTTTAGTTACTCACTTACAATAGCAAACAGCATTTTTATGTGAAAAATACCAAATATTCAAATAAAGTTTCGAAATTTATTGAAAGTGATATATTAGCCTTCATCACGACTTGACCCTTCTCTGCATCGTGTGCCATATCTGGCACATATATATAAAAAAAAAAAATACTGTAATTTTCATAACGTATCATGAATTTGGCAAATATGATGTAGCTGATCAATAACTTCCAAAGAATATATTAACGCTTATTTTATCAATGTCAAATAGCTGCATTTGACAAAAAAAATAAAATTTGTTATTCTGAAAAAAAAAAAAAAAAAAAAAAAAAAAAAAAGCAGCTTTTATTATTTTTACTAAATACTTGAAAATATTAATATAAAGCAAGTTTAAGCAAAGTGTTAAGCAATTAAAATTTATTAGTTTAAACCCATTTAATTGCAAAGTACTATAACAATGAAATAATTAAAAACTCTAATTGTGTATATAAAGTACACGCCATAAAATATTAATTTTTAGCTGATTTTTTTCCCATTATTTCACCAATAGACAGATCATATAAAATTTTTTTTAATAAAAACAGAAAAAATTAGTTAAGCGAATGTTAATGAATGAAGAAATCGTTAAAGATTTCACTATTTAAAGTAACTTTTTTTTAAAATTCTGATTAGTTCAGTATTTAAGTGTGTATTTCAGTATAACTGTTTTTTCTTTTTTCATTTCATTTATTTTTTTATTTATTGATGGCATTTTTAAATTTTGTTATAGAGTATTGGCCGAAAACATATAATTATGCTGTTTTACAGGCAAGTAAGTTTATCTTCCGTGATCAGGTCGCATGTAGTAGATTTTAAAATAAATTCATGCTTGGAAATTCATTTTAAAATGTATATAAAAATACAATAAATTGAGATTCAGTTTTCGGACAAATTGCATCAGAAGTTGTAATTCCCTCTATTCGATTGTGTAAAAATTGAAATTTTTAGATGTTAGTAAGTTTTCAAAATATGTGAAATAGATTGGCCAAGTTCTTATCATCGTCAATCAGCATTACTCACATACAAGGTTTTGCTTTATACTAGATACTTTTAAAACCAACGGTTTAGGAGTTAATGCATAGAGAACGGGGGAAAAATGATATCCTATATCTTCTTTATTTAGTATTTTTAAATAATTTTTGATTGCATTTTTTTAATTAATAGTAACTCTATGATACATTTTAAAATTTATACGAATGTCAATAAATATTTTTAAACCTTTGTCGACCCTAATCGTTAAATTCGAAGAGGTTTATATCGCTACTTTACCCTGTAAAACTACTTCTTCAACAATGACAGTTATGTTGCAGAAAAGTAATTCCGGACGTTTCGCAGCAGAACTCGTTATCATAATCATTTAAAGTAAAAGAGAAATTTCGGTAACTTCGCATTTTCTTTAATATAAAGTGAACATTTTCTAAGAGGATTAGTTGTGAAATTACATGTAAAACAGATAAAATATAGGGACAGTTAACGTTTTATATCTGCAGATAAAATCTGCCCAAGAATCCAAATATGATAGTAAAATTAGGTTTTTTTTTTCTTTTTTTTTAATGATATGGCCTCAGGTTTACTAAATAATTTTTTACTGCGCATATGTGAACGCTATTAAAATTTCATTTGCATATTATGTTAGTTAAATGTGTAGAGCAACTTTTGTGAAATTCTCAAAAACATAGATCAAAAATTCTGAAAATTATCGTTGATAGAATGAGATCAAAACTATTTCTATACTAGCTGACCCGCCCGGCGTTGCCCGGGTCCGTATTAACAATATTAAACGAACTTGAAATTTGTATGATTTTATCATTAACTCGTTACATGCAGAAATGAATTGTCTGAAATAGGTAGCCACTGACTGTGTGAAAAATCGTTTTTAAAAACAACTAATATTAAGCTATAAAAATACTCAAAATGAGCAATGAAAAACGCGGGAGGGAATATGTATCCAACGATTGCATGATTTTCGTGTAAAAAAGTTGATATTTACCCGTAAAAATCACTGTTAAGTCACGTAACTAATTATTATTTTCACATACAAATCCCAAGTGAAATATTCTTAATTTCAAACTAATTATATCACTCTTAAATCCGACTATACCATGAATGAAATCGATACACGATGGTAGCTAAAAGGTTGCTATACAGTACCATAATTTCAGGGCTATTTAACAAAAGTAAGTGTTATTTTTAATCAAATCTTGCGTATAGGTTCACTCTGTGTATAAATTCCTAACCTTAAACTTTTATACCGTAACCAGAACCTGTCTGTAACCTAACAGCGACTTAACAGTACCCTACCGTAAATTAAATGTAACAGAAATGTAGCCTAGCCTAAATGTATTCACTTTATTGTAACATATCCTTATTCTAACCATAACATAGATGCAATTTAACTTTAACCTAACTTTAACCTAAATAATATAATAGAAAAAACCATTTAAAAAAATTACTATTTCTTCGTAAAATATGCTTCAGCTCTAATTCGTTTCTTTCAATTCGTTTTATTAATACAAAATCCCTTCCTCGTGCTTTTGTTTGAGACATTAAAATTTCAGCGATAAATGGTTTAATATTGCAAACTACGGAGTAAGACACTTCTTACTCCGTGTTGCAAACCTTTTTTCGCTTTACTTCGCCTCCACCTATCTTTTTCTCCATGGTGTACAGCAGCTGTGATTAAAAAAAAAAATCCTCATTTAAACTGACAGTTTGCCAGTCTATGAATTTTAAACGTCTGTCAGCTTTTTTAATTATTTCTGCGAAAATTTTATGCAACCAATCAACCATAATAAAATAAAATGGAAAAAAAGCGAAAAAAGGCGATTTCTTATGAGAGTGAGCTTTGGAATTTAATTAATTACTCAGTTAATAAATAGAATTTTGAAATTCTGAGCTTCAGGTGCATTAGGAGAGACATTGGGCTACTTTCAAAAAAATTTTGAACTTCGTACGTGCTGTAGATTTTGCTAGCCATCGCAGACACACAGACACACACACACACAGACAGACAGAGCGTTTTGTTCTTTTATTAGTATAGATGTAGATGAGCAAAATTTAAGCGTAAAATTTATTAGTAGAATTCCTTACTAATTCATTATCAATCGGCTGTTTTTCATGTAATGCTTTTGTTTTCAACCTGGACTACAACTAAAACATACTGATCTACACTAAACCATCTTATTATTCGCCACAAATAGTACTGAATTGTAAGAATGCTTTTTCTTAAAATATACTTTAATCAATCATTCCCAAGGTTTTACTTATTTTAAATAATATCACAGATAATATAACCAAGAAGATTTTACTTATTTCCCACTATTATAGTTTTAAATGTTGCATCTTTTTAAAGTTTATTCCATAGTTTCCAACCTTCCAGTTTTTTTCGTGCCAAATAAAACCTGAACTTTTATTAAATATATATAGATTTATTGATATATACAGGGGTTGGACAAAAATATGGAAACACCTTTTGAAATGCATGTTTGAAAAGAAAGATTCATTATAATGAACTATGTTGATGGCACTGGAGTTTTCGCCTACTGACGTCACCTATACAACTTCGTAAAATCGCTGCACCGTTCAGACGTTGTTGGAGCACTGTTATGTGAGATTATCATTGCATTATGTCAGAGTTAACAGACTTCGAACGTGGACAAATTGTTGGCGCGCGTATGGTGGGTGCTTCCGTAAGCAAGATAGCCGAGGATTTAGTGTTTCAAGAGGTACTGTGTCGAAGATTTATTCCGCATATTTGAAATGCGGAAAAAACATCATCCGCTAAATCACAGCGCGGACGAAAGTGTGTGCTGAGTGATCGGGACAGACGATCATTAAGGAGGATTATCGCGAAAAATAAGCAGTCCACAGCTGCAAAAGTTACTGCTGAAATGAATGTCGTGTTACCAAATCCTGTGAGTACCAAAACAATTAGAAGGGAGCTTCATAAATAGGGAATTGCTGGCCGTGTTGCAATTGAAAAGCCATCCATCAGTAATGCTAATGCCTGTAACAGGGAAAAGTGGTGTTTAAGTCATAAAGCCTGGACTATAGAGCAGTGGAAGAGCGTAATATGGTCTGATGAGTCTTCTTTCACATTGTTTCCCACTTCTGGCTGAGTTTACGTCTGGAGAACGCCATCTCAAACCTATAATACAGACTGCTTGTTGCCAAGATTGAAACATGGCGAGGGTTCGGTGATGGTTTGGGCAGCCATATCTTGGTTCTCTTCTGTCCCCATGATAACTCTGTAAAGGCGTACTACTGATCAGACTTATGTGAACATTTTGGCCGATCAAGTCCATCCAATGGTACAAGCTTTATTCCCCAATGATGATGGTATCTTCTAAGACGACAACGTCCCCGTTCACACAGCTCACATTGTAATGAACCGGTTTTCTGAGCACGAGGATGAATTTTCGCATCTCTCCAGTCCACCAAAGTCATCAGACTTGAATATTATCGAACTTTAGTGGTCTACATTGGAGCGGAAAGTGCGTTCTCGCTATCCACCGCCAACATCGCTATATGAACTTGCCACCGTTTTGCAGGAATAATGGTACAATATTCCCTTGGCAAACATACAAAAACTGTATTTATCCATTCCGAGAAGACTGCAAGCTGTTTTGAATAACAAGGGGTACCGTACACAATAACAAGGCAAGGAAACGTGTTTTTTTTTAAGGTGTTTCCATATTTTTGTCCAACCCCTGTAGAATATGTAGATTTATTTTAAATGGAATTGCATTTATCGACCTCTGATTTTCTGCATCTCCTAGATTAACTGTCATGATTATTCTAATCTCAATGACCTTCGCGGTAATTTATAGTGGGAATGGGTTATTTTGTTTATTCTTAACCCCTTAAGGGGCCGTGGGATAAATTACATCCCACCTATGATTAATAAAGATTCACACCAGAAAAATTTTATTAAATTTTACTTTTCTAACTTTAGAGAAAAAAAGATCGTAAAATTGCTACAAAACAAATTTTTCCAAATTTCAGGTAAGAATTCAGGATTACAGAAACGCAATTTATTGCCTCTCAAAGGGTTAAGATGTAGGTGGATTTTACATCTCCGTGTAAACTCTGAATAATAAGTTAGACGTCTCATTACGTCCAGAACATTGTATGATTTATCGAACCGGTCATATGAATTAGTTACGATCACTTACAAATTGAGATACATAGAATTTGACTTTATACTATCTTGATTTTTGGAATCAAACTTAGGTGAAATCGTCACAGTATGATTTTAATAATAAGCGAATAAAAATTATGACTTGAGTTTTAAACGTCACTCTCTTTTATGTCATGTTTATAAGGTATGAATTTTGAAACAAAAGATTTTTTTAAGAAAGTTAAACCCCAATTTGTCTATACTGTAAAAAATTTCACAGTAATTTTATAGAAAAAAAATGCTTGCAATATGGCAAGTAAATTTTGCAGTAAATTACAGCAATTTTGTTTTTTTTTAATTTAAAGCACTCTTGTGGATTTTCGGAGTTTTTTGCTGTTAATTTTACAGCAATTTTGTTTTTTAGATTTTACAGCCCTTTTGTAAACTTTCGTCAGTTTTTGCTGTTAATTTAACAAATTTTATATTTTATATTTTACTGTACTGTTGTAGATTTTCAGCATTTTTTGCTGTTCATTTGACAAATTTTGTTTTATGTGCCCTGGATTCTACACGATCAGATTCTGTCTACCCGTTGTCATAAAAACTTACATTAACTGTACTATATGTCAAATAATAATAGGATTTTTTTCCTTTCTGTGTTCTTTCACATGAAATTTCGAGTTAAAAGATAATATTTTTTCCCGTTTAACCTGTATATACTCTCCGCTTCAATTTCAATAAGTGAAACCAGCAGGGGAGTTTGCAAAGCAGAACTATTTACCATTCAAGGGTCAGCGAACACTTGCAAAAGCAATTCTTTTCTACAAAACAAGTGATCGGGAAACTCATATAAATCTCAGTAACTCCCCCCCCCCACCCCCATCTTCTCCCCCACATAGCATCAAAATTCAATTGCCAGTATCCTTTTCTCTTTGGGATGTCGCGTGCCGATCACGTGTCCGCAATTCTCGCTCGGTTTAAGCTGAAACACCAGGCATAAGATAAAACCGACGTGTTAACCTTCCTATATAGAAGTGCGCAAGGTTTATCGCGAACCCGACAAATTTACGTTTAATTTCCGGCGCGAAATCACCACTTTTTTTTTTTTTTTTTTTATCTTTATTTTTCTATTACGTTCTCACCCCCCCCCCCCGACGATGAGAGGAAGGTAGGAGGAGCAGGAGCAATGGAACGATTTATAGCTCTGAGGATGGACTTTTATATATTATTTTTTTCATTTTCGCTCCCTATTTTATGGAATAATCATAAATGATTTTTATGGTTAAAGCATGGTAATAGGTTTCGTTTTGGTGTGTTATAAGCAGCGTTATTCAACATATTCTGCATGTACCCGCAGATTTATGACGTGGGTCTGTTAATAGCCGAGTATAATTCAAGATTAAATGGTTCGTCGAATTGAAATGGAGTTATCACTAAATTTACTAGAAATGGGACAATTTATGACAGGTTTGGCCGAATTTTCTGTCATAATTTTGTTTGCCTTATGAGTCTACAGTCGTTTTATTAGCATAGATAACTATGCGTTAACAACCAAATAAATCAGGTTATTACGCTTCTGCATTGCTCATATAGTGTTTTCCAAAGTATGATATTGCCACAGTATAAATAGAAAATCAAATCAAGAATTTTAAAACGGTCATATACGAATGATAAATCGCATAACTGTAAAATCTCAGAATTATAATTCTGAGTACAGTAATTTTAAAGGATAGATTATGCCAACAAAAATTGAAGTAAAAAGGATTTATTCGTAACATAATATTTAACAAAGGAAAAAGGAGATGAAAAATGAAAATTAAAGTAGAAGCTTTTAACCCTTTCGGGTCTGGTCTACTATTAACAGCACATGCCTTTACATCGAGTATTATGTTGTTTTAACAATTAATTAGTTACTTTCGACATGTATAAAAGACAGTATATGGATATGCTTTCTTATTATGACTTTGTTTTACGTTTTCACATTTGGTAATAATAAAAATAATAAAAGTTTACTTAATTCTTTTTGCACCTTTAACAATTCCTTTATTTTTTATACTTAATTTCACTCTTTAGATTTAAAATATAAATTACTTTTCAGAACCAATAATATGTGATAAAACGTAAAAAAAAAGAAAAAAAAAAACATTTAGAAAGTTGCAATTTCCTATCAATTCCTATTGTAGTACGTCACTTTCCAAACGTCTTCGAAAACTCTTTCTTAGCCTATTATCGTATAAATATTAATTGAATAATACCCAAAATAAGTACATTCGTTTCATTTCAGACAATCAGATAGTCTTTAGCCTTCAGTAAGCCAATTTAGATAGCTATGATTAACATTCTTAAAAAAAATCTATTTTTTTTCCTTCTCAAAATGGAGAAGAATTCGGATCCGAAAAAGTTAATTGTCAGTTGGCAAGAACACATTCTCAGAAAATGCATTATTTCATTATAACAGACCACCAAAAAGCTAACAAGTTGGAAATTGCACGTGAAGCGTAGCAAATGAGATGCGTTCGTACGATAATAAAGTTTTAAAAATATCACTCTCATATATCAATCTCATAAAATTGTAAATAGTTAATTACAATTAAAATGCGCACCAAACAATGTTCTCCCTATACTCATTATGTAATGAAATACTTTTGTGTGGCCTTGTAAATTAATAACAAATGTTCTTTGCACCACAGATTATGCAAAATACATATTATAATATGTACATTATGATACTTATCAATATTATTATGTTCGAATGAGTGTAATACCATTAAAATGCATTTGAAACTTTTTTTTTTTTTTTTCCATTGATTGTAATGTAACGGAGTACTTTTGATTGTCCCTGTATTTGATCTATGCATCCTATTTTCAAAAAAATTGAAATGACTTGACAAAATTATGTAATAAGTGTGTATTTTAAATTTCAAACTATTAAAATGCATTTTAAACATTTTTCCCCATTGACCGTAATGTAACGGAATACTTTTGATCGTCCCTGTAATTGATCTATCCATCCGATTCTCATAAAATTTGAAATGACCCGACAAAATTATGTAATAATTATATATTTTAAACTGCAAAAGATTCGGTTGGGTGGTTTTTGCGTTGTTATATGCGGACTGACAGACAGTCAGACGGACGGACTGAACGACAACTATAGGTGCTACGTATTTACATAATTACGAACACACCTAAAAAAGCCATTACTTGCCACATAATATATTGAAAGAATAAATTAATCAGGATATAAGATAAAAACAATAAATTAGGAATCCAAGTATAATAAAAGAAAACTAATTATACTCGCAGAGGGTTTTGTTTAATATTTCTTTCAAAACAACTTATCCTTTAATTAATAAATCCAAATAATTAATTTATAGTTATTAAATTCTTACATCTATGGTAGCACCAATAAATTTAATATTAAAATAATTATAAAAGGGAGTTATTTATTTTAATCAAATTAAAGATATTCAAATCAAATTATTTAAAAGAAATCCAAAATTAAATTTCTTTTTTCGAAAATCCGAAAAAAAAAAAATAGAGGAGATATAAATAAAATTTTAAATTTATAAAACCGAATAAAATTGTTTAAACGAAATTTAAAATACTGAATTATTAATAAATTGTAATAAGTTCTTATAATAAAAAGAAAAGTGAAATCTAAAAGATATTATGAATGCCAGTAATTATTTATCCCAGTATAATAAATTCTTAAATTGGCAAAAATACGAAATCTCTTTTAATGAAACTCATCGAAATATAAAAATTTGAACTTCTGGAATAGGGGTTTGAACTTAGAACTTTCTGTTTACTAGCTACTTGCTTTACCTGCAAGCTATGACATCTATACGACAAACGTTGAAGTTAAACTTCTGTTCAAGAATTTAAATTGCAAAAATGAACGGATAACACTGAAAAATTAATTTAATTTAAATAATAGACTTTTTCAAAACTTTAGAATTTGTCACATGACACGAAGTATTCAAATGTACATACACAACATTTGAAGTCTCTGACTTATGCAGTTTTTGTGTATGAATTTTGTGAAGGACAGATAGACAGAAGACATATACAATAGGATTTCGTTAGATTATAATGAGCTATGCTCGTCTCTAAAAATCAGTTAATTTCATCAGCTTTAAAAAAATGTATAAAAGATTGAATAATAATAAAAAAAAATGTGGCAGTCGCTTTATAAACGCGTATTCATTCTTTTCCGTTTTAATTAAAGTGTTTAAGGTCGAATGAGCTCCTGTTAATTGTTTTTTCCGCGTTTGATTAAATAAGATTATTTAAACATTTCAGAATCAGCTAATATAAAATGAACTTTGCTAACAGAGTCTTAGCTTCCCCCCCCTTTTTTTTTTAACAATGCTATAAAATAATGACCTTAAATAAATTATTCTTAAATGTAACGTTTTCAATCTTACTTAATTTTCACCTAACTTTTTTTCTTCTTTTTATAATATTCACGAGAAAATATTTTTATCGCAATAAAGAAAATATTAGTTACACTGTCATTTTTCTCAATTTACGACTTTTAACGCATATTAATAAATTTACTATTTTACAAATTTCTTTCTCTTTTAAAATTCACTTTGTAGATATATAGTTTTTAATGCCGTAATTTTCAATATATTCTGCATTTAATACGTAATATTTATTTAATTTTAATTTGAAAAAAAATTCTACTTATAATAGTCACGTGTCAATAAATTTTTAATTTGAAGGAACTTCTGTTCTTTGAGCTGTTTTAATAGCTGAAAAAAAAATTAGAATTAATTTTCTTCTCTAAAATATCTAAAAAATATCTCTCGAAATGTTGAAAATTTGAATTTAAAATGGACATAAATCCTCATAAAATAAGTCAAATTAAAATAGTAAATGCAGTCTGCATGCTGGGAATTTCTAATGTTTAAAATGATCTAAAAAGGATTAAATTCCTATATACAGTTTCTGCTGTTAATAAAAAGTTTTTAATGAAACGATTTTGACCAAATTTAACATTAAATATCTCTTTAAATAATTATTCGATTTACAAACTATCTGCACTAGCGTTTTCATCAAACATTTCTCAATAATACCACCAATTTTCCTATTTTTCTCCGCAACAGCTGTCTTAATATTAACGAAAAAAACCATCAGTCACAAAAAACTCATTGTCAGAGGCGATGACAGCGTTAGTTACTTTTTCTTAGACTAGAGAGATACTTGTTTAAAAAATCGTATTACAAATTTAATTGTCTTTTCAGTGAGTACTTATAGGTTTCCATAGTTATAGTTATTGCAACAAATGTATCGTACTTACTACAGTTATAATAAAACCGTGTCTATATTTTCTTCCTATTTTAATATTATGGTTTATGCAATATGCATATGCGTGAACACGAAAAATTAAAAGTACAAAACAATATTCTATAGGGCCTCTTTATACTTGTAAAGTCCGATTACAAATACTTGATAAAGCATGTACCGCTTTTTCATATGTAAACTTTTGAATATTCAGAGGCACTCTAAAAATCGATTAGCCTCTTCTGTAAACCATCCATTAAAAAAAAAAAAAAAAAAAATCGCACGACAAACTTCACATTTTTCTCGTGGATATCTAGTCTCCCGTTGTTATAGCTATCACAACAGTCGCACGTACTCGCTCTTTAGAAAACAAATTCAAAAGCAATTGAATCCGGGGGGGGGGGGGATATCAAAAACTTTACACCTTTATTTTTTACACTCGCTTTTTTTGAAAGAGTCAATTCGAGCTCCCACGGCCTCTGAGTTGAATACAGCCACTGTAAAACCTCCTTTAAAACTGCTGTTTATCCGTGCGTGAGATCCTCTTGCTATTGTTGATTCAAGCGAATTAACGCTTCAGCAGGCAACTGGGGACACGTGCCACCCCCTCGTTCTATGCGCCCCCTCGAATTAAATTGCTGGATTATTCGGGCGCGATTTTTATTCATAGGTGAAACGCGTGCCATTGCCTTATCATCCCGGCCATAGCAAAAGCGAGTTTGGGGAGGAGAAGGCGTCCTTATAGTGGGTAATTGAATGAAGAATATGTTTGTTTAAGAGATATGTATGGAATTATAGCAAAATTTCAAAGTTTTTATAGTCGGATTTCGTTATCTGATTTGAAAGGGACATGATGCATTTATTTTGTGAAAATGATAGTAATAATGAAAGAAAATTATAATTTTCCAACGGTCTGAAATTATAAATTATATTCGAGTTTTAGATTTCAACATCAAAACCTTTAACTCATAGGTGGGGGCAAAACGAGGGGGGTGGGACGAGAAAATGAAAGTCACTGTCTTTCCAAGGATTTTGAAATTTAATTAATTAGGATTTTTTTAAACTCCGATATATTTTTCTAAGCTAAAACTTATTGATACAAAATGAATTAAAATAATTAATCATTAAGAAAAAAGAAACTAAGACCTTTTTTACTATTAGCTCTATCCCCGTAATCCTAAAACCCATATGTAACATATTATAATACTATTTATTTTACGTTTAGGTATTTGAAAATTATCTCATACGGGATTTTAGGAGGGCAGAGCTGCCCTGGCGAAAAAGAAAAAGATTCACAATAAAATTAATATTCTTAACTGTTTTAAATTTCTGTATAAATTTCGATGGTTAAAAATAGTTTTACAAAAGGGATTATAATAAAATATCTTTTTTGGTTTAGGTTATTTCATGTTTATTTACTCTACTTTATGAAATACAAGTTTAAGAAAATTTTGAAAATGGTCTCAATTTTTGGAATTACAGTAGGTGGCCAAAATTTCAGTTACACTACAATTTTTCTTGATGGCCATCTTGCTTGGTTTAATGTTTTTGTTCTGAAAATACTGACAAATGACATTTGGCAGGTATCGTCAACCGGTAAGGGTCTCTTCTCTTCACGGTGCAAACGTGCATAACGGTGCATAAATGGGAATACTTAATGATTTAAAAGTTTTCAGTTGTTTATGGAACATTCAATTCTCTGTGAAATATGTTAAAAGAAAACACGACACATCAAAGAAATTTGATAACAGCCTTGATTATGTCCTGGCATCATAATGAGTAATTAAAAGAAAGCGTAAAAAAATGTATACATAGCAGGTCAAAAGTAATAAAATCTGTAAAAGGAGAAACACTTGTGTTGAGTTTTTTCATAATGTACTTGCACTTTATGAATGAAATTTTGTTTTTATTTATAAATCCATAGTATTCCTTTCATGTATACCGAAAGTGGTTTAAAAATCCGCCAGTAAATAACAACAAAACAAAGCTTCATGTTTCTAGCATAGTTTGAAAATTCTGAAAATGGATGTCGATAAAATAAGCTAAAAATCCGTTATCTTGAAGCAAAAATGTGAGGGTCTGTATTCATATATCCATTGATTAGTATCAATATAGAATACACAATATGGCATGTACTACTATATTTGAATACACCCCTCATTCTTTCGCTTCATTTTGGGAACAACAGATTTTGTACTTATTCTATCGACGATCACTTTCAGAATTTTCATGCTATGTTTTTGAGACTTTCATAAAAGTTGCTCTATACATTTAGCTGACACAATATCCAAATGCAATTTCGATAGCCTTCACGCATGCGCAGTGAAGAATTATTTAGTAAACCTTCTCATTTTTCATACATTTTTTATTATCTTTTAATTTTAATTGCAGGGTATTAGGTGCAATGTTGTTTGTCATATTTTCTGGAAAAAACATTTTTTTATATTAAGAACACTCAACAAATTATAAGCAAAAACCTGGCAAAATTTGAGCCTTTTTTATTATAAAAACGTTAATTTTTTTACGAATGTATATGATATCCACACAAAAATAAACACACAGTTTATTATAATAAGCCACTTAATCATAAACTACAATTTGAGCGCTTATGCTACATTAGTTTTGACAGGGTTATCCAAGAGATATTCGTACTTTTTCAAATTGTTGACGATCCCCTATGGAGTTTCGGGAAAAAATCTTCACGCAAATATATCACCTGTACTATTATGCTTACAAACCAGGATTTTCAGGAAAATTCCTCATGTATTTTTCTAGATATTTAACAAAATGTCTAAGATTGCAAGTGGTCGGTCACCTTTCCACATATAATGTACAATGAGAATAATGTATGTGGAGTTGAACACAAAGCTAATTTTGATCGAGCTAAGCTTGGTCATCCCTACAAGTGTTCTCTAAAACAGACAATATATTCTTTAATATGGATAGGATCCTGCGATAATTTTAAAATATAAAAGCATTGCAATTCAAATAGAAATAAATTAATTTTTTTTTTTTTTTTGAAATATGCATTATAGACATTTAATGGACCTTGACACGATAACACTCTAATACACACTTATATTACTACACGTGGCTGGGTAAATAATAATATTATGTAAGTTCAATTCGTATATTTCGTTTCAAATACAGTTCCGCTGGTGTTTGGTTATTGGACAGTGGAGTTGCTCTGTATCGGAATAATATTTGCCTTACCTTTTTGTGCATTGATATTGGTTCAGAGGACATTGCTTTGCTTTCAGGCGATTTTTGAGAGTTTGCACATTTTGTTCAGCTAGTCCGTTTGTGGCTGGGTAACCTGGAGCAGTTAGCTTGTGAAAAATTCCACTTTTAGCACAATATAATTGGAATTCGTCGCTTACAAAAATGTTCGCGTTATCTGAGACTATGACCTTTGGAAATCCATGAAATGCAAAAATGTCAGATGATAATTCAATTGTAGAGGTAGAAGTAGGATCATTGCGGCATAGTTTTATTTCAGCCCATCTTGATTTTGCATCTACTACGATAAGAAAAAAATGAGATGAAAAGTTCCTGCGTAATCGATGTGTATACGGTCCCAATTTTCTTTAGGTTTGTCCCAGGGATAAAATGGAACCTTCGAGGGATTTGATTTTGTTTCAGCACAAGACTCGCATGCTTGAGATGCGCTCAATATCTTTATAAATACCTTTCCAATAAACGTATCTTCGAGCTAGCTGTTTTATTTTAGTGATGCCAATATGAGTCCGGTGTAACTCATTTAAGACATGTTTCTGTAAAGATTTTGGTATTATCACTCGCTGTCCCTTGAATAAGATTCCATCTTCAAGAGTATTTCGTACGATAACTCTAAATTAAGTTGAATTTCTTTTTTAATTTTTAATAGCTCTGCATCAGAATTTGTTTCTTTTCTAATCGTATTTGCATTTAGGAGGACAGTTGAAATTTCATTAATTGAAGTCATACACTCTTGATTGATTTCGTTATTTATAGTCATGTCGCTGGAGGTTTTGTTCTGGGTTACTGCAGCTCTCGAAAGACAATCAGCATCTATATTTTCACTGCTTTTTTTACATTCTACTTCATAATCAAAAGCTGATAAGAAAGTAGCATAACAGAGTAAACGTCCTGGTGTCATAGGTAGAATCTTTGAATTTGAAAGGGGGGGGGGAATCTGGTCAAGGGTCGATTATCCGTTCGCAATTTAAAATGTCTTCCAAAAACATAATTAAAGAAGTGGTTTACTGAGAAGATAATAACAAGCGCTTCACGATCAAGCTGTGAATAATTTTGTTCGGCCGCTGTTAATGACCTGGAAGCAAACGCAATTGGTCGTTCCATGCCATCAATTATGTGAGAAGGTACTCCTGAAACACCTGCGGGACTTGCATCATATGTAAGAATTATTGGTAAGTTCGGATCATATGGTACAAGAAAGCGTTCACTGGAAATTTCACTTTTCAATTTGATGAAGGTTGCTTGACATGCTGCGGTCCATCGGAATCTGAAATTTTTCCGAAGAAACAGTCGTAGAGGATATATGATTGTTGAATTACCTGGCAAAGAACGCGAATAATATGTTACCATTCCTAAGAATCTCCGTAGTTCTTCCACACTTGATGGTCTCGGCATATTGTTAATTGCTCTTACTTTTTCTGGACTTTTTGAAATTTTATTCAATTCAATAACATGACCTAAATATTCGATTTTTTCTTGAAACAACAAACATTTGGAATGATTTAAATGGAGATCATATTTTTTTAATCTTTGAAGATATAATTCTAGATTTCCTCTACATTCTTCTTTCGTTCTTCCGTGTACGATAATATCATCGAAATACTTTAAAGTTTTTGGTAAATCTCGGAGGATTTGATCTAGAATTCGATTGAATTCGCTAGGAGCAGTCTTTATACCAAACGACAATCTATGCATGCGATAGGTTCCTCGATATGTGGTTATAGTCTGAATAATACTACGTTCCTCATCAACTGGAATGTGGAGATAAGCTTTATATAGATCTAGTCGACAAAAATACTTTGAATTTCTGAGACTGTTAAGAATTTCGCCTATCCGTTGTATTGTGTAGAACTTACAAGTCTTTCATTGACACCAACCTTGTAATCGACGCAGAGTCGTACACTTCCATCATCTTTTGGTATTACTACCAGAAGTGAAACCCAATCACTCGTAGTTTACCTTCGACATTATTCCTTGTGATTCAAGTGAATCTAATTCCTTCTTAACTTTTTCACGAAGAGCATATGGTACTTCTCTTTCCTTATGGTAAACTGGCTTACTATTTTCACGGAGTTTTAATGAAACTTTGAAATCTGGAATACATCCTACCTTCTGTTCGAAAATTTCTGGATACATAGAAATCACATCTTCGAGGCTATTTATAGCTTGTACTATTAAATTAATTGAATTATTCTTTTTAAAATCAATTTCTTGAAGGTTGATATCGAGATGCCGAATCCAAATACGTCCCAGTAATGCGTCATATTCGTTAGGAACGACATACAATTCTTCTCGTGACGTTCTGCCTTTATACGTTACATTTACTCCAACTTTCCCGTCAGGTAAAAATACGTTACCAGTGTACGATCGAAAAGCGATTGCTGATTTTTGTAGGTTCGCTGAAATGTTCAGTTTATGGAACTGATTTTATGGAATGAACGTAAATCCTGCACCCAAATCTACTTCAAAAGTTTGATTTTGTTCTTCGATATTCAGAACGACGAAATATTTATCAACATCTGGAGACCCTATTTTTCGGTGTTGAAAAATATCTATAACCTTATTTACACCAAAATCCGAAAAATATCCTTCATCGGTTAAATGATTCGTACGGTTTCGGGTTGAAAAGTTGGATTTGCCTTTTTCTTCTAGTAGAGTTCGAATACATACTTTTTGTTACATGATCCAATTTTTTGCAAGCCCTACACACTTCAGTTGATTACGGTCGCATTGTATTTTTAGCTATATGATTGTCTCTACCCCAACGAAGGCACAGATTCTTTATTCCTAGTTTTTCACAGTCAATTCGAGATTGAGACTTCGAACGAAGATTAACTCTGGAGCGGATCTGAGAATTAGAACACGTTTTATTAGATTTATCCAAATTACGTCTGGAAGATCGAGACTTTGAAATCTTGTTAATATCTTCAACTGCATGAGTTTTCTTTGAAAGTTCTCTGCTATCTATTTTTTATGCTTCCAATTCGAACGCTTTTTTCGAAATTTCATCAAATGTAATGATGTCTGACAGCAAAATAGCTTCTCGAATTTCGTTGTCAATGAGTAGAATTTCATATGTCACTTAACAGTTGAAACATTAATCAAAATCAAATCCCATCCTCATCGCCAAAAACTGTCGTGGCCGTGTGTTTATTTTGAAATTCGAAATAATTCTATCTTATTTTTTTAATATTAACAATACAATATTTATTTGTAAACTTGAAATAAAACATAGTGCAATGTCGAAATACAAAACATAGAATAAAGAATAAACATAAGACATAACATAAATACCTTATTAACTATAGCAACCAAGAAAGTATTGTTGCCGTCAATATCAACTAAAACAAATATCGTTTGGCAGATGCAATACAATGGCTCAAGATCCGCAGGATGTTTGTATTTTTTTTCTGTTTTTGACAGGTTTGCTTCAGTGATAAAAGCACATTTGAAATTTTGCAGAATAAAGCTCAATTTTTGCGTCGTCGTCCTGTCAAAAATTTCCATCTTGACTGTGTCGTTTAGAATGTTAAACAGCCATACAAAAATCATGATTTGGTCCGTTATCAGCAACAAGGGTACTGGAAGTCTGTACGTGGTAAAAAGAACAATGAGGCAAGATCAGTATAAAGATGTCTTACAAAATCGGTTGATTCCGCAGCGCAAAGAATGGTTTTCAAATGGAAAACCACTCATTTTCATGGTAGATGGAGCTTCCTGCCACACAGCACGATTGCAAAGTATTTCTCTGTTGGATTGGCCGGGTAATAGCAGCGATATCATCCCAATTGAAAACGCATGGGAATTCATGAAAGGAGAAGTGACAAAATTTGTGATTACAAGCAAAACTCAGCTCTTAGAACAGATCATTCAAGTGTGGAATCATCATCCTCAAATGCAGAAGACAGTACAGTTTTGCATTGATAGCATGCCACGCAGAATTAAAGCCCTCATAACAGTTAAATGTGGATCAACAAAATATTAATTTTTCATTACATTTTCTTCCTTTTTGTCCAAGAGTTAATAAATAGATATTTTTTCTATAATGACGATGTTTTATTAGTGTTACAGATAATTATGTGGTTAATTATATAGTAAATATACATTGTATCTCGTAAAAAAATAATACAGTTGTACAGTATCACCTGATAATTAACATTTTCTTTAAAATCTTAAAGTACATCTAATAATTTGGCCAGGGACTGTATATTAATAATGTTTGTGATAATACTTTATATCAATGAGTTGCACATTTATGTAATTCCGTTTAAATTTTAAATAGAGTTATTCTCAGATAATGGTAAAAATTAGCTTCTGAAAAAGAGATAAATAAATAAATGTTATTTTTACTTTTTTCCACCATTACAAGAAAATATTGGATTCGTGAAAAAATTCGTCTTCCTGTTATTGTCTGATTTATATGTTTTAGAAAGTCCCAAATCTGATTTTATTGTTTCGAAAAAATATTGATTATAAATCTGTCTTTATGTGACACAAATTTTATGGACATTCTTTTTCAAAAAATGCAAGGAATTTAATCAAATTACAGACTGTGTTTGATCTTGACATAAATTGATGCTGATAAGATTTTGAAACAAATCATCCGAAGGAGTTAAATCGTACATATGATAAAATATGCAAATGCTGTATTTTTCATGATACCTGCTCTAGCTATATCTCAAGAACAAATGCCCGGAATTTTATTAAACGTTCATGTTCTTTTAGATTCTTACATAACTAGATGTTTTTTAGGTTTCTATGTAAATAGTTTAGCAGGTGTCTCTGCTATGCTTTCTTTTTCAGGATTTTCGCGATAACTTTATCTTTAGAACTAATGTGCATAGAATTTCAACAAACTTCATATTCGGTTAGATGACATTAGATAAATCTTTATTAGGCTTGAGTGCATATTGTCCAACAAGTGTTACTTCTATCCTTTGTTTTTCACGATTACTGCGACAACTGTATTTCCAAAACGAATAGATTGTCAACATATCAGATGATGTTGCTGTACATTTTCCCGATTTCTGCGATAACTACTATCTCAAGAACTAACGCACAGAATTTCATCAATTTCATATTCTATTATAGACCTTGAAATAAATAGATATTTGTTGGGTTTTATACACTTCCCAGCAGGTGTTACTGCTAGGGAAAATTCTGTAATATTGCGATTTTTCATAGTTATTACAGATTAGCTATGAAAAATGCTAATCTCTATTTATGATTTCCGCAATAGCTATATCTCAAGAAATAAATAATTTGTCATTTAATTGTGGTTGCGGACCATTTGGTTTATAGAAGAAAGGTCTATATGGGATGTCCACAATATACCTGTAATTTATTTTCTGAGTTTTAGTTTAAATTACTCTTTATAACAACATATTGGCAAATTTTGCTAAAGTATAATAATGAACTTTTAAAAACGTCTAAAAATTGTAGTACCTTGTATTGAAACTATAGTTCTGAAACGCAGACTTATGCCACATTGGGGAATTGTTTAATTCAGCTTATTTGACTGTCACCACTTTTTTAAAATAGTACAATTCACCTTATTTTTCAGGATTTTTCATCTATTTTTATGTAGGCCGAATTTTTCTATTTCAAAAAGTGTTGACAATCCACAATCTGGGGATTTTTTTACCCAATCTGGCAACCGTGCTGAAACCTGAAACATTATAGTAATGATTACTGTCGATTGCCAATACAATCTCCGTAAAATGATCCTTTTTTTCTATTTTAAACTTTTCGGAAAATATTTGTTGGTTCTCGGAAATCTGAAGTATATCTGAATCTTTTTATTGCTTGAATTCCGCAACTTATTTTATTTTATTCGTTTTCTAATTGGTTCATGTTTAATGTCCAAAGATGGAATACATATTTTTTTTTATTTTATTCGTTTTCTGATTGATCCATCTTTAATGTCCAAAAATGGAATACTTCTTCTGCTACAATTACAAAAAGAGTAATAAAATCCTTTTAAAAAAATTAATAATTTCAAAACAAATTGTAATAAATATTTTAAACAAATTTCATTAAAAATTGCATTTTTGCTCTACCCAACGGTGTAAAAATTTTAAATGTGCGATATTTAGAAGTTTAAAAATTTGCAGTTCCGAAAATTGTAAAGCAGAAATTTCATTTAAAACTTGTTTGTGATGGGTCCAGAAATATTAATGTTTAATCCATGTCGTACGTAATATGAGGCGTTCAGAAGTCAGTCTGATTAACTCCATCAAATAAAAATGCACATTTTAAATAGTTGAAGTTGTATAGTTATAAACTACTGTTTTTTTTATTATTTATTTATTTATTTTTATTATTATCATTGGTGTAGGAATAATAATGTTTAATGCACGGCGTATGTAATATATGACTCATTACGATTGTCGGATTTCTCATCTAAGTCCACCAAACTTTGAAGAATAATTCTTTACTTTCAATATCGGATTCCCTTCTAAGTCCACAAAACTTTGAAGAAAATTCCTTTACTTTAGTATGCTACCACCACCGATATAATTACATATCGGGCACGCATGAGAGGTACGTAGTGAAGACGATTAAATCTTTCATTTAAACTTAACGAACAATTTATTTACATAATATTTACAAATAATAAGACAATATCTACAATTACGAACTCGAATATAGGTGATCGGGTCAACATTAAATTAAATACAGAAATTTCGTTCTCTTACATGAATAGTTTAATATTTTTTTTTTTTTTCAAAAAATACTGAGTATATCCAGTATGAAGACCTTCCTTGTTAGTTTGTATTGACATACGTTTATTAACTATTTGAAAAAAAAGTTTATGTTCTCGGTACAGAACTGGGAAATCAGAAGCATATCTGAATCTTTTTATTGGTTGAATTCCGAAACTTATTTTATTTTATTCATTTTCTTATTAGTCCATGTTTAATGTCCAAAAATGGAATACTTCTGTTTTTTATTTTATTCGTTTTCTGGTTGGTTCATGTGTAATACTTCTGTTGCCACGATGGCAAAAAAAAGTATTAAAAAACTACAAAAGAAAAATAATAATAACTTAAAAACAAATTGAGATACAGCTTTCAAAAAAATTGAATTTAAAAGAACATTTTTTTTTTCTCTATACGACTGATTAAAAATTGAAAATGTGTGATGTTTAGAAGGTTTAAAATTTGCAGTACAGAAAATTGTAAAAATAAAATTTCATTTAAAATTTGCATATGATGGGTATAGAAATATTAATTTTTAATCTATGGCGTGCATAATATAGGACTCTGTTTTATTGCATAAACCACATTTTTATCATCATAAAAATGATGTTTATTATTATTATTATTTAAAATATAGAATTTATTTACAAGTCCTTAAAATTTGAGTCTTTTAAAATATAATTTTCCAAATAGTCTCTGTAATTTGTTAATTTACAATTCTTTTTTTTTTCTTCTTCTTCTTCTTAGTATCCTCCAGTGCCATATGAATTTCATTTTGACATTGAAGATGATGAGCATGGAGAAGACCAGAAAAAATGGATGACAATGGTTATCTCATTCGACGCTACGGATATAAAAGCAAAGAAAGCATTTTCAGAGAAGTGGAGTATGAAGCTTAGTAAAGATGGATTCAAAGTCAACAGGATTAAAACAAATGAACCAGGAACCGATAATGAAGATCCATCAGATTTGCATTTCGAAGTTCAAAAACAAGAATAAATAAAAAGATTATTTTTATTTTTTTATTGTTTCCGTATTTTTATTTTTTTTAAGAACAAAAATTGTGATTGTTTTAATAAATTCATTAGATCACATTTTCTATCAAACGTAAATCAAATCGGTAAATTTTCATTAAATGGGCAAACGTCAAGTTAACGTACTGTAACAGAAATATTTTGAAACTACACGAACATCAATCGTGAAATTATGCGTGAATTTTGAGATAAATAATGGATGCTTATAAAAGAATATCTCTCTATTCTAACAAAAAAAAAAAAAAAAAAAAAAAAAAAGTAACTAAAGTTGTCACCGCCGCTGGCAATGGATTTTTCGTCACCAGAGGTCTTTCTTCGTTAATATTAACACTAGAACGCCCGGAAATTCTACTCAAGTTTGAAAATAATATTTCTCACCAGAATTTTTATTCAAAATTATTTAATTGATTTATTTAACGTAAATTTGCGTGGATTAGATTTAAATTATATCAAGAAAATTTTTCTGGTTCGAATTGAAATTTAGTTACATGATTGGAGTCGAATCGACTCCATCCGGGCGTTCTAGTGTTAAGAAACCTGTTGCATACAAAAATATGAGAATTGACGCTATTATAAGAGAAATATTTGATAAACAAGTCGGTGCAAACAGTTTTTAAATAGAATAACTATTTTTAAAAATATTAATGTTAAAGTTGGGCAAAATCATTCCATTAACAAAAAACATTTTATGGAAGCAAAACTATACATAGGAATTTAATCATTTTTAGATCATTGTATACATTAGAAGCTCCCGATGTGTAGGCTGCATTTATTTATTTATTTTTAATTTGACTCATTTTTTGAAGATTGATTTCCCTTTTAAATTTAAATTTTCAGCATTTCGAGAGATATTTTTTTAATGTATCTTAGAAAAGAAAATTATTTTAAATTATTGCCAAGTATTAAAACGGAGCAAAGAATAAAAATTCCTTCAAATAAAAAATTTATTGATGCGTGACTATTATAAATAGAAAAAAACTTTCAAACTAAAACTAAATTAATATTATGTATTAAATATAGAAAATATTTTAAAAGAGAGAGAGAGGAAAAGAAAGAACTGTATTTACGCATGAATTTAAAAACAAATGTGAAATAATAAATTTATTAATATGCGTTAAAAGTCGTAAATGGAGAAAAATTACGTCATATTTAAAAACAAAATAAGACTATGCAAATGATATTTCCTTTCTAACGATAAAAATATTTTCGAGTGAGTATTAGAAAAAGAAAATAAAAGTTTGGTGAAAATTACGGCAGATTTAAAACGTTACATTTAAGAATCCCTTATTTAAAACCATTACCTTATAGCATTCTTAAAAAATACCGGGAAGCTAACACCCTGTTGACAAAGATTATGAAATGTTTAAATAATCTCAAATTAAATTATTTTTAGAGGCGGGACGGGATTGACGAGCTTAAATCGTAGGGGGCAGGAACCTTTAGGGGGAAAAAAGAAAAAAAAATTTTTTTATTTAAGAATTTAGAGATTCGATAATCAAAAAATTGAAATTGTGTAATGTTTAGAAATTAATAATATTGTGGAAATTATCAAATTGTGTTGCTCAAGTTGTTGCCTCATTAGTATGATGCCGGCGCATTTTTGCTTTATAATATGAGATTTCAGAATTTTTCTTGGGTAGATTTTTACAAAGCTATGAAAGACCCAATGTCAACGTTTTTCACCATTCCAAAGTTGTAAATGAAAAACATTATCAGATAAAAAAAAAAATAATAATAATAATAAATATATATATAAAAGAAGAAAAAGAAGTAAGAAAAATCATGCGTTAAGCATAGATTATGAAGCACTTTCCAACACTTCATGAAATCTTAAAAAAAAACTTCGTTATTTAGGTAAATAAGGATATAAAGCCAAATATAGCCAAATATGTATTCCAGTACTATTGAACATCCCTGTATTTGATTTGTCAGCTAATATACATATTATTTAATTTAGTTTAAAATTAGATTAGGAAAATTTAGTTTAGCAAAAAAATGCCTAGTAGCTTGAAATTTCTCTTTCAGCAATTTATACTAATAGATTGAAACATGCTCGAATATTTTGTTCACCCTTGTAGTTTGCCTGGTACCTTCATTACACATCAGTGTTAAGATAAAATTTATTTTAAACTAAAACACACTTAAAACAACTGAAATCACTTTCTTATAAATTATCATTCATAGGCTCCATGTACCCGATTCTTTGCTTGGCCCTGTATATAATTTTATCTATATTCTGCAAACATTTCTTAGTAAATTTAATGCAGTTCAACGTAAAAATGCATAATTTATTTAAGAATCACCTTTTAGTAATTTATGCTCATATTCAGTTACGTTGACGAGCTCTTTTGGGTAGCCCTGTATATTACCTATAGCATTTATACACACCATATAATATGCATAAATTTAGTGAAACTTATACGCACATATCATAATTAAAATGCATTTCATCCATCCATCAGCTATCATCGGATACATATACAGTATACTTCGAAAAGAATGTACTATTTGAAATCTTTTGTGTGTCCCTGTAAATACTATGTACTTTATATTAGGGAAGGCAATATCGTATAATTTATACTAAGCCTCATTGACATACATCAATTTTATTATGTATGAAACAGTTTAATATATTTAAAGTATGTCACACACTATTCCCCCTTTTACCATTATCTAATGGAATTCTTTTGTGTGGCTCTGTAAATGAATAATAGCTACATTTTCACCTTATATTTTATAGAATGCATATTTTAATGCACCTCGTAAAAGCATATAAATTTTAATATGTTTGACAGGGTATAACATCTTTAAAAAATTTTTGAAACGATTTTCCCCATATAGGCCGTAATGTAATGGGAAACTTTTGATTCTCCTTGTAGATAAATTAATCATGATAGAAACTTCATTTTCAATAGAGTTTGTGCTGGGGTAAAAGTCATAGCATCCTAAAATTTTATGGCAATCCGAGTACACTTACTTGAGTTAGAGCCCGGCCAGACGGCCAGACAAACCGAATGCATAAGCACTTTTCAACTTTGTTGGAAAGTGCTAAAAAAGAAAAAAAAACCGAAATTTTAATAGGTTAATATTGATTTTGATCTCAAATATTATCTGCAAATAGAAAAATTAAAAAATATGCAAATGCGAAAACCCATTTTTCTTACATAAATTAAAGATTAGCACTGTACCGCATGCTTATGTTTCATATCCAATTCTCTCGCGCAATTGTTTTTCATCTGAAATCTTTTTTTCCTTCGTCGATACTCTTTCAGCAAAATAAGTTATTTTACAGGAGTACAATTTGAAAGAAAATGGTTAGTGCAATAAACTCAACAAAAAATCATGATAAATTTTAGAACTGTTTAGCTTATTGGAGGGCTATTAAGGAGGATATTAACACCTTAGAGACGAGCGACACTTATACGTGCCGCAAAAAAGGCTTACTAATTCTTGTTTATCCCTACCAGTAAAATTTTACTGTAAAATTTGCCTTATTTAATCGGAGCATTTTCTCGATTTAATGAAACACAAATTTCTGTTTATAAAAATCGGTGACAAAACATTAAAAGTTTTGGAAAGGGCTCCTGTCGCAAAGGGGTTAAGGAGAATATCATCGTTAACGGATTTCAAAAGTTTTACAGCTTGGCAATGTATTTCTTTTCTTTTCTTTTACTTTTCTTTTTAATATTTTCTTTTACTTTTTTAATCTTTTCTTTTTTTTCTTTTTCTTTTCTTTTTCTTTTCTTTTACTTTTCTTTTTAGTATTTTCTTTTACTTTTTTAAAATCTTTTTTTCTTTTCCTTTTCTTTTCTTTTATTGTTTTTAATTTTTTCTTTTTTTCTTTTTCCTTTCTTTTTTTTTTTTTTACTTTTTTTAATCTTTTCTTTTACTGTTTTTTTATTTTTTTCTTTTCTTTTTACTTTTCTTTAATCTTTTCTTTTACATTTTTTAATCTTTTCTTTTTTCTTTTCTTTCTTTTTCCCCATATTTACGCATAATTTCTGAACGGATGTTCTAATTTCAATAATTATTTTTTTCTTTTTCTACTAAACGTACTGAATTTCATAGCGGTCCCGTGTAAGAGTGCGTTTCTTTCTGTTTTTAGCACCTAAGACGCTGAAAATTTATAAAATTCTAAATTTAATAATTCAACAATTTTTGGTACTAAAAAACGCGACTTCTTTTATTGTACGTCTTAAACGTAGACAGCATTATTCTATGTAAAAGGAAATGGTACTGTATATTAAAAAATTTTCGTATTTTAAGATATATACAGCCCTTTTTAAAAGAAACACCATATATACCTTGATTTGAATGCATTTTGTAAATTAAAAGTATAGTACAATAACTTTTTTTAACTATTTAGTAAACTGTTTTTAAAATAAAGTAATATCGGTAAAATGAGGTTAAACATTTTAGAGTATTTGATTTCGAAGATCGCATATTGAAATGCGCAGTTTTAACCCTTTATAGCCTGAATTTTGAGTAAAAAAAATGTTTTACCAGAATAATTATATACGTTAATGCCTTAAGATATATCCAGAACAACATATATAATAATAATTCGATTTTTTAAGATAATTTTTTAATTAAAGCTGATTTAATAAACTGGTAGTTTCGCAAAATATTTACAAGAATAACTTAGATTAATTAACACAAAACATTACAGATATCTCACAATCCTTATAAGACGAGTGTAAATAAATGTATTGAGTTTCTATCGTTAATATTAATTTCTTTCGTATAATATTTTAAAGAAATGAAAGCTACACCTACACTGTTAAAAATAAATCCGTGAACTTACGATAAAACTACTGGCAACCAATTTGCCATAGACTATCATCGTTTAGCTAGTAGTTTTTCCATTTTGGGAAGTAAAAGAAAGAAAAACTCCGTTTGAAGAAGCGGTAATTTTACGTTAGAAATGTTAACAAAAATTTGATATTATAAAGTTGGTAAGAAACATATTAACCTTCATTCTCGATAAAAAAGCAACACGGTTGAAATTAAGCAGCACTATTTAAGTCTCAGAGCCAGGATTCTTTCGCTGAATTTTTTAACTATTTGGAAAAATAGTTGTTGTCCTCAGTAGAGAATTGAAAAATCTCAAATATATCTGAATCATTTTATTGGTTGAATTCCGCAACATATATTATTTTATTCGTTTTCTCATTGGTTTACGTTTAATGTCCAAAAATGGAATACTTCTGTTGCCACGATGACAATAATAGTAATAAGAACTTTTTAAAAAATTAATAGTTTAAAAACAAATTGTGCTAAAAATGTAAACCAAATTTCATTAAAAAGTGCTTATTTTTCTGTAAACAAAGTTGTAAAAATTTTAAATGCGCGATGTTTAGAAGTTTAAAAAATTGCATTTTCGAAACGTGTAAAACTAAAATTTCATTAAAAAATTGTTTGTGATGGTTCCAGGAATATGAATGTTTAATGCACGGCATACGTAATATATGACTCGTTATAATCATCCTAAAAATGATGTTTATTATTATTAATAATAATTTAAATATAGAATTTATTTACAAGTCTTAAAAAATTTTAGTCTTTGAAAGTATCATCTTCCAAATAATCGTTGTAACTTGTTAAATTACAATTTTGTTATTATTTAATACTGTGCAGCAACATGTAAGATTTGTAAACATTCAAAATAAATTTGAGACAAATAACGGATTACCTCCATTGTTTCATTCCATCTCCGTTCGTTTAGTTATTTTCAAGAAATATGATGAAATTTTCCGATTTTTAACGGTAAATGCCTATTGTCATGAAAAGGGACTTAAAAAAATGCTTAATTTCTACTGTTTCATTGTGCTTTCTAAATAGCATGGAACAAATTATTTTGTTTGAAAAATACGAACTACTTTTATTGGTAAACGAATTAAATAAATTTTACATTGAATTTTTTTTCATGGTAAGGTGGTCTGGTGTAATAACGCCAGGCGGGGTAATAACTCCAAGCGCTAATGTTATGCATAATTATGAAATAATCTGGTAAATGACACCCGTGTGCTCTGCGCAGAAGGGTTTTGAGTCATACAAATCGCAAAAAACAGCTTCAAGTTAATTTGTTTCATTTTTAGGTCTTATTGTTTTTACAAGCAACTAAAATTAACGCTTAATTAAAATTTGCGAGATACGTTTTGTGTGTTTTTTTTTTCTTTTTTTTATCCGGAAATACTTTGTTAATTACGTAAATTTGTAGTACATTTCATGGACTTTCAAAATGTTGTTGAAGATTTTGGATATCTACTCGAGATAATTTGTAATTTAAAATTTACTGCACAATAACTATAACGGGGTAATAACGCCAATCCTTAGCATTAATACCCCGGTTGATTCCCTACAGTGGCCGAGCTACATATCCTAAATACTGATTCAAATAAACACAGTTAAAACTGTGCAATGTTTCTAATAATTCTATTTAAGCTGTCCTTTTTAAGCTAAAAGAAGCTCACGGTCTGATATTCTTTTGCCTCATCCTCCCCCCTCCCCCACACCACACCTTTATTTTTCTTACACTTTCACAAAAAATTGAACATTTTCAATAGCTTAGAATGCAATTTGTCAATTTCTAAGTTTGTAGAGTTTGTATATTTAGAATTGGGCAATCTACATGCAATTATTCCATCTTATTTCATAGTTTTGTTTGCATGGCGTTATTACCCATATAGGTGGGTAATAACGCCAAATAGCATTGGTCAAGAAATCACGCCATTGCATTTTATGAATACATATCTGTTATATTATTTTTTTATATAGATAGTCAATGAGTTGCGGTATCAAATCATATATTTGTTTGAAAAATACAATCTAAAACTGAGCCGTGAAAATTGGTAGAACCTTAACGTGGCGTTATTACCCCAAGGTACCTTATTTAAAAGTATCTTCAAGATATAAAGAATTAAAATTTTATACCAAAATTGTGGGCTGGCAGGTCTTCAAAACTTGTGCGCAATAGAATTTAAACTTCGTAAGTTTTCTACAAAAATATTTTTATATAACTTTTAATTAATAAAAAATCATCAGTTTAAATATTTTTACTGCATTTCTAGATCTATTCTAATAAAAATCAAATAAAATAAATAGGTAGGATACAAAATTGTCCTTTCACGCTTCTGTTTTAGCTTAACACGTTCGCTACTGCTTACGTGAAGATGTGATGATAGTTAATGCCACACTGTAGGAAGTGGATTTTTCCCAGAAGCCGATTTACTTTTTATAAGAAACAATTAGTGAAAGATTTTCCCGCGCCAGCGCGTGACTGGCTATTAGACATCACCCCACATCAGACGCTGGCACGTGAGTGGCCCCTTAATGTTGGTTCCATATCACGTGAAAGCGCGTGATCGACAGCGAATGTGTTAAAGAATTTTTAAAGTGCATTTTTATTTTGAAATTAAGTACTTATCCAAATTGAACAATTTGAATGACTATGGACATATTTTATGCTCTGACACTAAGTGGTTTAGGAATTATAAATTGTATAATTCTTTATTGCTAAGATTAGATGTTAAGTTTAAATGCTAAGATGATAGGTGTTAAGTTTAGATCAAATGTTTAAACTATGAAACATTGCACTGGATATTTATCCATTTTTTGTTATTATTACTATTCTAATCATTACATCATTTTTATTGATATTAAAAAAATATGAAAATATATATATATAACCCAAATTTTAGAAATCCGACAGTAGAAAAACAATTTTCTTGCTTTTAAATATCCGTTAGACAATTAGCGACATGACATTAAAGATTTAATTTACGAAAAAAAAGTTAAACGTTTGATATTTTTAAAAAATTATTTTTTCTTCCTATTAAATTAAACATCGATATAAAGGTATTTTTTATACAAAAAACATTGTTATGCAACCATCCATCTATGAGGCAGATCGTATTCTTGTAATCTGCCATAATATTCAAAATTAAACGTTCCGGTACATGAAAAATTTAGAGTGCATTCCTGATTATGGTGAATCAATAACGTTTTTTATTGACTCCATCTTGTTATTATACAACTAAATGTCAACAATCAATTTCGTAGTCATAATCCCCTTCTTCCCCCAACTCAATTTCTTTCTCCGATTGGTTCGAGTGATGGAAGGGCGTGTCTTTTGACTCTCATTGGCATTCCGCATCCGGCTATTCGAATCCCGCCCTCCTTGATGTCCGGTGTTTCTAAAATCGGAATTTGCACTTAGAAATGAAGCTTGTTTATGACAATTTAGGTAAAGAGTATGATGGCCACGCATACAGCAATTCGGATGATTTCGGATTACCAAAGTCGGAGGTGAAATTTCGGGGTAAGTAAATTAAATCCCACTATTATAATTATTAATTTTTAAAGAATTTTGTAATTAAAAATGATATTATTGGTGTCAGCTGATAAGAAAAAATTTGACTTTTCTTTTGGAGTCAGATTTTAGGTGGATAAAACGAAGCTGAATTACGCAGCTATCGGATCTGTAACCTGTATTGTTAATTGCTTTAAGACAAAAAAGAAAAGAAAAAAAGAAAGAAAAAGAAAAAAAGAAAGAAAGAAAGAAAAAGAAAAAAAAAACGCTTAAAAATGCGCATTAAATACTATTTAAAGGCACATTATATAAATTATAGCATATATTTATCACAAAAATAAATAAATAAATGAATAATCCTTTTGAAGAAAAATAAAAAATTTCCTGGATATTTTAAACGTTATGAAATTTTCAAAATACCGTATGCATATCGCATCAACTAAATATCCAATTTTTAAAATGTCAAATTGATATGCATATGCAAATAAAACTTTGCATCGAATTTTATATATTTGAACATGAAGTTGAAAAAAAAAAAATCTACATTTTATGAAATTTTCAGCCTTTTCATCATATTTCTACATTTAATTACATTTAACTTTTCCAATTATATTTAGTTTAAAAAAAAAAAAAAAAAGAACTATGCACAGTTTTTGGTATGCGGAAACTAAACTAGCATTAAAAATATTGAGGATTTTAATTGATATGGAATACGCATGAAGCATTTTGAAAAGCTTAAAATATTATAACACTTAAATTATTCAGGAAAATTCATTATCCCCCCCCCCCCGACTTCCAATTTTTTTTTAAATCTCTTATGTCATAAATATATTTCATAATTTATATATAGCGTGCTCTTGAAAAATAAAGTGCAATTAAGAAAAAAAAATAATAAAATGAGTTTGAGGGTCTCTTGTCTCTTTAAAATAATGCTAAACGTTATTCTTTTTTTCTATCCACTATTATTATTATTTTTTTAACTTAAATTCTTATACATTTTTATATACTTGATGATGAAACGTATAATTTGTGATTAGTAATTAGATAGTATCAGTCATAACATAAATAAACCCCCAAACGGTCATACAGTTCTCTCTATAGTGATTTCTAATAATAATTCATTGGATCTTACATGGTTGCGCATGCAGCAATTCTGATGATTTTGGATTACCAAAGTCGAAGTTGATATTTCGGAAAAAATAAATTAAATGTTATTATCATGATTATACTAAGTGAATTTGTTTCACCATGGAACTAAAATTTATGTTATATAAGAGTCACTTGTAATATAAAATTCTTATTTTTCTGTCGGCATCAGGTCTCTCGCTAAAAATATGCTCTTATAAAAAATAAATGAATAAATAAATAAATAAATAAAAATAAAACGAAGAAATAAAGTATAAATAAATATAAAAATGGCATTGCGCTGTAAAAATTTATGTAATATTACTCCATAAAGTTTGTGGCAGCTTGGAAACCTTCAATTTTATTGAGTAATTTAACCGATATAACTGGCGGTTATGTTATACTTTTGTGTAATATCACACCAGTTATATCAGTTTAAACTACATCACAATATAGGTTAAATTACTCCATAAGAGGGAGGATGTAGCTACGAATTTTATGGAATTATTTTACTTTTTTTTTTTTTTTTTTTTTTTTTTTTTAGGATGTGGCGGGAATGCTGAAATCTTCCCCCATGAAATCTGCCCCCGTCCGCCATTTTGACCTCTACATTAGATGGGGGTAGATATCCAGCGCTGCAGCATTTCACTTTCTACGAGGGCCTGATATCTGCCCCCAGTATATCTGCCCCCGTCAGCCATTTTGAGCTCTGCATTAGAAGGGGGTAGATATCCAGTGCTGCAGAATTTCACTTTCTACGAGAGCCTGATATCTACCCCCAGTATATCTGCCCCCGTCCGCCATTTTGACCTCTGCATTAGATGGGGGTAGATATCCAGTGCTGCAGCATTTCACTTTCTACGACAGCCTGATATCAACCCCCAGTATATCTGCCCCCATCCGCCATTTTGACCTCTGCATTAGATGGGGGCAGATATCCAGTGCTGCAGCATTTCATTTTCTACGAGGCCTGATATCTACCCCCAGTATATCTGCCCCCGTACGTCATTTTGATATCACAGTAGAGGGGACATACATGGAGTGCTAGAATATTTTTTAGGTTCGTCGAGAGAAGTAAATCCTGGATATATATCCTTTCTGCGTATAGTTTTTATTGCTTCCGCTAATAATCATACGGTTTATTTATCTAGAAATTTGTAGACGACACTTTAAATGTAACTCTAAAATTACATAATATATATAATTTTAGAGTTACATACGTGAACTTCAAAACGCACTTTATCAAAATTTTTAAAAATGAATTTTCTGTATGAACCTATTCTTTTAATAAATCTGCGTAAAAGAAAAAAAAAAAAAACAACTGTAATTTCAGAGCAGGGCGCGAATCATGTCAGGGGTGGACTCCGAATTTTTTTTTTTTTTTTTGGGGGGGGGAGGGGGGCTAACATCTTTTAGCAATTATTAATGCAGTAATTAAGCAAACTAAGTACTTTAAAAACTGATAAAATGGATCTGTCTATAAAGGAACCCGATTAAAGCGAAACCTCTTTAAAATGGAGTTTTCCTAAATGGAAAATATTCGTGATCACCGGAAAATAATTAAGAGCGGTGTACCTCCGAACCCTGTATTTCCCAAATTATGAATTTATGAAAATTTCACCTTCTGAAGCATTTTTTTTGTGAATTTTTGAATCTACATAAGAAGATGTACACAATTAATTAAGAGGCTACTTCAGTCAAGCGAAAAGGCCCGTTCGATAATGCTAATCCTGTGGAAGAAATTAAAAAATAATATCTCGTTTGAATTTACATGTTTTTAAATGATTTTTTTCATTGAATATTAGAGATTTTTTCGATTTTATTTACAGATAATTTTAGTGAAAACACTTTTATTTTCGGAACCGGTTTCGAAAGTGAAAACATATTCATGAGAAAAAAACATATAATCAAAATCGAAAAAGTAAGAAACGGCCTGCATACAGATCATCTAAGAAAAAATATTAAAAATATTGAAATTCAATCAAGATAGCTTTATAAATCTTTTCCATTGGATTAGCATAAGCTAGCGGGTCTTTCTCATACTGAAATTCCTCTTAATAAAATTTAAAAGAGTTTTGACAGTTAAAATTAATTAATTAAATTTGTGTTTATAGAAATTTTATGCAATATTTATAACTACACTCAAATTTTTTATTTTAAATACTTTTTTAGATTTTTATTGAATTACAAAATGTACAAACATAATGGTCTTACTCTACAATTATAGAAATGATACTTAATTGAAAATTTCCCCCCACAATCTTTCAACGCTAAGAGAGCTGAGAAATGCAAACGAAAAAGAAATCGTCCTTTTAAAAATATTTTTGTTTGTTCAACCAATTATGCACTTGAGATAATATGAAGTAAAGTAGTATTTAGAACGCATTCTAAAATGTATTACTAATCGAGTATTACATGCATTTTAAAACAAATTATTTTAAAGGTGCTTTAAAGTGACGTCGGGACATAAAGGGGTAAGAAAGCCTACTTAAAACTGAACTTTTCTCCATTCCATAAGATTTAGTCTTGGGTTGTTCTTATGATTAATGTAAAATATAAATAGCATTCTTCAATTCATTAAAAAATAATAACTTGATTTATTTCCTTCTATAGTAAAAAAAAACTAGCCTTAAAAGGAATGACTCCTGGAATGATGCTGATGTGGAAGATTTCCGGAACTAACGAATCCGGGTTGTCCACTCCTTCCATGAGTCGAATAGACCAATCAGGAAAGGACTCCGTCTATGCATCGCCGTATGGGTTACCATAAAATGAGGAAAGGTTACCATCGCCAACATTCGCCAAGTTTGTCGCCAACTTGGCGATATATCGCCAAATTTGGCGACCAAAATTAGTTGTCAAAAGTGACGCCAACTTGGCGATACCTGTAATATTTCGCCAAATTTTTAATTTCTTTACAACACCAGTCGTTTGATACATCATTTGAGAGGTTTGCAACTGCTTATTCATATAATGGATGTCTTGTGTGTTATCCCCCATTCTGCTCCCCAGGGGGGACACATTTTTAATTTCTTTACAACACCAGTCGTGTTACACAAGATTTGAAAGATTTGCAACTGCTTATTCATATTATGGATGTCTTGTGTGTCACCCCCACACTCTGCTCTTCCCAGGGGGGGGTCACATTTTTAATTTCTTTACAACACCAGTTGTGTGACACATCATTTGAAAGGTCTGCAACTGCATATTCATATTATGGATGTGTTGAGTGTCATACCCCACTCTGCCCCCCAGGGGGCACATTTTTAATTTCCTTACAACACCAATTGTGTGGCACACCATTTGAGAGGCCTGCAACTGCTTATTCATATTATGGATATCTTGTGTGTAACCCCCCCCCCCTCTGCCCTCAGAGGGGGCGTATTTTGTAATTTCTTTACGACACAAATTGTGTGACACAGCATTTGAAAGGTCTGCAACTGTTTATTCATTTTATGGATGTCTTGTGTGTCACCCCCACTCTGACCCCAGGGGGCACATTTTTAATTTCTTTACAACACCAGTAGTGTGACACATCATTTGAGAGGTCTGCAGCTGCTTATTCATATTATGGATGTCTTTTGTGTCGCCTCCCACTCTGCCCCCCAGGGGGGCACATTTTTAATTTCTTTACAACACCAGTCGTGTGACACATCATTTGAAAGGTCTGCAACTGCTTATTCATACCATGGGGTATTGGCGAGCGCAGCAAGCAGGGGTAGCCAATAATTTGGAATCGCGAAGCGATTACGCGGGGGGTTGGCGAGCATAGCGAGCAGGGGGGCGGGGCCCCCCTAGTATTAATAAAGAAAACTTATGAATAGCACATGCGCATTATTTTCTTGAATTCTCATTGCTGTTTTGATATTATTGAACATATTTTGGAAAATGCCATAAGTATAATTATTCTTGATTCCGTTTAAAATTGATATGATGAGTAAAATGTATTAATTAGAGTTAAAACAATTTTCAAACAGCCGATAACTTGACAGAATCAAACAAAATAAAATTATGCATTGAACATTGATTTAAATTGTATCTTTCCATTCAGAAATAATTTAAAGAGAACGCAACTTTGATTACACAGTATTTCAGTGAAGAGCAAATATTAGCTTTCTAAACAACATTTAAAGTTTCCTTAGAATAGATATAAATATAAATCGAATGTAATTATATATTCCTAAAATTATTAATTTCATAATGCAGAAACTTATTATTATATTTAAAAAACACTTTAATATATTAATTCCACAGGTTTGATTTTTTGTAACTGATTGTATTTGTAATTTAGTTTTATCAATTGTTTTCCGACGAATGTTTAGATTATTTTAAAGTGATGGCTAACACGATTCAATTCAGTGATGATGTTGTTTCTCGTTAAAACTAATTTTGCCTGACCATTTTTCATTAATAATATGAATTATAAAATTAGTCATTTAACAATTCGCTATAATTAATTTTAAAATTCTATATGTGATTATATCATTTCAAGTATAAATCAATTGTTATAAACATATATCCATTCATCCTGTATATAAGATCATTGCTTTTAAATTATCACAAAGTGACTGACGAAACAAGTGGCAGCTACTTAGTGCATCTGGATACCATTTCCCCCATCTGGTAGGTAAACAGAAAAAAAAAACATCATAAACTATAAAAACGGAGAAAAGTGACACGGTAAAAAGTTTACGGAAAAAAAGTTACAGGAAAAAAAGTGACAAGGAATTGATTTTGGGGATTCATTGATCAGACGGAGGCTCTTAATTTAGGTAAATGGGTTTTTCATACTGAATTAACGGTTTTGGTCCAATTTTTGGATATACGCCCATATTGAAAAGACGCTTTCCTTATTAATCATTTAATAAATTTTTGAAGGATTTTAGAAGGATTGAATTATTTAGAAGGATTGATTAAATTTGAATTTACAGGGATTTTGTGCAATATTTATAACCCACTCAAATCTTTTATTTTAAATTGTTTTCTTAGTATTTTGTAGAATTATAAAATGTACAAACATGGTGTTCTTACAATATAAATGTAGAAATACAGTCGGCACTCGTTAATTCGAACTTACTGGGACCACAAGAAATGTTCGAATTATGGTAAGTAGGACAAAAAAACATAATTAAAAGAGTTCTTTTACAAAGGAATTATAGTATTTTCTAAATTCATTTCAGCTGTTCAAGTTAGAATGTGACTTAATAAATTAAAATATATAAATACATAAACCAATTAAGGAATTAGGAACAATCGCAATGGAAGAAGAGGTGGATGTGTCATTTACAGACTTGTTACAACAGGCCCGACTAACAAGTTTCTATGCCCAGGGCACTTTCAAATTTTCGTGCCCCCGTAGATTAGTTAATTTACTGATAGTAGTTTTTTCACACATTATACACTTATCCGAAAAAAAGTTTCCTGGAAAATTGAAAAACAGTTCCATAAATAAAAATTAAGAAGGAAATTCTACTATTTTTTGAAACGTGCTTTTAAACATAAATTGAGGTATACTTTTGTCATTTTACCGAATTAATATCACTTTTCTTTCCGCAATTATGATTTTTATGATATAAATTTAGATGAAATAGGAAATGTTTTGTGTTCCACAGATATTTCGTTCTTAGGGCATAGAACTCGAGTGCCCGTGCGATAGTCAGGGTCTGCATATGGATAATTAGAAAGCGGATATCAAATGGATGGGATTATGTGTATACTAATTCAGAACAATTTTTACTAAAATGAAAGAAATCAAGTTATTTCAAGGGTCTGGAGTTTTAAAAAAAGGAAAAATGAAAAATTGGAGTTCCCGTTAGTTTGAATTAAACGATGTCAAGAGAAAATGAGTTCAAATTAACTGAAAATTTTAACATTATTCTGCCACTGAAAATTTCGGAACTTAACGTTTAGTTCGAATTAACTGAAGATTCGATTTATCCGATTTTGAATTAACGAGAGCCGACTGTATTTCCGAATTGAAAAATCCTCATCCCCCTCCCTCAGCGCCAATAAAGCTGAAAAGATACAAAGGGAAAAGAAATTATACTTTTAAAAATATATTTGTTTTGTGTAACTAATAATGCTTTTGGAACAAAATAAAGTAATTTATCTGTAACTCATTCTAAAAAGTATTACAACTAATTGACGTATTAAAAGAATTTTATAATGAATAATTTTAATGGACTTATAAGTACCGTCCGTAGATAAAGGGTTAATCGAAGATTATAAAAACCATTAATAAATTAGTGAACCAATTTTATAAGATAATTTGAGATTTTTTGCGTGAATGGTTATTTTCGAGATTGTCAAAACTACTCACTCTCTTAAAATTATACCAACTTCGACTTTCAGAAATTCTCAAAAAAAAAATATTTAAAAACAAATCATGGGGAAAATGTTATTTTGTACAGAGGAAATGGTATTTCAAAACAGTATTTCTTTGTAAAAAGGCAGGGCCCGATTAAGCTCTGATGCTATGGGAAGCACAGTGTCATTTCGGGGCCCCCTTTCATTTGTAAAGAATTTACATTCGAGATACCTGGAAATTCACCACTGCTACAAATATTATTCAAAAGAGTGGCTCACGTGATTTCATATGTATTTCATTAATCAATATTTTTTTCCGCCTTTTTAGGTGCGTTCGTAATTATGTAAATACGTAGCACCTATTGTTGTCGCTCAGTCCGTCCGTCTGTCTGTCTGTCCGTCTGTCCGTCTGTCCGCATATAACAACGCAAAACTACCCAACCGAATCGTTTGAAATTTAAAACTTCGTTATCGTACGAACGCACCTCATTTGCTACGTTCACGTGCAATTTTCAACTTGTATTATTTTTAGAGATACTACAAACTAACCCAACATCAATTTAGCGTCAGCCAAAGCTACAAAACTGTCGTTTCAGTATGTGTTCATGCGCTAAATAAACAACAGTATTTTACATACCCATCATGCGTAGTATAGGGTAAGTCTTGCAATCGTTTTGAAAATCGAAAAAAAATTTTTTGACGGATCTACACGTTTTAGATACTGGAGATTCCAAAAAACGTAATTTTAGAAAAAAAAATAATTGCCGCCCGTCCGTCTGTGTGTTTGTGTGTCTGTCTGTCTGTAACCGCTCTATCTCCCGAACAAATTGAGATAGAGACTTGAAATTTTGTATGTACTTAGTATGTAAGAATGGGACAAAGCTTATTTAATATCAGTAACCTCGATTATCCGGAACTATTTTTTTCGGACTCTCGAAAAATTCGTTCTGATGAAAGGTATATAAAAATTTTCGAATTTTTTTATTTTAAGGAATGGATGTAAAAGGCAATAAAATAACACAAATTTTGCATAAAAAACGAAGTCGATCGCATTATTAGTTGCCGAGATATGTGTAATCCTGTTTTCCACATTCTTCGATTTTTCATGTCCCTGTATTTAATTCAAATTTCAATTCACAGATATATTTGAATTGGAAATGAGACGCTTAATCCAACGCAGTAAACTGTGAGTTAATGTGATTATTATTTCTTGAGTTATGAGGATGTTTCTTTTACGCAATCCGATACTACTCGAGTATTTTGGCGTTTTATATAACTAGTAAATCGAACCCGGGCTTCCCGGGTTACATAGCAAAGATAAAAACCATTTTTTTAATTGTAAGCTTTAATGAATTTTCTACATGTAATATGCGTTTTAGATTGCTAACTAACTCCAAAAAAGCATTTTAACCCTTAAGCCCCTTGAAGGGGGTGGGATAAAATTTATCCCACTTAATTTTAATTTCAAAACGCCACATTGACGCCAATAATTTGAAATAGCAATTTTATTTTTCTCAAATACGTGACGAAACGCTTTCAAATATTTTGAAACAAATTTGTTTTTAAATTCTCGTGTCAATCAACCATTTCAGTATTTTAAGAATTGAAGTGTTTTTTCCCTCAAAGGGTTAAGTGTCTTGCGGACTTTTTCATCCATGTTTTGTTCATAAAATAATACTGTGAAAAATATTGGTATGAAGATTTGTATTTGATACTTTACATATTTTTGTATTGTACTTTACATATTTTTTTATCTTAAAAAATTCAAAAAATTAACATTAATCGCAATATTATATTAAATCAATCTTTGAATTAAAATATTATATAGCGGAAAAACATGATTAGACTAACGTAGTTAGGTTAAAGAGTTAAATGAAAAATATTAATTATGGAATCAAATAAAGCTATGAAGTTTTTCAAAAGTCACATTTCCGTATTAGACACATGCCAGAAGTTTATTAGCCAAAGATTTCGTTACGACAGCAATTTTGTTTCTGGTCATTTCAGTGTTTCGAGCACGTAATTTAATTACATGTCTGTTAAATTTGTGTTTATTTTATTTTATTATTTAAAAAAGGAAATTTTAATTTTGCTATAGTATATTAGCCGGAAACAAATCCCGAACTCTTTATATTTTTCTAAGGAAAAATAGATTAATCTATCGTAATCGAGTTTCACTCTGTTGAGATATATTTAAAAATAACTCGCACCTGATTTTTTTTTTTAACCACAGCTAATCCGTAAGTAGAAATACAGTTTTCAAACAAATTCAAAGCATTTTCAAAGTATTTTTTTTTCTTATTTGGCACTGTAAAATTTTAAGTTGTTTTATTATGTGTTGAACTTGTAATTTTTAGCAATTTAATCTGCGCTTTAACCATTTTTCTATTTTATTACTCATGGAATTTTAATTTTATAATGGGAAATTATCAGGAACAATATTTATAGATTTATGAATAAATGGTGTATCATTATTTCTTAGTGGAGATTAGTAATAGAGATTTAAAAAAAATGCTTGAAAATATAAGCTCGTAATAAATGAGTCAAATGAGATACAGTCTTCAATCAAATTGCATTTGAAAGTAGATTTCTTTTCCTATATGACGAAATAAAAATTAAAAATGTGCGATGTTTAGAAGATTAAAAAATTGCAGTAAAAAAACTTGCAAAAAATCATTTTATCCTGAAATGTTGTCATTTGCAAAATGACATCAGTGCTACATACGGACACATTTGTTCGTTACAATATAGATTTCGCTCATATGAAAAATCGGTACTACTTGGTTATCCCGTCGACCATTTTCACTAAATTTTTAAAAAAATGCCAAACTAATAGCAATGTTATGTATGTTGACATGATTTTTACTTTAAATAACGGAAAAAGAAATAAATTAGTAAAACATGAATAAAAATATAAATAAAAAATGGTATTAAAACTTCGAGGGCATTTTAAACATGTGTATCGTGTTTAATATCATTCAATATGACATTCACAATCATCCCTTATTGGCATTTAATCTTATAATTTGGCGATAGTTTTTTGGTCGACGGGATAACCAAGTAGTACCGAAAAATCTTACGCGCACACTAAAATGTTAAAAGCAAAGAAATGACTGAACGTACATCTTTTCGAAAAAGTTTGCTTCAAAGTTAACTCTATGACAAATTTAAAATTCGTTTTAAAATTAAAATACACAACACAAACTAAAAGAATAAACATTAAAATACACAAACATTGCACTCCGTCACTTCAACGTGCAAAGAAGATGCCGTACTTTCCGTGAAATACGCAAAACCTTGATTTTTATAAATCATGCCAAACCGAATTTTCAGTTACATTTTAAACATTGGATATTAGCTAATTATGAAACCTCATTTCGTTATTTACATTGTTCTTTTTCTATGTTAGATCAATTTTATATGTGAAAAAATGTACTTCTTTTTCTTTTCTGAAAATATGTTTGGAAAATTAAAATGGTTCTAAAAATAAAATAAAAAATAAATAACATAAAAAATATAATTATTCCAAAAAGAAAGAAAAATTAAATAACTTTGATAAAATGACAGATAACAAAAAAGAACTAAAAAATCGTCTGCTATAGCAAGTTTAACTGAAATTTATAAAAAATAACATTAAGCGAATAATGTTATTTAATATAATTATAATTGAATGTCTTAGACAATAGGGCCAAAATTTGGAGAACCGGACTTTAAACCTTGAATTATTGCCAAGACCATCTTTGTTTGCTTGTCTAACTCGGCGAAAAAACCCGCAACCCGGAGGGAAAAAAATAATCACATTGAACAGGCACTAAATCCTTTGACATCAGTCGTGATTTTTTCTTTGAATAAAAATGATCTCCTTAAATTTACGCATTCTAAAGTAGCATTTTATTTTATTGTAAACAAAAACTATAGTACTAAAAGTTTCCATAGACTTGTCATTGAAAGTTTTCTTTTTTGCGAAAACACGCGGTTGTGTTTGGGCTTAATGTAGCAGATTTCTCAGGGTTACATTTTTTGCATAACTCCCAGCCACCACACATAAGTCCTCTCTATTTCTTATTTTTACTTTATGGTTATTTTTGCTTTACTTTGCACCATGGTCAACTATATCTATAAGACCCATTTATTTCAGATTAATGTATGAAATCTTCCACCCGAGGACTCTGATACTTTGCCCTTGTTACTCTGACCAATCGTGCAAACTCTGAACCGAAACAATGACCATGTGCTTAGAACAGAAATCAGCTCATAAAATGCTAATTTGGGCAGGGTTTGTGCCACGTGATCCTATGAAATGGCTCAGAGTTTGAAGCTGAATCCAGCTTCACTTTTTCGGCGGTTTTTATCGAAATGCGCAGGCCGTTATATCTAGTTGGTAATGCTTTGCACAGAAATGGAGTACTCAAGTTGCCACTTCCAGAAAAATTAAATTAAAAACTACAAAAAATGAATAGTTCAGAAACAAATTTAGATACGGTTTTCAAGCAAATTGCATTTAAATGTACATATATTTCCCTACAGAACGGTGTAAAGATTGAAAATGTACCATGTCTAGGAGTTAAAAAATTTGCACTAATGAAAATTGCAAAAGTGAAATTTCATCAGAAAGTGTTGCCATTCGAAAAATGACGTATGCGTTACGCACAGATACGTTTGGCCTTTATAATAAAGATTTATCCTAGCACGAACCTTATTTCAAATGAAGTTTCGAGCACGATTAGTTTATTTAGAGAAACAGTCAAAATTTTACCGTTACATTACAGGCTATGGGGAAAAAATTTTCTAAGATATTACATCCTGCCAAACATATTACAATTTTTATGCATTTACAAAGTGTATTAAAATACGCATTCTGGAAAGTATGCGATGGAAAAAAATAGCTATTATTCATTTACGGGGCCACACAAAAGAATTCCATTACATAATGGTAAAAAGGAGAATTGTGTGCGACATATTTTAGTTATATTAAACTACTTCATATATAATAAAATTGATATATGTTGCTGAGGCTTAATATAAGTTATACGATATAGTGATGTATATTACGAAGTGCATAACATTTGCTGGGAAACATGAAAGATTTCAAATAGTATATTCTCTCGGAAGTACTGCATATGTATCTGATGATGGCTGATGTATGGATGAAGCGCATTTTAACTATGATATGCGCTTTTTAGTTTCACTAAATCTATGCATATTATATGGTTTGTATAAATGCTATAGCTGATACACAGGGCTATACAAAAGAGCTCGCAAACGTTATTGAATATGAAAGTAAATTACTTAAAGGTTGTTTATAAAAAAAGTTATACATTTTTACGCTGAACTGCATTTAGTTTACTAAAAAATATTTGTAGAATACAGATGAAATGATATACATTAGGGACACGCAACGAAATGGGTACATGGACGCCTATGAATGATTATTTCTGAGAATGTGATTTCAGTAGTTTTAAGAGTGTTTTAGTTTAAAATAAATTTTAACTAAATACTGGCGTATAATACAGTTACTTGGCAAACTACAGGGCCGAATAAAAGTATTCATGTATGTTTCCATCTCTCAGTATAAATTGATAAAAGAGAAATTTAAATCTGCAAGACATTATCTTGCTAAACTAAATTTCCTCATTATATAGTATATCTAGCAACCGACAGGTCAAATACAGGGTTGTTCAAAAGTATTGGAAAACATTTTTGGCTATATACCAGTAACCTTCTTTCCCTAAACAATGAAGTTTTGTTAAAGATTTCAGGAAGTGTTGGAAAGTGTTTCATAATCTATGCTTAACGCATGATTTGTCTTACTTGTTTTAATTTTTAATACTCACCTCTAGAAGACTATCTTTTATGCTGGCTAAATAAACTGCTCAGAATTAACAACAGACAGGAGAAAAAATGAACAAAATCATCTCATTTACAGTCTTGTTAGAAAACGATATTTGTATTATGTATGTTTCATTATACTTTAATCCCGAGTTTATGATAAATTCATAGGCGCACGAAACAGAATACAGAATTTATAACTATAGCAACAACAGAAAGGTTAAAAGAACAGAGTACGAATATAAGGCAGAAAATTAAATAGTAAACGAAATTAGGTTCTACTCTGTTATCCCGTCGACCAAAATACTATCGCCAAATTATAAGATTAAATGTCAATAATGGATGATCGTGAATGTCTATTCAATGACATTAAATACGATACACGTGTTTAAAAAGTTAAGTTATTTTTATTTCGATTTTTTATTTGTATTTTTATTAATATCCTACTACTTATTTGTTTTTTTATTATTTAAAATCAAAATTACGTCAATATGCATAATTTCGCTATTAGTTTGGCGATTTGTATAATTTGGCGACATCGGTCGACGGGATAACAGAGTAGTACCCAAAATTATTTTACCAAAATATCTGATTAACCCTTTTCGTCATTTATTTTTAACTCTTCCAAAATCCGTGTTTTTATTTCTTCATTTATTTTAAGAAAAAAAGCTAACCCCCCCCCCCTATTTTTCTTTGGGGTTATTATTTGGGTTATAGCTTTTTAATGTATTTTCTGTTTAATTAAGAAACTTAAATTTTCTAATTAGTGAAATGAGATACAGTTTAAAAAAAATTATATTTTGAAAAAAAAATATTTTTTTTTTCCGATTCGGCAGCAGAAAACCTTATAGGTTGAATTTGTAATTTTATTACATTATAATCCTTTTATTTACTTGTTGATAGAATTGTGAATTCGCCATGGAAGATAGTCGGAGACCAATGTTGAACTATTAAGTGCAATTTGTTTAGTATTTTTTCGTAGTATTTTTCGCACGCGATGGAAATAAATAAAAAATATTCATATTTGAAAATTATTTTAAAAAACATAGTAAATCAGTCCATTAAGATACAGCTTTAAAAAATTGCATCTGAAAGTACATTTTTTTTTTCAATTAGACGGTGTAAAAATTGAAAATGTACAATGGTCAAAAGTTTAAAATTTTTGATAAGTAAGAATAAAACAAAAACTTACGGGCTATTATAAGAGAAAATATTTTTAATTTATTTAACCCTTTCAAGGGCGGTGGCTAGAGGGTCTAGCCACCTAATTTTAATGCCAAAATTGACAAATGACACCAGTAATATTATAATAAAATGTTACTCTTCTAATGAAAGTTCAAAATATCGAAATTTTATTTTCTAAGAAATTCGTTTGAATATTCTGGTGTCAGTCTATTATTTTATCATTTTACGAACAGAATTCTTTTGCTCCTGAAAGGGTTAATTCCTTTTTTTCTTCTGTTTTTATAATAAAATGGCAACAAAAAGATGCAATATAATTTTTTTTTCATTTTTCCCCTTTATTTTCTACAGAAATGGAGTACTTCAGTTGCCACGATTAAAAAATCTGAATTAAAAACTACAAAAAAATTAATAACTTAAAAACAAATTGAGATACAGCTTGGAAACAAACTGCATTTAAAAGTACATTTTTTTTTCTATTCAACGGTATAAGGATTAAAAGTGTACGATGTCTATAAGTTTAAAAATTTGCAGTAGCGAAAACTGCAAAAGTGAAATGTCATCGGAAAGTGTTGCCATTCGTAAAATGACGTATGCGTTACGCACAGATACGTTTGGCCTTTATTATATAGATTTGTCGAAATTGGCTCATCAGCAATTCATTAATGGAGCATTATTATGTATGTTCAAATTATTTATTTATGCGTTTAAATTTCATTTTGGAATTGCCATACATGGTTTACACGCGTTTTATTTTCATATTTTATATTATGATGGGTAAGTATTACGGTGGCCCCCAACGACTAGTTAAGTGCGTTCGTAATTATGCGAATACGTAGCACCTATTGTTGTCGCTCAGTCCGTCCGTCTGTCTGTCTGTCCGCATATAACAACGCAAAAACCACCCAACCGAATCATTTGAAATTTAAAATACATAATTATAACATAATTTTGTCGAGTCATTTCAAATGTTATGAAAATCGGATACAGAGATCAATTACAGGGACAATCAAAAGGACTCCGTTACATTACAGTCAATGGGGAAAAAAGTTTCAAATGCATTTTAATCGTTTGAAATTTAAAACATATAATTATTACGTAATTTTGTCGAGTCATTTCAAATGTTATGAAAGTCGGATGCATTGATCATTTACAGGGACAATCAAAAGTATTCCATTACATTACGGTCAATGAGAATAAAGTTTCAAATGCATTTTAATGATGTTACACTCATTCGAACATGATAGAATTGGCATGAATCTATGAAGTATATACTAAAATATGCATTCTGTACAACCTGTGATGCAAAGATTTATTATTAAATTGCAGGGCCACACAAAAGTATTCCACTACATAATGCTATACGGGGAAACATTGTTTGGGGCGTGTTTTAATTATATTCAACTATTTCACATTTTATGAATAAGATGTACGTTGCTGAGGTGTAATAAAAATTACTTCCTGCATATTTACAGAAACACAAAGATTTCGACTACTATACTGTATCCGAAGTACGCTCTACTATATCAGCAAGATCTGAATATTTTTAAAACTTCGTTATCGTACGAACGCACCTCATTTGCTACGCTTCACGTGCAATTTCCAACTTGTTTTCTTTTTACATTAAAATTGAATACAATCAAACAAAATATGCTAAAAGAGATTATCATGGGGCTAATATAAAAAATATAATTGGATGAAAAGATGTAATGTAAAATGTATGCACAACATAAAGTGTCAATATTTTGATATTCTTCTTTCAATAACGGCAATAGCTATTTTTTTGTACACATAAGGTAAATTTAACAATTCTAAATTCAATATGTAAAATAAAAATTTATCTAAAATAATGTACAAAAACTGATCTTTTACACGAAATTAATTTGTTATTTGCATTTACGAAGCACTTAAATAATACAAATTATATATATATATATGCATATATGCATAATTAATAATTTGAAAATAAATTAGATAAAATTTTAGATTTAAGTTAATTCCATGCAAAATTCAGGGCTCCTTGTGTTCTCAATTTTGGGCCCCTTCAAAACTTTCTAAGGGAAGCATGTACTTCTCGTGACTATTCGGTAATCAGTAAATCGGAACTCCCTAGGAGACCCCAATTAGCGCGGGCCGTGCCCTAACTGTCGCATCGTTTGTCCGATAATTGAGTCGGTCTAGCTGCCAGTATCAGATAGACCTGTTGTAGTCCACAGGCTCTTTGACCTGAAGGCATGGGTATGGCAATCCGTGGTCAAAGAAGGGTTCTTTCTGAATTTCTTAGGAAAACAGGAAGTGTCTGGCTCTTTGTAAAAAGAATGATGAATGAAGTGACAGATTTAGATTAGTACTCACCTCAGTACAAAACAAGAAGAGATAATATTTGTCTTGTTCTATGTTCTATGCAGGGATTCTTTTAGTATTGGTTCTTATGCAGGGATTCTTTTACCAATGGTTCTATGTCTTGGATGAAAATATTCTCACAGCAATTCTGGGAAACATTTTTCCAGTTAACTTGTGAATAATAATTTAAAAAATGTGTGCAAGTTCAGATTTGTAATATTATGTAATCTCTATAGTTGTTTGATACGGTGCGGACCCCATCTTGTTCCCAGTGCCCTTGCCGCTGGGTAGTTTCCCACTGTGCCCCCCCCCCCTCTAACCGACCCTGTGGCCATTTAAAACTAAAAAAATAAAAAATAAAAATGAGGTACAAAAAATGAAAAAAATAAGCGTTTTTTATGTGTTTGAACTTTATAAAAAAAGGGTCGGAGCATTTTTTCTTTCGTTCATATCATAAAAAATGGCTGAGGTGTGACAATTTGAATTTCTAGTGTGCACGGCCGGTAACAGGTTTCACGGGCTCCTGGGCAGACTAAACATACGCCCCCTCTCCTACAATTAAACATATGGAAATTTGCTGCTTATTTGAATCACTGTACTATTGAATAAGTACTTTTTTTAATTAAGAAAACAACGTTTGTCATTTGTTTAATCAGCACCGTCTTCTTTAATCGAATCAAATTCTGCTTTACAAACAGTGTTAATATAAAAGGTAAACTTTTTACAAGCTTGACAATCCTAATACTTTTCATACATTTGTAAACGAAAATTTCGGCTAATTTTAGTCAAATTTAATGAATTAAGAAATATGTCCCTATAAACATAAGGCATCTTTGATTTTGATTATAATCAATTGCTAGTTGGCGAGAAATCTCTCTTATGTCCTTAAAATTGCTTTTAAGCACAAATTTTGGCTGCAATCATAGTTAAATAATTTTTTCGGTTATTAATATCAAAGCTCATACTTAAAATGAAAATGTTGCTAAAATGTATAAAAATTGCAATATTTTTAGAATGATTAGTACTAATGTTAAAAAATATTCAGGGTGCAAAACAAAGTTATATATTTATAATTTTAATAATTCTTGAGCGAGTGGATTTCAATTTCATATCCAAAGCTAAAATTTGCTCAAGACTCAAAATTTAAAGTAAAACCATGTTTTAGCTTGGAATATTTACGATTCTTTCTCGAAATCTAGAAATATTTCCCTCAAACTATTAAAATTTTAAGAAAACATTTTCCAATTACATTACTATTTTTATTTTCCTCGATAAAAATGTATGCGTGGAAGATTCTTTTTTTTCCCTATAACTATTTTGCAAAGACATACAATGTTTAACAACATATAAATAGCAGGTGTCTCCCCCAGCTTTAGTCGGGATCAAAATATTAGCTTTAAGAACACCTGAAATAATTATGCTTTTTAAAAAAAAAATAGTAACCGACTTCAAAAAAAGAATCAAGCTTGGCGACAACTTATCGCTAACGCATATGAATGCATAGTTTTAATATGCTTATGATTTGAAAACGGTTGCAACAATGGAAGATTATTTGCGACAAAACATTATATTTTTTTTATCAAATCCACACTTTTTACTTAAAAATATTCTAATCATCAGAAATTAATGAAATTAAAATGGGGCGGGCATCTTATACTTTCAAACAAAAAAAGAATTATCAAAATCGGTTCATTTTTAGGGAAGTTATGAGTGCACAAGAAATACATACAGATCGAAATCATAACCTACTCCTTGAAAGTGGTTGAAAAGATCTTCTACCGGTGTAAGAGTGATAAGCCTGAAATTTCATTTATTTATTGTACACACATATCTGACTTGTGTGCTCGACATGAAAGCCTGCGATTAACTGAAAATTGAACGCTTTTAATTGGATGACTGCTTCAAAAAATTGGAATTTTAATGTTTTTGTTTTTAAAAAAGTTCTAATCGCAAGAATTTGATAAAATTTAAATGGGACCATGTGGGTGTCTTACATTTTCTAACAAAAAAAGAATTATCAAAATCGGTTCATATTTACGAAAGTTATGCGTGAACAACAAATACATACAGGTCGAAATCATAACCTCCTCCTTGAAGTCGGTTAATAAAACCGTTCATTAATTTGAACAACTTCATATTTTTAAACGGAAATCTAGTATAAAAAGCTTTTCTTTTTTATCGACTACCAATAAATACATTTAAATTATTTTAAAAGATATTTATTATTGTCTAAACGATTTAAAATTTTTATGCAATACAAATGTGGTGATTTCAAACTCCGTGTTTAATTTTCATGCAAAAAGGCTGATATTTAGTGGTAAAAGTGCTGCACATCAAGAACAATACTGACATGCGTAATTTACGATTTAAGCAAATAATTAGAAAAAGCCCCTACCGCCCCAGAATATAGCCGTAAGGTATATTTGAAAGTTAATTACTAATTTTTAAAAAAAGGAAATCAAGATTAGAAATAAACGCATTTTCATCTAGCCGCTTTTGATGAGTTTTTAATTCAGTTTTCAATAAGCGCCTTTTTAATCAGAATTATGTTACTGTGACTTCTTTTCTTCTCCAACCTCCTCTCCCTTTATGATTCTTTTTCTGTTAGACTTGGTCCCATGAAAAACTTGTCAATAAAAAAGTTGTAGATAATATTAAGAAGATTTATAATAAATTTAATTGCATTTAATATCTTGTAAACCGACGAAGATATGATTTTTTTTTTATTTTAATCCTTTTAAGGACGTCTTTTGCAGTCTGGAAACGGTTAATCTGAAGGTTCAAACTGACAAACGGTAGCAGTAAATTTTTACTGCAATTTTGATCGCATAATATACATGACGAAAAGTTTTCGATTATTTTTAAATCAGTTTGTTCAAAAATCGCAGTTTGAATTAATTATTTGACCAGTTTGGGAGCAGAAAAGCCTTTCCCCCTGAAAGGGTTAAAACATTATTTTTTGCGCAATTTGAGCCCATTTTTAACGATGTCAAAAATCTGTCATAGATAAATTTTTAGAACTTTTCTTAGAAGTAATAATAACGATAATTGATTTTATGTACATCACAATTGTGAAATTATGGGTTTTTTATGTTTTCACAAACTCCTTCCCCATTTCCAACCTCCTTGGTCTGATTTTGGCCATTAACGAACATGACCGAGATTTTCTTCTCCTTGATTTTATGTATGAGGTTGCAAGAGATTTATGCAAAATTATATAAATTACATGGATATGTACAGGAGTGCAAAAATCTAGGCGCCAGCGGCTCTCATCGCTAAAAGAAAAAAGCTTTCCTCATTGAAACTTCAATAGCACTTATGTTGAAAAATGATATGCAATCGAAGATATAATAATAATAATAATAATAATAATAATAATAATGATAATAAATAATAATAATAATAATAATAATAAATAGTAATAACAATAATAACCTTTTTCTGCGTTTCTAATCAGAGTTTTTTAAGTCTAATATTTGCAAAAAGCATAATTATGTAAAAACGCAGAAGTTTAAATTATTTTGAAACCCATTCCCATCAATTCGATATTTGAAAAGAAAAAAAATCTTTGAAAAATCTATTTAAGCCTTATTTACCAGAGTAAAAAGTTCCTTAGACTGCTAATGTACAAAACTTCTTTGTATTGTAGGACTTTTAGAAGAGGCATCTACAAGCATTCTCACGTTAAACTCTTTTTAAAAGGGGTATACAAATGCTGAAATTTAATTTCCTGCATTGAGGAGCATTGCATGCGGGAATGGGTGCAAAAGAATTAGAGGGACATTTTTGTTGAGCTTTTTTTGTCAATCTCAGGGACTGATCATTGTTCGTTTTTACCTGTCTCTCCAACATAGATCCATAAAAGGACTAGCCCTGTGAAAAGAAAAAAAAATCTTACTAACTCGTGTATAAGTCGACCGACTCCTATTTTTAACTCCCAAATTTTGTGTAAAATTCTTCGACATTTACACTAGTATATACGTTATAAATAAATAAATAAATATGAACAGATAAATATTTATATAAAGTTTTAAACTGGGGGGGGGGGGGGCTTTGGATTCTATTACTCATGATGGGCATGGATCTGCAAAAAGTTTTCAGAAATTTCAACATAGGGTAAAATATAATAGGTATAGTATTCTTTACGAAATCTACCTATAAAAAATCTTGAAGAGATCTCTGGAAACGAATTTGCCTGAAATGTTAAATGTCAATATCGTTTAAAATTGAAGAAATCTTCTTAAAGATGAATGTATGTTTACGAGTGTGTGATTTGTCTTTTCGAATTTAGACTTTAAATTCTGGGTGAAAAACTTTAAATATTTCAAAAATAAATAAATAAATAAATAAATAATACAAAAGTGTGAGTTTCAAAAAATTATTTTTTTTTTAATAGATTGTCATTTTCAGACAGAAAATTGAACGCAGATATGCTGCTTTGGCACCTTTATTTTTTTATGTTTTTGATTTCAATGTTTATGATGACAATTTTAAAACATCACAGAAAAAAAAATCACAAACGGAATCGACGACAGAAATTAGTGCATTAGTTAATGAGATAAAACTGTCGTATAAATCGTAAAAATGCAGCAGAGCAACGCCACCTGTTGAGCGATTTGAACCAAAAACTAATCAAGATCAATCTATATCAGGGACTACCAGGATAATAAATTTTCATTAAATTCCGTGTATTTGTTCCTGAGATGGAGTTGTTGCAAAAATCGTGAAAAATGCAGCATAGCAGCTCCACCTATTGAGCGATTTACACCAAAACAAATCAGCGTCAATATATATGAATGACTACCTGAAGTAAACTTTTATTAAATTCCGTGCATTAAGGGTGGATTCGAAAAAATATGTTCCCACTCTCAACAGCTCGAAATTTTCTGATACATTTTCAGACGAATTTTTTAAAGTAGAAACATGAAATTTGCTAAGATGATTTTTGAAGATGCCGTGTGATTTAATTTCCCCCTCAATTCATTAGAATTGGATTTATAAACAATTATTTTCTCACTCTGATCTTTTATTTTTATTTTACTTTATTTTTGTTTTGTTTTTTTTTGTTTTTTGTTTTAGATCTTCCGCTTCAAAAACTTCGATTCAAAACGTCATCTTTGACAGCCTTTCTTTTCTTTTCTTTTCTTTTCTTTTTTTTTTTTGCAATATTTTCTCCATTTACCAAAAACTCCATAAGCACGGCACATTGTGTACTTTCTTAATAATAGAATTTGCCAGTTTGATGCACTTGAGAGCAAAAAGGAATTTAAAAATGAATCGGAATATAAGAAATTTGGTTTGGAATACACCCTTAATTCTTGAAACAGAACGATAGCAAAAATTGTGAAAGATACAGCATAGCAGCCACTTCTTGAAACATTTACACTAAAATGTAAACAAACATCAGTTCATATCAAGGACTAACTGAATCGGAAGTTTGATGGAAATATGCGTATTAGTTATCAAGATATAGCTGTTGAGTAAATCGTAAAAAATGCAACATAGCAGCGCAACTTATTGATCGATTTTACACCAAAAGCTAATTATCACCAGTGTATTTCAGGGACTAACTGAATATACAGTTTTGTGAAATTATGTGTATAAATTCTAGAGATAGAGTGTCCACAAAATTTATGTCACAGAGAGACATTTCGTAAACACGTGTTTTTTGGAATCTTTGACCCCCTAAAACGTGTAAATCCGACGAAGACCGAAATTCAAAAATTTTTATGAATCCATCCTTTTTTTCAGGTAGAGGTAGAATAAAGAAAAAATATGAATACTGCATAGATCCTGATAAGAGATTAAGTTTTCGTTTAAAAGTATAAATTCTGACAAAATTCGGTAACATGTATCTACAAATTTGATGTTTATTAACTCCTTGAAGGGCAGTGGCTCATTTTTCATCACTTAATTCACTTAACCGCCCTAAATTAGATAAACCGGTTTTTATGCAGAATTATCCAAAGTGTGTCAAATTTTGGATATAGGTTCTTTCTGATAAGGCTTATATATAGTATATAATGCCTGAAGAGATTTGGGAATTTAATGGTTTAGCATAGAGGGAGAACGGGGGAATAATCTCTCTTAAATTAAATTAATAGGTTTTTACGCAGAATTATCCGATTTGTTTGGAATTTTGGACATAAGTTAATTATGATAAGAAGTATCTCTGATTAGTTATGTGATATTTTTTTTTGCTTATTAATAAAGGGGGGGGGGGCAATTATCTCGCCTCAAATTAGATAAATCGTTTTTTATGCAGAATTACCCGATGTATTTCTTTTAAATGTAGGTATTTTCTAAAAAGGTGAATACCTGAATAGTTCTAAGAGTTTAATGGCTAAGAATAGAAGGTGAATCGAATACAACACTCACCCCCTTAAATTAAATAAATGGCTTTTTACGCAGAATTATCGGATTTGCTTCAAATTTTGGATTATAGATTCATTATGATAAGGTGTATCTCTGATTAGATATGGGATTATTTTGCTAATTAAAAAGGGACGAGTGATTATAACCTCCCCTTAAATTAGTTAAATTGTTTTTATGCACATTTATCAGATGTATTTCATATTTTGGATATAAGTTCTTTCTCATAAAATGAATCCCGGAATAGGTTTTAGGGTTTAAAAATCACCCCAGGAAATGAATATTATATGTTCTTTTTGTTGCCAAAATATTTTCCAAAATATATTCTTAATTTAATATTTTATGTGTTAAAAACTGACAATCTGTGAGTAACATTTAAAGATAAATTGTCAATCACATAAGGAACTGAGACTTTCAATCAACGTTTAAAATGGATTGCATATTCTCTATCGTCTGTTAAATGTTGAATTTTGATACTTATCATTATTTTCATTAGTATTTTTGTGTTTATATATTTTGATTCTTTTTAATGTGTCAATTAAATAGCTCTCGTTAGAACTTTTTTTCTTTTGTTAAGCGCAAAATAATTTGTTAAGAATGTTTTTTTTTTTTTTTTTTAACTATGTTAATTTAAAGCGAAAACCAAAAGCTAAATTTCGAAAATTTTAAGTTTACAAAATGTAACGAATATTGTTAAATGTTAAATGTTTTATTTTATTCCCTCTTTATTTTGTTTTTTTAGAATTTTTTTTTTTTAGAATTTTCCTTTTTTTCAAATAAATGAGAATTTATTTTATATAATGCGTCGATTAAATTTAATTTTTTAACATCAATAAAACAGTGAGAGCTGCTGATTTAAAAAAAAAAAAAAAAAAAAAAAAAAAAAAAAAAAAAAAAAAAAAAGTATAAATGTTGCTTTAAATTACTGAATATAGTTTCATTTACAACTATATAAAAAAGGAGGGGGATTTCAGATTATAAAATGAATTACATACTATATATATGTATCTTTTTATAACTCAAGAGGGCAGAAACAGCTATAACCTTTCACATGAATTTTCACTTCACATAAATCATTAAAAATTTTAATAATTTAAAAAAATTCAATAGTGAAGATACATACCCTATTAATATATTTTATCATAATAGGAAAGTTCTACTATAGTTCAGAACTATTATATAGAATATATAGAATTATTATATAGAATAGTTCAGAATTATTATATAGAACATTCAGTTATCACTTCATTTTGTTAATGGTTGAAAGCGTTATTGTTGTATATGCAAATTTACAAAACAAGGAAAATCCAAAAGTAAATAGTAGGGGGAACTGGGGACATTGATACAGCTTTGTTCAAAAAAAATTTTTTGGTGTCTAGAAAGCAGAAATTTCAAGTTATTTTTCTATGTGATGTCAGCAAAACCTGTGTTGTGTGTTACAAAAATATACAATCGTTATTTTATATATTATTTTTGCATGTAATTTTAAAAAAATCAAAAAAAGTAATTTGTATCAAAGTGCCCCATCCCCGGGGCAGATTGATACACTTTGAAACGTCTGGGAAAAATGGAGACAAAATAACACCTATGCATATTTTTCACAGAAAAATAGTTAGCAAACCATTTTATATATATTTATAGACATTAAAATCGCATACAATTTATTTGTAAGCGATATTAAAGCAATCAAAATGAAATGTATAATGACCTGATGTTCTGGCTGTTCCTTATCTGTTTGTTGGCTGTGGTAACTTTGTCATATCTGGCACTTTAACCCCAGAATTCTCTTCTTTCTTAAGAAAGGTGAAAGAATTACCAGGTTTTCTCTTTATAAATCGGTTCACAAACAGAAAATAAAGGATAATTATATAAAAAATTATGTTTATAATATAATTATCATGTACTGTTCTGCAGCTTGTTTCTCTTACTTAACATGTCTCATGTCGATAATACTTTTTTTCTCTGGAGAATCGATATAAATTTGAGATTTGCCAGGCTGGCGTATATGTCTTTTGTTAATTCTACTAGCACTAGATATTGTGCAGGGGCGTCGCCATGGGGGGGTATGGGGGGGGAGCCTCCCCCCCCAATATATGTGAAGTTGGGAAATTTGAGCTTAGAGTTGGGAAAATTTAGATTTTTGAAAGACTTTCTTTTTTTTAATAATTACAAGAAATATATGAACTTTTTATTCTTTCGGTGACAATGGTTTAGCAAACAAGTTAAATTATCAAAAGAAATCAACCAGACTCAATTTGTCATTGTATTTCTCTGTTCTATGAAAACATCATACACTTATTAGACCTAAATGTCTCTGCTCCTGTGTATCAATATCTGACTCTAAACAGCTTTCTCCACTCCTTTGTTTCCTCCAAAACTTTCATTTCTGAAAAATTTCAAATTATAGTCCGTGACTTTTATGTTACTTTCGTATGAAAATCCATAATGGCTCATATACTAGAAGTCTGTCCGGGCCTGGGCTTAGTCCAAGGTACTGGCATGGCCCGTGGACCGAGCAGGCAAACTTTCAAACAGAGTGCTTCCACCATTCTGATATAAAAATTTAAAAGAAGCTCATAAAATTTGAATTATTTTCAATAAATATGAGTTTCACAAGAATGCGTATAAATGTGCTGCATGAGCCGATTTTATTTTAACAACACTAATGCAAAAATATATTTTGTCCAAAATGTAGAGAACGTCATCGGATAGTTAATCATGTTTGAGCCTGAGCTTAGCTTTTTTTGCAGACTCGGGCAGGAGCACCGTCAGTTTATTACCCCTCCCCCTTTTTAATCCTCAAATCAGAAAAATTATCAAATCATAGATGCAAAAAAAGTAAAAATGTCGAATATGAAGTCGCAAAGGACTGATGAAAACTTTCACTTTAGACAGATTTTTATCTTTGGCGGGAAATTTTCAAGCAATTTTTACGTCAGGAGTATGAAAGGAGGACACTGTGCAACATCAAACACCCTACAGTTGGCGGGGGATTCCCCTCACATCGCCAGGTCCCCCAAAATGGCTTTCCAGATTGTTTATTATCTTGTTCATAGTCATATAATAACAAACATCTTCATTAATCTCTCACATTTTCTTCCGGAAGTTTTTTTTTTTTTTTTGTAATAGAGGCTGCGATCAAAAATGTCTGTTTTCTTGTGGGGGGGATGTCTCCCCTGCCCTCCCCAAATGACTCTCCTGGACTCGGGTTAGGCCGAGGTAAGGATTATTTTTTTCTGCATAGTTGAGTCGGGACGGAACTGGACTTGGTTGCTCTTGGCATGTGTCGGGCGGACAGTTTTGCTTTGCAAAATAAGTAATAATGATAACGAACTTTTGGTAAGGGGAATCATCGGAAATGTATCTTGAGGTGGTTCTCAAATTCCCTGTTGAATAACACAAAACTTTCTGAAACATTTTCTGACTCATTTTTAAAAGAAAATGCATAACATTGACAGGCCTGAAGTGATTGGATTGAAACGATTTCGAATTGAATAGCGTTTTCCATTTTTCGATAAATAAATTACTTATCCAATTACAGGCGATTATTGTCACACAACGACATTTTTCTCTTCTTTACTTGCTATGACGTTTTGAAAATCGAATCAAAAACTAATATTTGACAGCCTTTTCTGAAATATATGTTGCTTTCATTCCAAGAAAAAAGAAAGCGCCATTCGATAACATTTTTTCTAAATAAGAACATCTGCCAATTTTATGCGTTTCCGAACAAAAGTGAATTGAGAAATGCGCAAGAAAATAATTATTTTAGATTCTTTTTTATCAGCATTCTTTAGAAAAATCTTAATTGTACGTTAAGAAAAATCCGAATTTTTTGTAGCTATCAAATTGGGCCGGATCGGGCCTGGTTTAATTGTTTTTTACGCAAGCTGTTCCTGTTTTCAAAGATTTTTGTTCAGGCCGGCCCCTGAACTGTGAAAATATAGATCCGGCTCGAGCCAAAGTTTTAATTTTCAAATCGGGCCGTGCTGGGCCAAAATAGCTTATATGTAGTCGGGACCGTGCTCTGATCTGGAAATTCCAGCCGGAAAAGACATGTATAGCAAAGACAGTAAACAAAAAAGGGAATTTTTAAACTAATGATGGTTGACGAAAGAAAAGAAATCGCAATAGATCTTTAAAAATAAAATTAATAATTCCAATTATAACATATTCTACTGTCAAAATGAAAATAAAACAAGAAAATATTCACATCTTTTCATATTTAACCCGTCGTCGTCGCGTCGCCGGAGAATTTATACAACGGCATTAGTCGTCGAGTCAATCTAAGCTTAAAAATCTGTAAATTTTATTTCAAAATAGCAATCTATTCTAATATTGTAAAACAAAAATGCAATTTGTATTTCCGTTTTATGCTAATCTCAAATAGTATTAAAAGAACTTGGAATAAGTAACTTTGAAAAAAAAAATATTAAAAATATTTATTCAGGCGCCAAAAGAAAAAAAAAAAAAAAAGAAAAGCTGGAGTCCTAATTTCTATAATAGTAGCTACACCTGCTATATTACGTAACTGGGCAACAATATCCAATGAGTTTTCGCCAGAAAAAATACTGGTAACCCTTTGTCGTCAAGAAAAAATAATCATAAAAGCAAATGTGATTTCAAAAAATTATTGATTCTGATAAATGTGTTCCTTTTTACTTTGTTTGTGTGCGGATAAAAAAACTGCTATATTTTTACCGGTTTATAAAATATGAAACCAAAGCGATATAAAGTTCAATGTTGTAATTGTAAAGCAGTATTTAATAATGACTATAAATCTCAGCATGAAAAAAACAATCATAATGGGAATAGAGTTTCTGTGCAGGAAATTGGAGCCCCTAAAAATCCATTCGATGCTTCAGTACGTAAAAGGAAAAAAGTGGACGATGTGAAATCGGAACAAATATATGGATATGACAGCAGTCCGTCAAATGAAGAAATAATCAGCATAAGTTGTAATACTGATGTGTTGAACTTAAATAAAAAGTCTGAAGAAATAAAAGATTTTTCTTTTCCTATAAACAACACCGAGAGCGAAGATCAACTTCTTCAACAGTGTAATTTGGATTTTTCAAAAGAAAGTGAATTTCTACATGAGGCTACGAATTCCAAAACTCAAAACCAATCTGAAATGGATAATGAATTTCAAAACGAGACTGCAAGCTTCACAAATGAAAACCAAACTAAAGAAGAAAATGAAAATAAGTCGGACTGGGTGTCTTTTATGGGAAAATTTTCTTTTATTCTCGAAAAATTAACTGAGAGCAAAACTATTTTTTCTCAATATAATGAATCTGACATAGTTAACGAGAAATTGGCAATAACTGAGATTGTTAACTTTATCTCTTCAATTAAAGAAACCTGTGATATAGTTCTTGAAGAGGGGTGCAGAGTATTGAATAAACTGAATAATGAGTTAGAATTTTCAATTGAAGACAGTGGAAGTGCCTCTGAAATAGTAAATCATGATCCTGGTCTACGTCCAGATACTTTAAATGAAAATCAGAAAAATTATTTAATTCAGTTAGGTCCACATCAACCTAAATTAGCATGTTTTCCTTCTGATGGAAAAAACCGGTTTAATCCCCACTGGTATACAGAATTTGAATATTTAGAGTACAGTACAGCAAAGCATGCTGCTTTTTGCTTTGTATGTTGTCTTTTTCCTGTTGGTATAGGTCGTGAAAAAAGAGAAGATGCTTGGACTTCAACCGGAGTAAAAGTATGGGGTAAAATGAAAAGTTGCGGAAAAGATAAATTAGGGAAGCTCCAACAACATTTCTCATCTCAAGCTCATAAGTCTGCTCTATATGATTTTTGTAATTTTCTTGTAAAGAAAAAACATATTGATGTCTTAATTGACAAATCAAAAAGACAAGTTTTAATTCAGGAAGAAAAAGTTCGAATGCACAACAGAGAAGTTATCAAAATTTTAATGGATACTTGTAAAACATTCGGAAAGCAAGGATTAGCATTTCGAGAGTCAAACACCGATGATATTAATAAAGGAAATTTTTGCGAAGTGATACAGCTTATCTCAAGGCACAATACTACAATGAAATGTTGGTTTGAAGATAAAAAATTGAGACCATATCATGTTACATATATGAGTCCAGAATCTCAAAATGAAATGATAAATTTAATAGCATCTGAAATTCGTCAGGTAATCACTTCTGAAATAAAAAATAGTTTATGTTTTGCAGTTTTGGCCGACACAACTCCAGATCTGTCACACAAAGATATAATGTCTATTGTTATCCGAAGTGTAAGTAATGAAGGTGAAATTAGGGAAAGATTGGTCAAAACAATTGAATGTAGTGACAAAACTGGAAAGGGAATGGCAGATTTAATTTTACAGTGCTTAAATGAAATAGAAATTGATTATTCGAAGCTTGCATTCCAGTCTTATGATTTTGCTCAAAATATGTCCGGGAGGTTCAATGGTGTACAAAAACATATATCTGAGATTGTCGGTCACAGTGTTCCTTACATACCTTGTCAAGATCACCGCACTAATACTGCTCTAGAACATGCTTGCAACGTTAGCATATTAATTCAAGATTTGTTTAACATCCTTGAAGAGCTCTATGTCTTTTTCACATCAAGTACAAAAAGATTTAAGCATTATCAGTCAAGTGTAGAGAACATTGATAAAGTAATTCAACTTAAAAATCTATCAAAAACCAGATGGACCGCAAGAGCTGAATCGGTCAAAGCCTTAACTCAGTCGTTTGAAATGGTAATAGAACTATTAGAAAATATTTTCAATGAAAAGACTTTTGATTCCTCTACTAGAACAAAAGCATTTGGAATTTATAAAAAAATGAAAACTTTTGATTTTATTGCATCATTTTTTTTCATGAAAAACATCTTAAGCAAAATAAAAATTTTAACTGAAATTCTGGAGACACCTGATTTTAACGTCATTGACTGCATTGCGATAATAAAAAGTACTGTCCAAAGCTTACAAGCAATTAGTGATGATTCCACTGGAATGAATAATCTTATAAAAAGTTCAATTGTATTCGCTGAAAAAATGGGGATAGATGTTGAATCAGACTTCCGAAAACACCATAGAAAAAGGGTTCCACCTAAAAAAATTGATGAAAACAATAGAACAGCAATGGACATAGATTTAAATACTTTTTACAGGAAAGAATTCAAAGAAGTTTTGGACACATTAATAATGGGTTTCAATGACAATGTTTTATATATCAAAGATACTATTGAACCGATACATTCGATTTTTAAGCTACCATTCACCAAAGCAAATTTGAGCATAAGTAATCTAGAAAAAGTTATTAACATGTTTCCTCCTGGATCTGATAAACCTGACATACACGACTTGCAGAGTCAAATGGAAATACTTTTTGACTTGTGTTCAAACAATAATGTTGACTCTCTTAACGGACTTTTCGTTCATGCCAAAAAATTCAAAAATTATTTAGGTCAAGCCTTCAAACTGTGCATTTTAACATTCACAGCAGCTTATGGTGTTGCGTCAAATGAAAGGACATTTAGTCAGCTAAAAATTATAAAAAATGAATTACGAACTACCATGAGCGATGACAGACTGGATAGCTTAATGCTTTTGAAATGTGAAAATAAACTGGACGATGTGATCATTAGGTGGGCTTCTTTGAAGAACAGAAGGATCAGTGTTAAATGAAAAAAATTACAATGTAAGTGTTCATTAGCAATCGTTACAATTTTTCTTTATGTAACATTTTTTGTTTCATATTTCATATATTTATATAATTTTTTTTGAATGTATGCAATGTCTCTAACTTTGAATCTTACATTTATTGCATTATTTGAAATTGTTTCTTTAACCTTTGTGGTAAAAGTATAATCTTTATCTCTTTTTCTTCTGATCTTTATTTTCATGCTGAAAAAATAGCAATAAATCTAGTTTTTTTTTTTTTTTTTTTTTTTTTTTTTGGAAAAGAAATTATTTTTAATGCATAAGTATTGTTATCATTATAAGCACATTGCATTGTATAATTTTAATTGGAAATTAGAACAATATTTTTCAAGTTGGGAAATTTTTAAATTCTCCCCCCCCAAAAAATATCTGTAGCTACGCCTCTGATATTGTGTAAGTTTGTACGTCTTCTGTTTGCAAAAATACTGTAAAATGTTATAATTTAAAGAAATTAGAGCTATTTCACTTCAATAAAAACTAATAGTAGAACTTTTTGACTAAAAATGGTTGAACTAAGGAGTGTATGGTAAAAATAAAAAGTAATGAAAAAATGAACTAGAAAATGATTTAGGTTGTATCAATGTGCCCCGACAAAGACTGTATCATTGTGCCCCATGCAGCCATTTTAAATAAAACGAGTCGCAAATCCAACACATCATAATTTATATAACAATAAAGAATGAGGAACTGATAAAGATTAGTGTTACTTGCCAGGGAGGGTATTCTTTTAGGGTGAAAATACTGGAACAGTTGTATAATACCATTTCAATTGTACAACTCAAATTTACTTTTGACCTACAAAAGCAATTAATCACCCATCCCATTTCATCAAACTATTGAATCATTCCAAAACTTTCTGTATGTAGTTAATTTCACTATTAATCACCTTTTGGAGCTGTTGTGTAACTTCCTGTAATGACCATGTGTGCTGTACAGGGGGTGTATCAATGTGCCCCAAGTATCAATGTACCCCAGTTCCCCCTATAATATAGAAATCTTAACAAACATATGCAAATGCAAATAACAATACTACTAATAATAATTCGCTCCAAAAATTGCTAAAATTACCTTTCTTTAAGTTTGAGATATTTTGAACCTTTTACGTACAATCGTAGAAGAAAAAGGTAACCATCCCCTATCAACTGTGCATTGTGCAATAAATTATTTTAGTAGAAAGTTGCTGTTAGCAAAAGATTATAAATAATGTCTACTTTTAAATGATGTATATAAAATCGCTTAGGGGGCCATTTTCATATAAAAATAAATCCAAATTTTGTCGTTTAATTCAATACCAACAAATAATTTTGCCACCATAAATAGATTTTGCACCCTTAAATTAACCTAAATTCAAATTTTCATAAATTTCTTATTGTACAATTAGTTTCCAAGAAATTAATTATTTTAAAACAAGCATATTTTAGAGCCTGCATCTAAATTGAAGTTATGTACTCAATTATTGGAATGCTACAGAATGATTATGTCTCTTCTATTAATGTATATTATTTTTTACCAATAAGACCATTTTAGTCGCTTTATATCTTTCGGCTATAGCCACGACAAATGTTTCGTTAAAATGGGTAATACATGTATATATATATATATATATATATATATTAGGCATAATTTAAACCAAAAATTTGAAATATTTTGTTAAAATTGGGTATTGCCGTTGAAAAAAAAAAGTTTCGGTTCGTTTTAATATGTACATGTCACCTCCCCCCACTAAGCACATTTTATATGCATCATTTAATAGTGCACTTTATTTCCAATCCTTTGGTACCAACAACTTTTTTCTACAATAATTTGTTGAGGCGTTAGTAAGGTGTTTTTTGGGGGGGGAGGAGGGGGGGTTATTCCCATGACTGTGTGCTATTCTTTTCACTCAAAACATGAAATTTTTAGCTTATGAAGTTTTTCACTGTATACACGTCCTTTTTTAACTTATTTTTGTATTTTATATTTTTTAACTAATTTAATTGTAAAGTACTTCTTTATGTGAAATTATATTCAATCTAAAGTTAACAAAATATTATTTCTATAAAACTCAGTTACAGATATTATTAAAATTAAATTTTATTCTACATCTAAAAAATAAAAAATAAATAAAAATAAAGATCTTTTATTATAATAAAGTTATTAAGGTTTTAATGCTTGTATTCCAATATGAAAAAAAGCAGAATTGATTGCACTTTTACTCAAACATAGAATATTTTCTCCAAACCTAAATCTGACGTCATTTTCACCATATCAAAATTTAAATATACACCTTTCATATCTGTATTCACTTTTTAAAGAAAATCGATAATTTAATTTGATCATTTTGATTCAAAACTTGAAGTCTCGATAGCTATTAACTGAAACAGATACTAAACTATCCATATATTTTTTAAAAGTATAAATGAAATTTTATAAAAGAAACAAACATTCACTGGGTTTTATAACAGACAATATTCTTGACAGAAGGTAGCTTAGTTATTTTTTTTTTCACTTTTAATAAAAAAATGGCAACATAAAAAATCAGTAATCGTTTTTTTTTTTTTTTTTTTTTTTTTTCCCGGCTTTTTTCTCTTTGCTTTTAATAAGCATGGAGTACTTCTGTTGCCACGTTTAGAAAAACGGTATTACAAACTACAAAAAAATTAATGTTTCAAAAATAAATTAAGATACAGTATTCAAATAAATTGCATTTAAAAGTACATTTTTTTCCCTATACGATGGTGTAAAAATTAAAAAAGTGCGCAGTTAAGAAATACAAAAATTTGCAGTAGAAAAAATTGCAAAACCGGAAATGCATTTCAAACTTTAAAGTGTTGCCATTCTTAAAATGACGTATGCGTTACGCACAGATACTTTTGGTCTTTATAATATAGATATTGAAACCATATTTTTAATTATTAAATAAGTTGGGAAAAAGCATATATTTTTATTATTATCATTTCGAGTATTTAAAACTTAGAAGTAATTTTTTTATTTTATTTAATAAACATTAATTAGAATTCTGTTCTTTGGTACTGTATATTAGGTATAGAATTTAATATAAAGAATAATATGCAAAAAAAAAAAAAAAAAAAAAAAAAAAACTAATCAAACTTAAAAGCGTATACCGAATTTTAAAAAAGAGATTCAAGAATTTATGCCAGTTTCAAAAGATTTGGAATAGCGTAATGTCATTAAAATACTCTTCAATTCTTTTGAGTGTCCCTAAAATTGAAATATTAACAGTACATACTTCATATGCAATAACAAACATGTTTTAATGAACCTAAATAAGTTTTATCAATTGTATAAAAATCCGAGTGTATTTACGGGAGTCAGTGCATGGACAGACGGACAAACAAACAAAATGCAAAAGCACTTTTTAACTTTGTTGGAAAATGCTAAAAATCTACAAAAGTACTAAAAATCTTGCAAGTATATAAGAGGGCGTGAGGTTCAAATTTTGCCTTTTCCAGAAAGTAAAATTTCTGCGATTTAAATAAATATCATAAAAACTATTAGTTTTCATTGTAAACACCAAGATTTTACAAAGCCAAAACACGTTAAAACTTTCTTTCTTTCTTTTTTTCATTTTTTTTTTTTTCTAAAATTATAGTTTTTTTTCCGCAGATTTATTAATAGAATAGGTTCACACAGAAAATTCATTTTTAAAAATGTCGATAAAGTGCGTTTTGAAGTTTACGTCCTCATATATATTATATAATTTTAGAGTTACATTTTAAGTGTCGTCTACAAATTTCTAGATAAATAAACCGTATGATTATTAGCGGAAACAATAAAAACTATACGCAGAAAGGATATATATCCAGGATTTACTGCTCTCGATGAACCTAAAAAATATTCTAGCACTCCATGTATGTCCCCTCTACTGTGATATCAAAATGATGTACGGGGGCAGATATACTGGGGGTAGATATCAGGCTCTCGTAGAAAATGAAATGCTGCAGCACTGGATATCTGCCCCCATCTAATGTAGAGGTCAAAATGGCGGATGGGGGCAGATATACTGGGGGTAGATATCAGGCTGTCGTAGAAAGTGAAATGCTGCAGCACTGGATATCTACCCCCATCTAATGCAGAGGTCAAAATGGCGGACGGGGGCAGATATACTGGGGGTAGATATCAGGCTCTCGTAGAAAGTGAAATTCTGCAGCACTGGATATCTACCCCCTTCTAATGCAGAGCTCAAAATGGCGTACGGGGGCAGATATACTGGGGGCAGATATCAGGCCCTCGTAGAAAGTGAAATGCTGCACCGCTGGATATCTACCCCCATCTAATGTAGAGGTCAAAATGGCGGACGGGGGCAGATTTCATGGGGGAAGATTTCATACATCCCGATGTGGCTACAAATTTTATGGAATAATTTTACTTTTTTTTTTTTTTTTTTCTTTTTTTTACAGTACGTAGAATAAGGAGGAACTCAAAAAGCCCAAGCTCTTCCTTTTCAAATGAAAACTTGTTGATTTTTTTTTTTTTTTTTTTTTTTTTTTCTTTAATTACACAAGTTGTTTAAAAATTATTACTTCCTCTCTTATGTCGTGATAAATCGTCTTTGAAAAAGCAATCCTGCATATAAAAATATAGTATAAATATTAATTTGTTTCATGCATGTCAGCTCTGAAAGTCGCCTCTTTATTTTAAATTCATTGCATTTAATATTTCAAATTATCAACCCTTAGTATATTTTATATCATACAGTATTGCTGTAATCAAGATTTCAAGTATTTTTGGGATATTTAATAACAAAAACTATGATAGTCTAAGATATTTTATACGAAAACTTCATATTATATGAGATTTAAACATTATTATAATATATTTTGTAAACCATAACGCCTACTCCTTCCTGCCAATTTCAACTGTTTGTAATTTCACTTATTTATAATCCTAATTCCCTAGAATTCAGTATATTCAATATTCTTTCAGATATGGTTGATGTATTGATTTCCAAATAATGAGATTAATAATTAATTGAAAAATTAATTATTCTTATGAATGTTTCGTTAATTACAGATAATACCAACTATTCAATTTATTTGAAAATAGCTACATAAATCCTTTTTATTATTTTCGCGTTGCTGTGCACCGGTCATCAAACCTAATCTGCATAGGGCAGTTGGAAGTTTTAATTACCTACATTGGTAAATTTATGTATCTTTTTTCAGAAACTACCAAAGATATTAATTTGAAAAAAAATATATTTATAAGATGAATAATTTCTCATCTTTATAAATCGATATTCTTTAGCTGTTTTTTAAAAGATATCTGAAGTAAAAACCATTTTAAAATCTTTTTTTTTTTCTTTGGTCCCTGGTCACCACCTCTGTTCTTTTCTTTTATAAAAATTTAAATATAAGATTTTTTTTTTTTTTTTTTTTTTTTTTTTTTTTTTTTTTTTTTTACATTTTCACATCATTTCTAAATAGCTGATTTTTTTTCTTTAAAGCAATTGAATAAATGGCAGCATTAAACCTGATTCTCTCACAAAATAAATGTTATTTTCATCTGGTGACAAACTTTTATGAGTATTTGACTTAAATCTTTTTCAATAAAATTTTTTTAAAGATTTGTAGATTATTTACTTGTTTAAAGCTCTTAAATTTGTGATTGCATTTATTTAAGCTAATTTTTATTAAATTGATATTTTAAGAGGGTTTGTAGTTTTTTATCCATATTTTTGAAACTATGTCCTTTAAAAGATCAATTTCAGAAAAGATATTTTTTATTTCATTTACGATGTCATTTTGCTTACGAAAAATCAATGAATAAGTGTTTGTATCAATATTTTAGCTTCGGAAATGAAGAGGTTAAATAATAAAAAACTTTCTTTTTTCCAAAGAAAAATATTTTTATAAACATTTTATACAAATGTTAGCAATAAAAGTTCATTTTAGATTGTTCAGGGATATGCTTGAAATATTCTGGCATGATTGCAAATAATAATGTGTGGTAGTTTAAAATTGAATTTAAAGTTTAGCTATGTTAGTGTTTATGTATGATGTAAACAAACTGAATTACTTAAGAATTTTTTTAGCTTCTTGTTCTCATAGAAACAAAAATAATCTGCCGGTTGAAAAGTGGGAAATAAAGGATTCAAATCATTAAAAAAAAAACAAGCGGGTAAGTGTGATCGCAGATCTCGCAGAGGATTTCGTTTAATATTTCTTTCAAAACAACTTATCCTTTAATTAATAACTCAAAATTATTAACTTATAATTATTAAATTATTCCAAAGAGGGTAGCACCAATAAATTTAATTTTAAAATAATTATAAAAGGGAGTTTTTTATTTTAATATCGTTCAAATCAAATTATTTAAATAAAATCCAAAATTCTAAATTTTTTGAAAATTCGAAAAAAAAATAGCGGAGATATAAATTTAATTTTTAATTTCGATATAATTTAATAAAGCGAAAAAAATGTTTAAAACTAAATTTAAAATGCTGAATCATTAATAAATTGCAAAAGTTTTTAAAATGGAAAAAAAAGTTAATTCCAAAAAATATTATGAATGTCAGAGGAGCAAAACCATAATAATATAAACCCTTAAATTGGCCAAAAATATAAAATTTCTCCTTTTTAAATCCATCTTAATATGAAAATTTCAAGCTTCAGCATCGGGGTTCGATCCAAAAACCTTCTGTTTATTTTCTGGATGCTTTGCCTCCAAGCTATGATGTCTACATGAAAAATGTTGAAATTAAGGTTCTGATTTAAAATTTAAATCGCAAAAATGAACTGATGACACTGAAAAAAGTTAATTCAATTAAGATAATAGACTTTTTCATGTTTTTTTATGATTTGTCATGCGATACAAGGTATTCATCTGCAAGTACACAAAATTTGAAGTCAATGCCTTATTCAGTTTTTGTGTACGGACTTCGTGACTGACAGACAGACAGACGACAGAGACGAATAGATTTCGCTAGATGAACGAAAACCTAAAAAAAGACTTTCTTCACGAATTTGATTTCCAACTGACCTTTAAATATCATTAGTTTTCTCTTTTATATAATATTTATTTTTTATTTGTGTTTTATTTTTACCTTGGTTTATTTATATATATTAAAAAACGCAATCGATTTTTTATCCATTTCCTGATAATAAAAATATGTAAATAGATATATTTCCGACGGCAATACAGAATTTTGATTCATTTAGGACTTAATTATTAATTACTTTTAACCCTTTGTATCACCGCGTTGCAGGCCTGCAACATACTCAAAAGTCAATAATACTTACATAGTAGGCTCTAAAACACGATTTTATTTGTTATTCCTATTTTCCAACACACCAGTTCATACAAATTGAACATTGGAATTCTCAACAGACTAAGGTATTGGGTTAATTTCTCATACCGAAGTTTCGTTTTTCATTTGAGAAGCTTCAGGTCGATATTAGTAAATTTTGTCAAATTAAAAAAGCTGGAGAAATTTTTTAAGGTTGTTTTGTATACTTTAAAATTTTGTATTAAAAAATGCACAATATTTATGAGAAGTATGCCAATTTCTGTTTATACTGTAGATGTGAAAAAAATACCTTTTAGCCAATAATTATTAGATTTACGTTATAAAATTTTTAATTATTTTTTACATGCTGAAAATAATGTTTTCTAACATCTGACAAGGAAGGTCTCCATACGGGCATACTCAGAAAAATCTGAAAAAATTGCAGAATGTTCTTCTCATACAGTTATATATGTTTATAAAAAAAATTTCGGCGGAATTCCCTTATTACGTCCGTAAAAAAATAATAAAAATTTCGTTTATTTGGCGATTTATCTCCGGTTGGCGAAAAAACGAAATTTTGAAAAATACGCTTTTACGCTTCGAATACTTTTTAAAGAAAAAACTTTCTATGTTCAATTTATTTAAATAAGTTTAGTTTAAGTAATTTTAGTTTTTCATTTTTACTTTACTTTAAGTGTAATTTTGTCATATTCGTTTATATGTACATTTAACAAAATGAAATTAATATATTTTATCATTTAAAACACAATTTAAATTGATTAAAATTGTTCCAAATTGAAAAATACACTGTTAAAAATCTGCTGCATTTTGTTGCAGCACGGTTACTTGGCCGTGAAATGGAGCTTTCTCATTGATTGGAATAGAGATATTATATACAAGCGGTGGAGTGCGTTGCAACAAAATGCAGCAGATTTTTAGCAGTGTATGACGCGGTCAATTGACCGTGCTATGGAACATTCTCATTGGTCAGAAGAGAGATATTCTATAAAAGTAGTGGAGTGACGTTGCAGTAAATTCTGCAGATTTTAAAAAGCGAAGTCAATTAAAATCAATTTTCAGATTCGTTAAAATCGTCTGCTTTTGGCGAGGAAATGCATTGCTCGCCAAATCCCGCGTCGCTTTCAGCTTTTCACGCCAATTATTCCAAACTATTTTATTTTTTTACATATTTAATAATGTAATTCCGCCGCTAATTTTCACTGATCCTTTTTTACCTACATGAGTAGTTTAATTCGTTTTTTTTTCAAAAGATTCTGAGTATGCCCCCAATGGAGACCTTCCTTGTGAGTCAATATTTTTCAAACCGGAGTTGTTGAACCACCAAAAGTTAAGTCACTTTTCCGTTAGTTCTTCGCAAATCTCCACAAGTACTCATTATAGTTACAATTGTATAAGGCGTCAATTATCCTCAGTCCTGATGTCGCCTGAAAAAGACACTATAGAACATCCTTTAAATTAATTCAAATGCTTCTAGAATTGCTAAAATTACTTCTAAACTTTTTTTAATAAGTACGTCCATATCATACGCATTGATATATAGGCGGATACATCTTTGAAGATGCTTTATAGAATTTTTAAACAGGTTTTTGTGGTAACTCTTTATATTTGTCTCAAGACTGAGGAGGTTAAACTCTAAACCAAGCTCACTAAAATAGGTTACCTGATGGCTGTAAATCTGCAGTAATGAAATATTTTAAACACACACAAATATAATATAATACAATGTAATATAAATAAAATGTGAGAGTAATTATTTAAAAAATACTTTTTATTTTTATGTTTAAATATGCATACATTTTTTTTATGTATAAAAATACAGTTTTGTACCAATTAGATTATTTCAGTCATATCACAAAAAAGTGTACATATAAACGCCCAAATAATAATAATAATAATAATAATAATAGGGAAACGAAAGAATCAAATTTGTGAATTGATATGCATTATTTTTTTTTCGTTGATTTATATTCTGTTACTTTCCAAACATTTCTGCTTGGATTTGCTCATTTTCTCTAATGGCATTGAATTTTTATCAATCGTAAAAAATTATACCTAAAATTTTCTGTATTTTCATCAGATCGAAGAATGTTCTGAAAACTGTGTTGCAAGCCTTTTTTTACATTTTACAGTGTCCTTTCTTTCTAATCAAATCTCAGAAACTTTGCAACCATCAACTCTAAATCTCCAATAATTCTCTAGTCAAAACTCAGAAAATTTGACAAGTAACGAGGGAAAAAAAAAAAAAAAACCTTTAAAGCACAGGGGTGCTCTAACAACTTGTTACCATTAGCTGAGTACGCCAGTGTTATGTTTAATTGAAATCATATTATCATGCAAGTTTGAAAATTTCCAAACTGAGTAATAAGTGTTTATGTCGGGAATAGATTCCAGGACATTTTCTCATTTTTTATTTTTTCGTGATTAATGCATTTGAAATATTACCTCACTTATCACATGTAACTAAATTATATGAAAGTGCTTACATATGCTCGAATTTATGTGTTTGGAAATCTGTATATGAATTTCCCACAAGTTAAAAATTAAAACATGTTACTTTTGCAAAGGAAAACTTTAAATTGATTTTTATCCATGTTCATGTTTTCATAATTTGGTTGCCCAATAAATGCTACGACATTTTTCTAATTCAAATAAAGGTTTTTTTTTTTTTTTTTTTTTACTTTCTTTTTTTTATCATGTATTTCATTTATCAGAACATTAATTTAGCATTCAAGTGTATAGATCTTTAAATATATATATATATATATATATTAGCTTATGAATTTGTTGAATTTTCTTGATTTCTTGCTATATACGAGTGAAAAAAAAATCACATTAAATGTAATATCAAATAGATCAAAAAATGCATGTACAATTTTTGAAGTATATTCTAAAGGATGTAGAAAAAAATTGAAACAAAAATTTTCATATTTAAAAAAGAAGTAAAAAATTAAAAAAAAGTAAAATAATAATAATAATAATAATAATAATAATAATAATAATAATAATAATAATAATAATAATAATAATAATTAATAACGCCGTTCTACAAGATTTAAAAAAAATGTATATTTTCTTTTTATTATTAAATGTAATAATGTAACAGATATTGCTATTGTGATGCAAAATTTTTAAAGTGCTCCCTAGAAGATCGAGTATAATGTAATTGTAAAAGAAGATAAAGGAAATTAAAATTAAATCAGAGCTCTTCTTGGGTATTGGGTTTAAGTTTTTTCTTTTAATTTTGTGATTTGTAGTTTTTATTAATTTTATTTATTTATTTATTGTAAGTTTTATCGTTTGTTACAAAATTACTGGGAAAAATCAAAAAATTTGTACATTAAAAGCTTTGAAATTACAATAGCTTTAATACTGTAACTAAAATACATTTTGAATGGTGCATACAAATTCTTTATAGCTTTTGTATTATACGTATAACTAACCTTAATGCAAAAAAATTTACCAAGCGAGCTTTAAGGGGAAGAAAAAGGACAAAAAATCTATTATAACGAAGAAAACTTAGATATAATGAGGAAAAATTTTTACTTAAGGAGAAAAAAAAAAGGCAGAAAATCGTTTATAACGAAAAGAAAAACTTGTGTATAAAAAGCAAAAATACATGTATGTTTACACATGCAACTCTTTTAATAAAATAAAACTATAACAAGTTCTTTAATTCCCTGTTCTCGACAGTTATTTTTCTGAATATTGCTTTCAATTTATTCGTTCTCTTAGTTTTCCTTTCCTTCTGCTTCTTTTTATTAAGAAACTAATCGTTGGGGATCATCGTAATGCTTATACCCATCATGAATATGCGTAATAAATATAAATATAAAACTTTGTTTAAACTACAGTCACCGCCAAAAAAATCTTGACACTTTCGATTTTTGATGTTTTGTTAAATATCTAGAAATATACACAAGGAATTATTCTGAAACTCCTAGTGTGTAAACAAAATAGTACACGTCATATATTTTGACAAAGATTTTTCCCCGAAATCTAACAGGGGACCGTCAATAAATTGAAAAAGAACGGGGATCTTTTGGATCACCCTGTGAAAACTAATGAAGCAAAACAGTTTAAACTGCAGATAATGATTAAGTGACTTATTGTGATAAGTTGTGTCGATTTTTATGAATATAGCTTGAAAACTCGTAGAAAAATTAAAGTTTTTATAAAAACGGTCCAAAAATTTTCCAAGTTTTTTGCTTATAATTTTCAGAGCTCTTCATAAAACACAATAATCTTTTCAGAAAATATGACAAACAACATTGCACATAACACCCTGTAATCAGAATTAAAAAATAATAAAAAATGTATGAAAAATGAACGGGTTTACTAAATAATTTTTTACTGCGCATGCGTCAACGCTATTAAAATTTCATTTGCATATTATGTTAGTTAAATGTAGAGCAACTTTTGTGAAAGTCTCAAAAACATAGCTTGAAAACTCTGAAAATTATCGTTAATAGAATATTGTCAAAATCCATTATTCCCAAAATGAAGCAAAAAGACGAGGGGCTGTATCCATATTCCATTGATTAGTACCTACACAGTATTGCACGTACTACTATATTTGGATACAATTCCTTATCTTTTTGCTTTATTTTGGAAATAAAGGATTTTGACCATATTCTATTGACGATAATTTTTAGAGTTTTTAAGCTATGTTTTTGAGACTTTCACAAAAGTTGCTCTATACATTTAACTAACATAATATGCAAATGAAATTTTAATAGCGTTGACGCATGCGCAGTAAAAAATTATTTAGTAAACCCGTTCATTTTTCATACATTTTTTAATATTTTTTAATTCTGATTACAGGGTGTTATGTGCAATGTTGTTTGTCATATTTTCTGAAAAGATTATTGTGTTTTATAAAGAGCTCTGAAAATTATAAGCAAAAAAACTTGGAAAAATTTTGGATCGTTTTTATAAAAACTTTAATTTTTCTACGAGTTTTCAAGCTATATTCATAAAAATCGACACAACTTATCACAATAAGCCACTTAATCATTATCTGCAGTTTAAACTGTTTTGCTTCATTAGTTCTGACAGGGTGATCCAAAAGATCTTCGTTCTTTTTCAATTTATTGACGGTCCCCTAATAGATTTCGGGGAAAAATCTTTGTCAAAATATATGACGTGTACTATTTTGTTTACACACTAGGAGTTTCAGAATAATTCCTTGTGTATATTTCTAGATATTTAACAAAACATCAAAAATCGAAAGTGTCAAGATTTTTTTGGCGGTGATTGTATTTATAAATTGAACCGCAATTCCAAAATAAAATATAAATGTATATTTGAATATTTTTAACACATAGTTATGCTCTATTAATGAATTGTTGATGAATCAATTTCGGCAGATTATATAAAACGCCAAACTACTCAAGTAATACCGAATTGTGTACAAGAAACATCCTTATAACTCCAAAAATAATGTTAATATTAATTTACAGTTTACTGCCTCGGGTTCAGCATATTAAATCCAATTAAAATATGTCTTTGAATTAATATTTGAATAAAATACAGGGTCATGAAGAATCGAAGGATGGGGAAAATAGGATTACAAATATCTCGGTAAATCATTATTCGATTGACTTCGTTCTTTATTCAAAATTTGTATTATTTTATTGCCTTTTCCATTCACTGCTTAAAAAAAAGAAAAAAAAAGAAAGAAAAGAAAAGAAAAAGAAAAGAAAAGAAAAAAAATATATATGTACCTTTCATCAGAATGAATATTTTGAGAGTCCAAAAAAATAGTTTCGGATAATCGAGGTTACTGATACTTAATAGGCTTCTTTCCATTATTACATACTAAGTACACACGAAATTTCAAATTTCTATCTCAATTTGTTCGTGAGATAGAGCATTTATTTTCAGATGGACAGACGGCAATTTTTTTTTTTTCTAAAAATATGTTTTTTGGAATCTTCAGTTCTAAAACGTGTAAATTCATCAAAAAAAAAAAAAAAAAAAAAAAAAAACGATTATTGAAACGATTGCAAGATTTACCTATACTACGTATGATGTGTAAGTAAAACCATAAAATGTGGTATATGTTTATATTGAACGTATAAACAATTCCGTATTGTGCGCTCGAGAAATAAAGTCTGTTAGAATATATATTATACTAGCAGACCCGACAGACGTTGTCCTGTCACCGACAGACGTTGTCCTCTTGGCACCGACTCCAGAAAATCAAATAAATGTACGTAAATATAGTAATACGCGCGATAAACACTACGCTCTTCATTTAATTTCTTATTAAAATTATGTAAGGAAATTATTTTTCACTCTACAGTATTTTTTTAAGGTGCAATTTTTGACAGAAAAGCGCATTTTTCTCTTTTTAGTTAAAAGTTAACGATTTTCTGAAGTCGGTTAATAAACAAAATATTACAGGAAATATTATTGTAAAGCATACACGTTTGTCCAGGAACGGGATTCGAACACGTGATCTCTTTCTTCAAGAAGCAGAGCTTGAATCTGCCGCCTTAGACCGCTCGGACATTCAGTCCGCACTCTATTTGTCGAACTTAATCAACACTTTCAATTAGCGAAAAATCACTAACTATTAGTTTTTGCCTAATTACTAAAAAAGTACTGAATCAATTTCGACGAAATGTGAATCTAAACCATTCTCGAATCCACTGGAACGCACACACAAAATTTCATGGAAATCGGTCCAGTCGTTTAGGAGAAGTTCAATTACATACACACGCACAAAAGATTTTTATATATAAAGATATATAGCGTTTACTTTGTCCAACTCTTTTATATAACAATTTAACGCCATTTCTAACATCCCCCCCCCCCCTTAATTTTACATTTACAACTTTTTTCCAAAGTAATGCACATGCTGGCGTTATACTGTGGCTATAGATTGAAATGATAAGGCATTTCGACTATCGATAGCATCTGATAAAAGTGAGTATTGTGACAGGAACAAGGCTGCTCGTCAAAAACTGTCGTGGGTCGTGAAAAGCATATTGACATTGATGCTGCGCGATTTGTCACGGTGTTCAACACGGGTCATGACTTAGGAGCGACAGTTTTCCGCTCAGTCTGGCCCAAGGCAAGAGGTGCTGAATTTTGATAAATCTATCTGGTATCTCTGATGATTCCCACGTCAGTTTTACGAATTACTAATGTGTGATGTAATGTTCCTCCTTTCTATTCCTTGGTTAGTGTATTAAGCTGTTCATCAATCGCAGAACGCTCATCCAAATCATACTCCTTTGCTTTTTGTTGTTTAATTATAATTTCTACATTGTTTAATGCATACGTAAAAATTCTCGTGAACCCTCTCTCCCCTTGTCAGAAAAAAAAGCGAACATTGGACTCCTCTCTACCCTCACTGCTTACGTAATACTTACCGACCCCTACAAGCTTGCTACAAAATAATTTATGTATTTTTTATTTTTTGAGGGGGAGGCATATTATAATACTTTTTAATAGACTGAGATATTAAAAAATATATATGTACCGGGTTGTTCTCTCTAACACGATACGATTTTTAACAAAGTGAAAATGAAGATGAGTAAAAAAATTTCAGACTCTCTTGTAGAAAACTTTCCTTAAATGTTTAAAATTAAGTTGATGCATTTTACATTTTATTAATTCGTTACCTCTATCATCGCTGTCACAAAGTGGGAAACCATTATAATCCCTTTTTCTTCTTGATGCATTGTTTCTTGTACCTTTAGAGCATTTTAGTTTGTGCACTGCATGATAACAGCATCCGGAAATTTGGTTCAAAATGCCAACTTTGACAGCATTTTCTGAAATATCTTTTGCCTTTATCGGAAAATGAAATCTTTATTTGATTCCGTAGTTTCTAAATAAAAACAACTGCCAGTCACATGCGTTTACTAAGAAAAATGAATTTGCAAAAATGAGTCAGGAAACAACCGACTTTGGATCTGAAAACAGCCTTTACACTTTATGCCCCGACGGTTATTATGCCTTTCACGGCTATTATTTATGAATCTTTACACAGATTTGAAAAAATAACTGACACACCTTAGTTGGTTAATTTTGTATAGTTTTAGAAGCATTTAAATGAAATAAGTTCCAACAAAGTTTTAGTAAGAAAAGTTACACGAAATTCATAGAAAATACACAAACTCTAATTAAAAAAAATATAAATAAAATAAGGGAAAAAAATTAAAATTAAAAAAAATATCCAAAAATAGTTTAAAATGTACGTAAAAAAAGTTAAAATTTAATTTTTTTTAACTTTAACTGAAAGCTCTTTCAGTTTGAAAACGTTTGACATTCGAACTTATGTCTGTCGCCCCCTACTCCCCCTTTTTTAAAACCGCATATATAGAAAAAATTATGAGCGCATGTGCATAAGTTTTCTTTCAATTTAAAATATCTGAAGATATGCTTTAAAATGTTAATTATATCATTTTTGGTCAAGGTATCATTACTATCACTCCATGATACTATCTAAAATTCTCGAAAATCAAATATGTAATTTTTTTTCAATCTTAATTGGTTTATTTTGCTTAATACTTGTAGTGAATTTTAAAACTGATATAGATGAAATTAAAATGCACAAAAAATTTCAATACAGTCGTCCCCGTTTAAACGAATATTGATGGTTCCAGAAAAAATATTCGATTAAGCGGGGTATTTGATTAAGCGGGGAACACAGAAATATGATATTTAATGCGTAATAAAAAGGTAAAACAACCATCTGCAGCATAATTAATTAATAGCATAATAAAATCGTTAATATAATAACGTAAATTAGTAAAATAAATACAATTTCTAATATAAAGTAAGTACGTAATAATTTAATATCAGTTCGTATAACTGTATGATTTACATTATACTTAATGTAGTTCAATGGAATTTGGTTAAAACTTTGCTAGCATAAAAAACGTGGATACGTTTTTGTGCGTTAGCACATGCTTTCTGATAAATCATAGGGCCATTTGTTAACGAAAATTTCGCTTTTTTCACTAAACCTATTCCAGTGCATATTGTTATGAAAACTGGGATTAAGTTCCCTCTTTCAATCCCAATTTCCATTTATCTCTCCTATTTTTGGACATTTTTGGCATTGTGTTTTATACTGGAACCTTACTTCTGCTACCTAGACTACTGTTTTCTTATTTAACGCTTCAAAAACTACAGTTTTTCATAAAGGTTTCTTTCCATTTAAAATTCATAGCAACGCCTTTTTCCGAACAAAACCGCGACTAAACTTAAAAACATTGACCAACTTATTTTACTCATTCGCAGAAAAAGGAAGGGAGAACATTTAACCTGTCCATTATACACCTGCCAGCCGAAATCGTTGCAGGAAGAACTGATACTTCAATGGAAATGGTTTTCAATGGAAATGAGCCGAAAATGACAAAAGGTGAAGAAAAATTCTATATGAAACGTATTTTTCGCGCCTGTTTTCAAACATGGGTCACCCAGATGGTATTCGAATAAGCGGGGAGATTCGTGGAATTTATTCGGTTTAAGCGGGGAAAAATAACATAGATCCAATGACGATAAATTCGGTTCCGGAGAGTTCTATTCGAATAAGCGGGGTATTCGATTATCCGTTACCCGATTAAGTGGGGAGAACTGTACATGTATGATTTTTACTGTACTTTGAAATAGCTCTATGATTTTAAATTAATTTTATAAAATATTGCTGATTTTTATGTTAAAGAGTAAAGGTTATTTTAGATGCAACTTGGATAGTTCGTCACACTCGTCTTCTTCTCCTCTTCCGCGAATCCGCATGAATTTTTTTGCCGTTCTTTTGCGTTATTTCCCCCTTTCTCTTTAAGGGGTTCCGGAACACATTTTAAAATATTTGTTATTTATTATTATTATTATTATTTTGCGTGACGATTAACCATATTATTTATAAACAAAATCGCATGATATATATATATATATATATATATATATATATATATATATATATATATATATATATATATATATATATATATATATATATATATACAGTCAGTTCTCGTTAATTCGAACTCGTCGGGACCACGAGAAATGTTTGAATTATCCGAAGTTCGAATTTTGGAAAATATGAAATGAAAACATGCTCAATATAGTACTAATACAAAGGAATTAATGTTATAGTGTTTTTTAAGTTTATTTCGTCTGTTATCATTAGAATATGACTTACTATTAAATTAGAATGTATAAATAGATAAACTAATTAAAAGATTAGTAACAAGCACAATGGAAGAAAATTTTGAAGCGTCACTGATGGACAGACGGGGCACTAAGAAAGTGGATATCAAATGCATGGGATTAGATGTATATTAGTTCGGAAAAATTTTCACAAAAATTCAAAGAAAGAAAGTTATTAAAATGATCTGAAATCCGTGAGAAAGAAAAGAAAAATGAAAAATCGGAGTTCTAGTTAGTTCGAATTAAACGAAGTCAAGAGAAAATGAGTTCGAATTAATGAAAATTTTTAACGTTATTCTGCCTCGGAAAATTTCGGGACATCATGTTTAGTTCGAATTAAGCGAAGATTCGAATTATCCGATTATCCGATTTCGAATTAACGAGAGTCGACTGCATATATATATATATATATATATATATATATATATATATATATATATATATATATATATATGCATATTAATTTAAAATTTTTAAAAAAAGTGGAGTAATTTAAAATCGTTATAACTGGAAATATTATTTGCAGAATTTCAATTTTTAAAAGCATATGGATAAATAGACAGTAGAAGGCTTTTCTATTAAACCACTCATCAGGTGTGCATAGTTTAATACAAAAGAAAAAAACATCCAACCAGTTTCTGTTATAGGTCGTGCATTAAGCTAAGAAATTCGACCTATAATGCACCTGACTGGCTGGATTTTATTTACTATTTCAAAATAGGAAAAAGAGGAATTAATTTGAAATAACAATATTGAATAATAACTATAATAAAATATACCAAACATATCCCTTGCAAAAAGCAATATGTAATACATTTATTTATTTATTTATTTAAAGTAAAAATTTGAAAAAAAAATTACATAACTTTTATTTAAAAAATCATATTTTCAAGAGTAAATACTTTTTTTTCAAATTCTCTGAATCAAAATTAAAGTAAAACAGTGAAAAGAGACATGTTCCAAGTTTGTAAAACTTATCTTTAACGGTTCTTCAATTATAGCACTTTAAATTCGAGAAACTGCGAAAAAAAAAAAAAAATCATGAAGAAAAACGGATTTTTACAAGAAGTCATTTCATGACAACCATTGCTTGAAAGAAAGATTTTTTTTTTCTTTTTTTTTTTTTTTTAATTTTAATTTGAAGATTTTGGGGCTCCCGGACGCCCTTAATACTAATAAGCTAAAACAGTATAGAAATGCTTAAAATTAAATATAGTCCTTCTTTTAATGTTAAAAGAAAAGAAAAAAAAGTTCAGCTTTTTTATTTTATATTTTATTTATTAAATAAAATAAAATATTGTGTCATGATTTTTTAACTATAATTTCGTCATGATTTCTTAAAACAGACCGACCGATCTCCAATTCCAAGTGAAAATTTAAGAATGCATTATGATGTAATTACAAAAAAAAAAAAAAAAAAAAAAAAAAAAAAGACATGTGGCACTCAGGGACTGCCGCGGTAAAGCTATTGCATAGCATTTTTTTATCAACTTATGCAATCATAATTATTTATTTACATTTTATGCAGTTTTTTTTGTCTTTGATATTAAATCAAGTTATACTTTTTGAGCGTGATGACCGATAACAAAATTTTTTTTTCTTTTATTGAATAAATGAGAAATTAATATCATTATACATGTAGGTTAATCAGGAATTTTTATCATTGAAACTATACAATTAAGGTAGCTGAAATAAAAAAACATAAGTTTGAGATTTGATATTCTCAAAATATCTGAAAAATACCGCGTCAATGTCTGCCGAAGTCTACCGACGGATAATGTGCCGAAGTCTGCCAAACTGAAGCGACGTTAGCGAGAGTGTTAGGTTTTTTCTCGTTACGGAATTTCTAGATTCTTTCGCCGCGCTAAAAACCCGCGATAAAAGCTATGCAATACCTTAATAAGTTACCAAACAAAATTTGGCCGCACTACGAAAATTAGATCGCGAGTTATAAGCATTATACATTTTCCGATCCTCACCGTGGGGGTCTCCTGTCACCAAAAATTAACATTGTCTCATTAAAAATTACCAAACGAAATTTGGCCGCGCTACGAAAATTAGATCGCGAGTTGGGGGGGGGGGGGTCTCCTGTCACCAAAAGTAACACTGTCTCATAATAAATTACAAAACAAAATTTGGCCCCGCTACGAAAATTAGATCGCGAGTTATAAGCATTTTAAATTTTTCGACCCTCAGCATGGGGGATGTCCTGTCACAAAAATTAACATTGTCTCATTATAAATTACCAAACAAAATTTGGCCGCGCTACGAAAATTGATCGCGAGTTATAAACATTTTAAATTTTTCGACCCTCACCGTGGGGGGTGGGGGGTCTCCTGTCACCAAAAGTAACACTGTCTCATAATAAATTACCAAACAAATTTTGGCCGCACTACGAAAATTAGACCGCAAGCTATAAGCATTTTAAAATTTTCAACCCTCACCATGGGGGATCTCCTGTCACCAAAAATTAACACTGTCTCATGATAAATTACAAAAAAAATTTGGCAGTGCTACGAAAATTGATCGCGAGTTATAAACATTTTAAATTTTTCGACCCTCACCGTGGGAGGTCTCCTGTTACCAAAATTTAACACTGTTTCATAATAAATCATTAAACAAAATTTGGCCGCGCTACGAAAATTGATCGCGAGTTATAGGCATTTTAAATTTTTCGACCCTCACCGTGGGGGGGGGGGGATCTCCTGACACCAAAAATTAACACTGTCTCATAATAAATTACCAAACAAAATTTGGCCGCGATACGAAAATTAGATCGCGAGTTATAAGCATTTTTAATTTTTCCACCCTCACCGTGGGGGGTCTCCAGTCACCAAAAGTAACACTGTCTCATAATAAATTACCAAACAAAATTTGGCCGCACTACGAAAATAAGATCGCGAGTTACAAGCATTTTAAATTTTTCAACCCTCATCATGGGGGATCTCCTGTCACCAAAAATTAACACTGTCTCATAATAAATTACCAAAAAAAATTTGGCCGCGCTACAAAAATTGATCGCGAGTTATAAACATTTTAAATTTTTCTACCCTCACCGTGGGTTGTCTCCTGTCACCAAAAATTAACACTCTATCATAATAAAATACCGAACAAAATATGGCCACTCTACGAAAGTTAGATCACCAGTTATATGCATTTCAACTTTTCCGACCCTCACCGTGGGGGGGGGGTCTCCTGTCACCAAAATTTAACACTGTTTCATAATAAATTATTAAACAAAATTTGGCCGCGCTACGAAAATTGATCGCGAGTTATAAGCATTTTAAATTTCTCGACCCTCACCGTGGGGGGTCTCCTGTCAGCAGATATTAACACTCTCTTATAATAAATTGCCAAACAAAATTTGGCCGCGATACGAAAATTAGATCGCGAGTTATAAGCATTTTAAATTTTTCGACCCTCACCGTGGGGGGTCTCCTGTCACCAAAATTTAACACTGTTTCATAATAAATCATTAAACAAAATTTGGCCGCTCTACGAAAATTGATCGCGAGTTATAAGCATTTTAAATTTTTCGACCCTCAAGGTGGGGGGTCACCTGTCACCAAAAGTAACACTGTCTCATAATAAATTACCGAACAAAATTTGGCCGCGATACGAAAATTAGATTGCGAGTTATAAGCATTTTAAATTTTTCGACCCTCACCGTGGAAGGGGGGCTCCTGTCACCAAAAATTAAAACTGTCTCATAATAAATTATTAAACAAAATTTGGCCGCGCTACGAAAATTGATCGCGAGTTATAAGTATTTTAAATTTCTCGACCCTCTACGTGGGGGGTCTCCTGTCACCAGATATTAACACTCTCTTATAATAAATTGCCAAACAAAATTTGGCCGCGATACGAAAATTAGATCGCGAGTTATAAGCATTTTAAATTTTTCGACCCTCACCGTGGGGGGTCTCCTGTCACCAGATATTAACACTCTCTTATAATAAATTGCCAAACAAAATTTGGCCGCGATACGAAAATTAGATCGCGAGTTATAAGCATTTTAAATTTTTCGACCCTCACCGTGGGGGGGTCTCATGTCACCAAAAATTAACAATCTCTCATAATAAATTACCAAACAAATTTTGGCCGCACTACGAAAATTAGACCGCAAGCTATAAGCATTTTAAAATTTTCAACCCTCACCATGGGGGATCTCCTGTCACCAAAAATTAACACTGTCTCATGATAAATTACAAAAAAAATTTGGCAGTGCTACGAAAATTGATCGCGAGTTATAAACATTTTAAATTTTTCGACCCTCACCGTGGGAGGTCTCCTGTTACCAAAATTTAACACTGTTTCATAATAAATCATTAAACAAAATTTGGCCGCGCTACGAAAATTGATCGCGAGTTATAGGCATTTTAAATTTTTCGACCCTCACCGTGGGGGGGGGGGGGATCTCCTGACACCAAAAATTAACACTGTCTCATAATAAATTACCAAACAAAATTTGGCCGCGATACGAAAATTAGATCGCGAGTTATAAGCATTTTTAATTTTTCCACCCTCACCGTGGGGGGTCTCCAGTCACCAAAAGTAACACTGTCTCATAATAAATTACCAAACAAAATTTGGCCGCACTACGAAAATAAGATCGCGAGTTACAAGCATTTTAAATTTTTCAACCCTCATCATGGGGGATCTCCTGTCACCAAAAATTAACACTGTCTCATAATAAATTACCAAAAAAAATTTGGCCGCGCTACAAAAATTGATCGCGAGTTATAAACATTTTAAATTTTTCTACCCTCACCGTGGGTTGTCTCCTGTCACCAAAAATTAACACTCTATCATAATAAAATACCGAACAAAATATGGCCACTCTACGAAAGTTAGATCACCAGTTATATGCATTTCAACTTTTCCGACCCTCACCGTGGGGGGGGGGGTCTCCTGTCACCAAAATTTAACACTGTTTCATAATAAATTATTAAACAAAATTTGGCCGCGCTACGAAAATTGATCGCGAGTTATAAGCATTTTAAATTTCTCGACCCTCACCGTGGGGGGTCTCCTGTCAGCAGATATTAACACTCTCTTATAATAAATTGCCAAACAAAATTTGGCCGCGATACGAAAATTAGATCGCGAGTTATAAGCATTTTAAATTTTTCGACCCTCACCGTGGGGGGTCTCCTGTCACCAAAATTTAACACTGTTTCATAATAAATCATTAAACAAAATTTGGCCGCTCTACGAAAATTGATCGCGAGTTATAAGCATTTTAAATTTTTCGACCCTCAAGGTGGGGGGTCACCTGTCACCAAAAGTAACACTGTCTCATAATAAATTACCGAACAAAATTTGGCCGCGATACGAAAATTAGATTGCGAGTTATAAGCATTTTAAATTTTTCGACCCTCACCGTGGAAGGGGGGCTCCTGTCACCAAAAATTAAAACTGTCTCATAATAAATTATTAAACAAAATTTGGCCGCGCTACGAAAATTGATCGCGAGTTATAAGTATTTTAAATTTCTCGACCCTCTACGTGGGGGGTCTCCTGTCACCAGATATTAACACTCTCTTATAATAAATTGCCAAACAAAATTTGGCCGCGATACGAAAATTAGATCGCGAGTTATAAGCATTTTAAATTTTTCGACCCTCACCGTGGGGGGTCTCCTGTCACCAGATATTAACACTCTCTTATAATAAATTGCCAAACAAAATTTGGCCGCGATACGAAAATTAGATCGCGAGTTATAAGCATTTTAAATTTTTCGACCCTCACCGTGGGGGGGTCTCATGTCACCAAAAATTAACAATCTCTCATAATAAATTACCAAACAAATTTTGGCCGCACTACGAAAATTAGACCGCAAGCTATAAGCATTTTAAAATTTTCAACCCTCACCATGGGGGATCTCCTGTCACCAAAAATTAACACTGTCTCATGATAAATTACAAAAAAAATTTGGCAGTGCTACGAAAATTGATCGCGAGTTATAAACATTTTAAATTTTTCGACCCTCACCGTGGGAGGTCTCCTGTTACCAAAATTTAACACTGTTTCATAATAAATCATTAAACAAAATTTGGCCGCGCTACGAAAATTGATCGCGAGTTATAGGCATTTTAAATTTTTCGACCCTCACCGTGGGGGGGGGGGGGGGATCTCCTGACACCAAAAATTAACACTGTCTCATAATAAATTACCAAACAAAATTTGGCCGCGATACGAAAATTAGATCGCGAGTTATAAGCATTTTTAATTTTTCCACCCTCACCGTGGGGGGTCTCCAGTCACCAAAAGTAACACTGTCTCATAATAAATTACCAAACAAAATTTGGCCGCACTACGAAAATAAGATCGCGAGTTACAAGCATTTTAAATTTTTCAACCCTCATCATGGGGGATCTCCTGTCACCAAAAATTAACACTGTCTCATAATAAATTACCAAAAAAAATTTGGCCGCGCTACAAAAATTGATCGCGAGTTATAAACATTTTAAATTTTTCTACCCTCACCGTGGGTTGTCTCCTGTCACCAAAAATTAACACTCTATCATAATAAAATACCGAACAAAATATGGCCACTCTACGAAAGTTAGATCACCAGTTATATGCATTTCAACTTTTCCGACCCTCACCGTGGGGGGGGGGGTCTCCTGTCACCAAAATTTAACACTGTTTCATAATAAATTATTAAACAAAATTTGGCCGCGCTACGAAAATTGATCGCGAGTTATAAGCATTTTAAATTTCTCGACCCTCACCGTGGGGGGTCTCCTGTCAGCAGATATTAACACTCTCTTATAATAAATTGCCAAACAAAATTTGGCCGCGATACGAAAATTAGATCGCGAGTTATAAGCATTTTAAATTTTTCGACCCTCACCGTGGGGGGTCTCCTGTCACCAAAATTTAACACTGTTTCATAATAAATCATTAAACAAAATTTGGCCGCTCTACGAAAATTGATCGCGAGTTATAAGCATTTTAAATTTTTCGACCCTCAAGGTGGGGGGTCACCTGTCACCAAAAGTAACACTGTCTCATAATAAATTACCGAACAAAATTTGGCCGCGATACGAAAATTAGATTGCGAGTTATAAGCATTTTAAATTTTTCGACCCTCACCGTGGAAGGGGGGCTCCTGTCACCAAAAATTAAAACTGTCTCATAATAAATTATTAAACAAAATTTGGCCGCGCTACGAAAATTGATCGCGAGTTATAAGTATTTTAAATTTCTCGACCCTCACCGTGGGGGGTCTCCTGTCACCAGATATTAACACTCTCTTATAATAAATTGCCAAACAAAATTTGGCCGCGATACGAAAATTAGATCGCGAGTTATAAGCATTTTAAATTTTTCGACCCTCATAGTGGGGGGGTCTCATGTCACCAAAAATTAACAATCTCTCATAATAAATTACCGAACAAAATTTGGCCGCGATACGAAAATTAGATTGAGAGTTATAAGCATTTTAAATTTTTCGACCCTCACCGTGGAAGGGGGGCTCCTGTCACCAAAAATTAAAACTGTCTCATAATAAATTACCAAACAAAATATGGCCGCGCTACGAAAATTAGATCGCGAGTTATAAGCATTTTAAATTTTTCGACCCTCAAGGTGGGGGGTCACCTGTCACCAAAAGTAACACTGTCTCTTAATAAATTACCAAACAAAATTTGGCCGCGCTACGAAAATTGATCGCGAGTTATAAGCATTTTAAATTTTTCGATTCTCACCGTGGGGGGTCTCCTGTCATCAAAAATTAACACTGTCTCATAATAAATTACCAAACAAAATTTGGCTGCGCTACGAAAATTAGATCGCGAGTTATAAGCATTTTAAATTTTTTGACCCTCACCGTGGGGGTCTCTTGTCACCAAAAATTAACACTGTCTCATAATAAATTACCAAACAAAATTTGGCCGCGCTACGAAAATTAGATCGCGAGTTATAAGCATTTTAAATTTTTCGATCCTCACCATTGGGCGGGTCTCAAATCACCAAAAGCTACATTATCCTACCTTGTTTTATCTTAAGACGATTTTTTTCTATACACATTCTATCACGAATTTTTATCATTGAAACTATACATTTATGGTAACTGAAATAAGAAACATAAGTTTGAGATTTGATATCCTCTAAATATCTGAAAAATACCGCGTCAATGTCTGCCGAAGTCTACCGAAGTATACCATGCCGAAGTTTGCCGAGTGTTAGGTTTTTTCGTTACCGATGTGTTAGGATTTTTCGCGTTACGGAATTTTTGGATTCGGTCGCCGCGCTCATAGCCCGCGATAAAAGCTATGCAATAGCTTAAAAAAAAAAAAAGATGTATTTTTTTAAATGAAAATTACATTTTAAGTCATAACTCGTACATTAGTTTGTCTTAAACAGAAGAAGAAAACATCCCGATTCAAGTACAATTTAACACTGTAGCTATTAATCGTCTTTGACAACATAAATTAAAAATAGGAGGTAAACACCACTTTTTCCATATAATACTAAAATATTTGTCTTAGTTAATCAAAAAATATCTGACAATCAGTAAAGGTAAATTTACAATTACAAATTAGTGATATCAAAATGTTTTTAGTAATGAAGCAAAGCAAAGTGTTCTTGTCCGAATCCAATTCGGGCAACACAGTTAAAAAGGTAATAAAGCCTAATAAGACTCGGAAAATCCTTCAAGCTTTTAAATCATATTTCCCCATCATGTAATTTCTGAATTCAGAAAAATTTATTGATTTCTGATTTAATGAAATTTTAAATTCACTTTGATATTTTCCAATGCATATATAATAATAAGGTAAAGTAATTTATGTGGATAAGGTAAACTATTCAAATTCTCATATTGTGCCTTTCACAGCTATGAATCTTTATTTATCATATTTCTTTATATATTATTTATTATTTATTATTTCTTTATATATTTTATGAATCTTTAAACAGTTTTGCAAAATACTGACACGCGCTTAGCGGGTTGATTTTGTATAATAATCATTTTTGTCCTACATTTTTTTTTAAAACAATGTTTTCTTTTTTTTAATAAACGAAAACAATAGTTAATACGTCACTAAAAACAACATAGAAGAAACTGGGTCACTAGGGTTTATTTGTTACTTATAAATACCATCAGTTCTCCCCTTTCATGTTTTGGATCTGTTGTGCTTCTCGTGTCTTTTTTTGGAAATTGTAGATGGAGGTTAAATTTAAGCAATCAAAACAAACATGTTGTCATTTTGGTCTGCATCACCAGCACCAAAATGCAGACACTGGTCGACCGACCACTCCCTTGTCTCCCATTTCCAATTTTGATTTGTATCACTTACTCACTTACAGACCCTTTTGTTTTTGTAGTCAACCCTTTCCCCTACCAAGCTAGGAAGAATGTGATAACGTCCAAAAACGAAAATAAGCATGAAACAACCCTGTTCTTGTTTTCGTTTTTAAAGCTGGTCTCAAATCCAGATGGGCAGCTTTAAGCAGGGCCTGATTACCGCACAGGCCAGCTAGGCCGTGGCCTTGGGCCCAGTACTGCTGGGGGCCCTAAATTGAGTAAAATGATTTAGGAAAAGAAAAGTCTTGAAATTGCTGTTTGTGCATTTATTTTCTCAAAAAATCAAAAATATTTTTCTTAATATTGCAATCGTATCGTAATATCTAGTAATATATTCATTTTCTATGCCTTCTCCCCCTCCTCCTAAAGAAACCCAGCAACTATGCCGTTGCAAGGGGGTTTTATTTTTGTTATATTTTTATGTTATTTACAGAAATTTTGCATAAGGAGGGCCTCCTAAAAGGCCTTGTGCCTTGTGCCCCCGACAATCTTAATAGGGATTGCTTTAATGCAAAACTTTTCATTCATTATTTAAAATAAATTTACATAATTCCTTCATCCAATTAAAATATAATGTAACTTGGTCGGTATTTTGATAATATTGTTTTCAATCAATTAAATTGAAACATGTTTAACTCCTTATCCGTGGAATATACTTCAGAAAAATGTACAAGATTGGAGTTAAAAAAAATAATAATTTAGCAACACAAAAGGTTAAAATTGGGTGTGGGGTTATTTTGTAAAAATAAATAAATAAATGAATAAAAAGTAAAGAAAAGAAAAGAAATAACTTATTTACAGATGTTTATATTTTATACATTTTATGTATATAATATATATAATATAATATAATAAATATATATAATATATTTTAGTATATTATAATATATTAACTCCATTAATGCTGTAATTTATATACAATTATCACCATAAAGAATATCTGGCAATTTAATCACCTGTATAATACGTTAATGGGAAAATACCTTAAAATTAATTAATTTATTTATAAATAAGTTCTAAAATTATTGAAATATTATATTGTCATTGGAAACACACCTATGTACATAACTTTTTCATTCTAGCCATTATAGACAAGTTTCATTTTGACGGGTTTCTCTGCTCTAACTAATCCTTTCGGGTCTGGTGTATTATTTATTGTACATGTCTTTTCAACGAGTATTATTTTGTCTTAACAATTATTCTGTTGCCTTCTACATAACAGAAATGATAGTATATATAGCTATGCCTTACTTATTATAATTTCACTTAGGTTTTGACATTTAGTAGTAATAATAATAAAAGATAATTTAATTATCTTTGCACCATTGGCGATTCTTTTATTTTATACATGTATTTCACACTAAAATTAAAATAAAGATTACTTTTCTAAACCAATCACGCAAAAAACGTTGGAAAGTTGTAATACCCTCTCACATCCTGTTGCAATAAGTTATTTTCTAAATTTCTTCAAAAACTCTTCTTTAGCCTATTATCACATAAATATGAATTGGATATAGTACAGAGAATAAGTACATTCATAAGACTTCATAAGACTTTAAACTTCAGTAAGTCGATTTGGACAGCTTCGATTAACGTTATTAAGTTAAAAATAATTTTATTCTATTGCGTTGTTGAAAAAATTAGGAACCAAAAGGGTTAAAAGAAAAAGGCAAAAATCACTGTGGAGACCGTAGAAACAGAGATTTAACTTGAGATCTTTACAGTCTGGAAACCTGCTGAGCCGAGTACAGATAACGATTCCTATAAGACCACCTACAGTTCCCTTCTTTTGTTTAGTATTCAATTTGTCTCGATTGATCCTATTTTGACAAGTTGATATTTCGACGATTGAACACGCGTCTGAAATCAATTTGTCTGTGTTTCAGTGGAAGCGATAGAATCCGTTGATTGGGTTCACAAATCGTCTGTCTGCTTCGGATTGGGATTTGACTCTTGTGGCTTGCGCTCGGGTTGACTCAATTTTTTAACACAGCCAGAATAATAGACTTAAAAAAAGAAAAAAAAAACATGTATTTTATTATTAAATGGTGTACAAAATGTTGCAAAAATTAAAATTTTTATAAACATTAAATTTAAGAAATTCAATATTTCTATCTTCGTCTGAGATCTTCATCAGGAAAACCTCTTTATATACAGCTTCCAAGCACAGTAAAATCGCCTTCAAATTCAAAAGTTCATTATATAACTAGTCTACTATTGCTTCAAACCATGGAGGAAGAAGATAGGGGGAGGTGAACTAAGCCTTAAAAAAGGTTTACAATGTGAATCCATTAATCGCTCAAATTTTAGTGTACCAAACAAAAACACGTGGAAAATTGGAAAGCTTCCAAAAAAGGAAGGGATTTTGTATTAATAAGACGAATTGAAAGAAATGAATTACAGCTGGAGCATTTTTTAAGAAGAAATAGGAAATTTTTAAAATGGTCTTTGTTCTATTATTATTTATTAAAAGAAATGTTTACTTTTAAAATAATTGAAATTGGGAAATTATTATTATTATTATTATTAAATGTCATTATTATTATTAAATTTCAAATTTAATTTAAATAAGAAATTGAAAACGTTTGATACGAACTAAAAATTGTATTATTAAAAGTTTTCTTTTTACAGTAATTTTTATTAACACTTTTCAACAAAATTGAAAAATGTTTATGCATTCGTTTTGTCTGTCCGTCTGTCCGGCCCTCTAACTCTCGTAAATATGCTCGGAATGCAAAGAAATTTTACCATGTTATTGAAGTTTACACAAGCACAAACCCTATTAAAAATGAAGTTTCTACCACCATTAGTTCATTTACAGGGACAGTCAAAAGTTTTCGATTATATTAGGGCCAATGGGGAAAAATCGTTTCAAATTAATTTTAAAGATGTTGCGGCCGGACAAACGTATTCACATTTATTTTCATCTACGAAAAACACTAAAAAAGAAAAAAGAAGCACTAAAGCAGCTAAAAGAATAGATATTCATTTACAGGGCCACACAAAATAATTCTAATATATGATAATAAAGGAGGAAATTGTTTGCGACATATTTTAACGATGGTAAACCGTATCATGTGTAATCAAATTGATATACGTCGCTGAGACTTAATATGAGTTATTTCACGCATAATACGAAGTGCATAGCATTTACAGGGACACACAAAAGACTTCAAAAAGCATATTTTATTCGAAGTACTGTATATTACGCATGGTAATTGTTCCATGGATGAAAGGCATTTTTAATTATGATATGCGCTTTTAAGTGTCACTAAATGTATTCACATTATATGGTGTGCATAAATGCTATAATAGTTACACAATTAAGATATACAGGGTTACTCAAAAGAACTCGGAAAAGTTACTGAATGTGAGTGTAATTTACTTAAAGGTTTGTTTTTAAAAAAATTTTGCATTTTTGCTTCGATTCGCATTTAGTTTATCGTGAAATGTTTGTAGAATATAGATTAAATGATATACAGGGTCACGCAAAGAACTGGATACAGGTTTGTTTAAGGATGATAATTTCTGGAAATATGATTTAAATAGTTTAAAGAGTAGTGTTGTTTGATTAACATTTTTTATTTATTTTTTTATATAATTAATTTTAGCAAAATATTCATGTAATAAAGGTACTAGGTAAACTGCAGAGCTGAACAAAAGTATTGAAGTATGTTTTACATCTATTCGTATAAACTGCCAAAAGAAAAATTTCATCCAGCTAGGCATTTTTTTGCTAAACTAAATTTCTCCATGATATAGTATATATATCAACCGACAAATCAAATACAGAGCCATTCAGAAGTATTGAAATACATATTTGGTTATGGGCAGTAACACCTATTTCCCTGAATAACGAAGTTTTGTTAAAGAATTAAGGAAATTTGGATAGTGTTTTATAATCTATGCTTAACGCGGGATTTTTTTTTTTTACTAGTTAATACTTTGTAACGTAGATGAAAAATGTTTATGACTCCGGTTTGTGTGGCCGAGTTCTAACTCTTGTAAATAAACTCTGATGCTCGTAGCATTTTTTATATGTTATTGACGTGTACTACACCGTGATCGCTATTAATAAGGAAATGTGTAGAATTTATAGTTCATTTGCATAGACAGTCTAAAGTATTCTGTTACATTATGGTCAATGGGAAAAATCGTTTCAAGTTCATTTCAATGACGTTAGACCATTTAAAACATAAAGAAATTGATATGCATTTATAAACGGCAGTATAACAAGCATTTTGTAGAATATGGGGTTTGTTAAACATTTATTATTTATTTAAAGAACCACACAAAAGAATTCCGTTTATGGGGATAATGATATATGGTTGGGAGCTTTTAGCGGCCAAAATATGTTACTAAATTATAGTGAAATAGACATAAATTATTCACTGATTCTCCTCAACGCTACATTTCCGCAACTACATTCCTTTACAAATCTTCTCATTAATGTTCCCGCTAATTGCCTTTACATTTCTGATGCATAACTTTGAAACACCCTGTATAGGCATATTGAAAATTTGAAGAGTGTAGCTCAATATAGCTTAAAACCGGGCTTTTTCAATATTTTTCGTGATGATATAAAAGAGTGTATAAAATGATATAATGTTGCTTAAACTGTGATGTTGAAATATTATAATATTGCAACATTATAAAAAAAGTGATATTATAATTTTGCTTATTTGCTCAACGCTTAACGCTGCACAAATAAAAATGTATGTTAAATTTGCAGCGAGACTAGATCCTTGAATGGGTCGGGTTGTGTATTTTACCTGAACCCGAAAATTCTATTCAAATTGGAATCCAACATAAATGTTTTTTTATCGATCTGAACCGCTAATATTTGAATTCGAATCCGACACATAAACAGAATTCCGCCTGAAACAGAGCTAATTTTAATACTTACAACGTTATTAAAAAATTCCAAAACATGTTTTAAAACAAATATTGTTAGCATATAGTCATGCTTTACATTAATAAGAACAATTTTTGACAAATATAAAAATTTTACTTCTTCAAAATAACAGCATTATCAATAAAAAATTTTGAGAAACAATTAATAAACAAGTTGGAAATTACACATGAAGCGTAACAAATGAGGTGCGTTCGTACGATAACGAAGTTTTTAAAATATTCAGATCTTGCTGATATAGTAGACAGTACTTCGGTTACATTATAGTAGTAGAAATCTTTGTGTTCCTGTAAATATACAGGAAGTAATTTTTATTACACCTCAGCAACCTATATCATATTCATAAAATGCTAAATAGTTTAATGTAATTAAAACACGCCCCACAAACAATGTTTCTCCGTATAGCTTTATGTAATGAAATACTTTTGTGTGCTCCTGTAATTTAAAACAAATATTTTTTGCATCACAGATTGTACAGAATGTATATTTTAGTATATATATACTTCATAGGTTCATGTCAGTTTTATTATGTTTGAATTTGTTTAACACCATTAAAATGCATTTGAAACTTTTTTTCCCGTTGACCGTAATGTCATGGAATATTTTTTATTGTTCCTGTAATTGATTTATGCATCCAATTTCTATAAAATTTAAAATGACACGACAAAATTATGTAATAATTATTTGTTTTAAATTTCAAATGATTAAAATGCATTTGAAACCCCCCTTGACCGTAATGTAACGGGATACTTTTGATTGTCCCTGTAATTCATCTATGCATAATTGATCTATCTTAAATTTGAAATAACTTGACAAAATTATGTATTAATTATGTATTTTAAACTTCAAACGATTCGGTTGGGTAGTTTTGCGTTGTTATATGCGAATGGACAGACAGACGGATGGACTGAACGACAACTATAGGTGCTACGTATTTACATAATTACGAAAGCACCTAAAAACTACAGATATAAAGCATAATAAAATTTGAGAGCTGTACAATAAATGAGCTGATTTTCACGCAGTAAAAATTTCGATTCTTATCATGTTTTTAAAATTATTAGAAAATAAATTACACATATTTTAAGATTAATCGCATTTAAATGCGAAAAATGAAGCATAAATACAGGGTTTCGATATTACAAATAGATTTATTCTAAATAAATAATTCAGGGATAAAAAAAAATCAAGATGAATATACAGTGGCTCACAAAAGTGTTCGTACACTTTAAAAATTTGTATTAAAAAGAAATTTCCCTGAAATTAAATTTGTATATGAAGTCCAGAAATTTTTTATATTATCTCCAAGTTATTCTAAATAACACACAACCTTTTTGTTCAACATTAAGGGATTTTTTTTAAATCTAAAAATAGAAACGGAAGATGCCACAGAAAGTAAACGCCACAAAAGTCTTCGTACACAGAAACATTTTCGGATAAATTCATTATTAAAAATATTGTTTGTCGCTTTATTTTTATTTTTGCATTGTGCTGACATTAAAAAAATCACTTGGCTTTATATTTTGCAGAATTAGTCTGTAATATTCTATTTATTAATTAAAAAATAGTTTGTAATGTAATGTCACAACTAATAGTGTTCGAAATTAGTTATTTTTCTTCATAATAATAGTAAATCAATTCGAAATATTGCAAAATTAGTTAATTTATTCCATTCTACGGCGAGGTATGCAATAAAAGGCTTTATAGAAAAAAAATTGGTTTGAAAACTAGGCATGAAAAGGTCGTCAATGTAGGTTAACGTAATGAGATCAAATACTCACAATTAGAAAAATCGTAAAAAATCCTCGTTTAAGTGCTATAAAAGTTGTTACAGAATTTAAAGAAACAGTTTCTACTTCATTTTCACCTAAAACTGTTCAACAAGTAGAAAGCCCAGCTGAATAGCATAGGAATTTTGCCCACAGAAAATTTTTTGTTAGAACAAAAAACAGAAAGCTTAGGCTTTCTTTAACAAAATCAATTATAAATAAACCCGAATTGTATTGGAATGACGTCTTATTTACAGATGAAAACTAGAATGCCATTCTTATCTCCAATGAGTGCATAATAGGATGGAGAAAAAAAAATAAAAATTTAATTCAAAGAACTTAGATGCAACAGTTAAGCATAGCAGTGGAGTTGTCCTTGTGTGAGGGTGCATAGCAGCATAATGATTAGGTAATTTGGTATACATTGATAGCCTAATAAATCACAATTTTTGTTCAAATATTTTAAAAGGCAATTTAAAGTTATCAGCCCAAAATATGGGTAACAGAAACAACTTAGTTTTTTATCAGGATAATACTACAAAGCACATAGCTCTCAACGTTCGCCTCTGGCGTCTTTATAATTGTCCACAAGTTCTGAAAATATCACCTCAATTGCTGAATTTAAACCCAGTAAAACATACGTAGAGGTAACTGGGAGTTAGAATATGAAAACACGGCATTGAACGAAATGTGAAGTAAAAACAGCAATGTTGTATGAATGAATCAACTTTCATGCAGAAATTACAAAAACACTAATTAAATCTATTCCCAGATGTTTAAAAAACTGTTGTGGGTGCTAAATATTATCCTATTAAGTACAACTTTAGCGAAATATTACAATACTTACAAATATACAGCAATTTTTTAAAAGTGTACGAAGACTTTTGTGAGGTAACTTTTTTGCCATTTTTTGATTAATTATTTTTAAAAAAAATAAAGTTTTGCTATGTTTTAAAAATATTTTATGTAGTTTTGTTAAGAATGAGTCATAGATCTTACTCTAAAATACCCATTCTAAAATATTAATTTTAATTAATGGATAGAGCACTATCTCATCGAAATTCCTAAGTGTACGAACACTTTTGTGAGCCACTGTATAAAAAGAAATTTGTTTTGTTACATATTAATAATTGCATTTAAATAATATTTAAAATATAATAATGAAAACATTCTTTTAAAATCATGCATGAAAACATAAGTAATAAATATTAATCTAAAATACAGATTTCTGATTGCAAACGATTTTCAGATATTAGCAAAATAATGCTGTCTTTTCAGGAAAAATGTTAAAAGATTTTCTATTTTGATATTTAAAACACATATAATTAAATAATCAAAGAAATTTTTACCTGTGAAGCGCTGTCTAATAAAAAATTCGACGATAAAAAACAAGAGCAATCAAATACGGGTTTTAACCGGTTTGAATTCATAGGCGAATCAAAGCACGTGGTTTTGTTTGGACTTAATGTGACTTAATGTAGGGTTACATTTTCGGCATCACCCAAATCATTATAGTTCACCTCCAGTATATTCTTCCTCCATGGCTTCAAACAGTAATAAACATTAAAACGTGCATTGCCAACATCTGGCTAACAAAAATTAGAATAAACATTCAAATAGTTTAATGAAGACGAACTAACTATTTGAACAAACATTTAAATCATTTGAATGTTTATTCTAATTTTTGTAAGGTAGATGTTGGCAATGCATGTTTTCCTGTTTATAATTGGTTGAAGCAATAGTTGACTGGTAATATAGTGAACTTTTGAATTTCAAGGCGGTTTTACTGTTGGTAGCAGTATAAAGATGCTTTCCTAGTCAGGGCCTGATTAATGCACGGGCCTTCGGAGCCTCGGCCCTGGGCCCACCAATTTCAGGCGTCCCACAAATTATGCGGCTGGTTTTGTTTCCTTAATCAAATACTTTTCAAATAATATTGTTTTATAAAATATGAAACGTAAAATTTAAATTTTCTAAATGACTCAATAAACTTTTTAAAAGCTTTTAACCTACGCAATTTTAAGACAGACATAAACACAATTAATACAATAATTTAATTAATTAAATTCAGACGTTAATTTTTGTGTTCTTAAATATAAGACACTTTCACTTGAAAAAGTGAATGACCAAGAACCGAGCCGATAATTCATCGTCTTAATTATTCTTGTAAATTATTATTATTATTATTATTATTACTAGCAAAAGCCATGCTTTGTTTGGATTCGCGAAGCATTATTTTATAAAACAGATATTTGAAATTAACAATATTTTTTTTTTATTATTATTTTTGCATCTTTATTAAACAAAAACGTTATTTTATGTTTTGGCGCATTTTAATTTTTTATTTATGATGTAAAACTGGCATAATAAGATATTTTCGAAGCAAACTTTTACAATTTTTTTTTAAATTTTCAACTAAAAGCTCTTTTAAAGATGTTTTTACAATTTCAAGTAGCCACTGGTGTTTTTTAATTGTTTGAAATATGCATGTTTCCAATCTTTGTAATCAACATCCGATAATCTTTGATAGCTATTTTAGAATAATATATTTGAAGAAAGCTTGAAGAAAGTTACTTCTTCAAAATCCTATTTTCTGGAAAAAACATTTGAAATCTGCTTTCGTTGATACTATGAATTTTTAACTGTAAAACATTTTATTTTAATTTCTTCGTTTTTATACATGTTAGCGTATGAGAATTGCTGTAATTCTCTCCGCGTGGGAGAACTTTTTACTTTCTGCGAATGGCAACTCAATTAATGGAATTATCTTTTAACGAAGCGCTCTCTCATTCTCGCAGTGACGTTTTCACGAATAATTATTGTTGTGTTTGCGAACTTATTAAAGTCTTATTTTTTTATAAAATCCTTCTGATTAATGAGTCGATATTATTTAGCCACAATACGACCTTCGTAAAAATATTTATAAAGAGCATGAACCAACAACTTCACGCAGATCTTTTAATTTTTCATTTATATAACAAATTTAAGAATTAATTTTATTTGTTTACAATTATTTTGTTGCCAGTTTACAAAAAAAAAAAAAAAAAAAAAAAAAAAAAAAAAAAATCCATAATACAATTCTTTTAAAATGTTTAAGTGTCATCTGTGCAAACGAATTTGCGGGATAATGAAAACATGTTTTATTTAATAAATTAATCATGATTCTATCTATAATTATTTACTCCATGATTTAAACTTTTTGTTCTGAAAATATACGCGTTTCATTTTTTATTTATTTGCTAAAATGCGTCCGTATTGCAAATGCATGTAAAATAAATTAATTAAAATAATAATTTTTTTAACGTTTTACTGTAAAAAAAATTATATTCTGCAAATCTACAGATCATAATTTATTTTTGTGTTTAATTTGAAGTTAAAATATCGAATAGTTTTTTTGTAAAGCGTACGACAAATTGTAATTTGAGTGGACTAGTAAAGGATTCGCTTCGCTCATCCTAATTATTATTATTATTATTATTATTTATTTATTTATTTATTTATTTATTTATTTATTTTTTTTTTTGTAAACTTGAAACTTTCACCCAAACAACTTTGTCAACTCATCAAATAAATCTACTTTTTTTTTTTTAAGTGTCGTCGGAATGGGGAGATAGGGGGGGGGGGGGCAACTTTTTAACAGGCCCTGGGCCCAATTTCAGCTTGATCGGGCTCTGTTCCTAGTAAAGACCTCAGACGAAGATCGAAAAGTTGAAATTCTTAAATTTACTTTAATGTTTGTATGTTTTTTTTTTTTTTTTTTTTTTTTTTTTTTTTTGCAACATTTTGTACACGATTTAGTAATTATGTTATTTTTATTTTGAAGTCTATTTGTAACATTTCATGGTATAAATGCCCAGATCTTTCAGTGCCAGAATAATATTTCAGATTTCGAAAGCATCGTATTTCAACGTTAATAAGTAATACTAATTTTTCAGAAATAAAAAATAAATTGATATTATAGATATTATTGTACACAATTTTACCTTAGTTATATTCATTTTTTTCTATTTCGGTATCAGTTCAGATTTCGGGTTGACCTTAAATAAAATTTTCGGATTCCACGCAAGATTCTAAAATTACGTCAATATTTCGTCCCTCTTTTGTTTCATCCTCTATATTTGGATGTTTAAAAAAATGCTTGTACATTTTATAGCCTGCATTGTATATAACATTACTCGCTAAGCATTTTTATGCGGTCGTATAAAAGTAAACATAATGATAGACTTTAAACTCCTTTCCTGAATAATTCCACACAAAAAGCGTGTTAAAACCGTAATTTTAGATTGTATTTATTTATTTATTTTGAAATGGTTCGTAGTAGGACACACAATGCGAGAAATAACCTACTTGCCAGTTTTAACCCTTTCGATTCTGGTGTACTTTTAATAGTACATGTCTTTTAATTGAGTATTATTTTGTATAAAAAAATACTTTTGTTATTGTTTATACGTTGTAATGTTAGTATATGCTTACGGACTTCATTACTACATGACTTCATTAACATTGGGCATTTAGTAATAACAATAATGTATATACTTAATTCTATTTGCTCCGTTTGCAAATCTTTTATTTGAAACATATATTTCACTCTTTAAATTTAAAATAAAAGTTACTTTCCTTAAAGAATCATGTGTAGTAAAGCGCAGAAAATATCAGAAAGTTGTAATGTCAGATAAATCGTGTTGTAATATAATATTCTAAAATAATTCTAAACAATCCAAAAATTCTTTTTTAGCCTATTATCATATGAATATGAATTGAATAGCACGCAAAACAACAACATTCGACATGTTTAAGACAAAGAAATATTTGTTAAACTCTAATGAATCTATTTGAATAGCTAGTGTTAATATTATCAACGTAAAAGTAATTTTATGAAAAAAATTGAAAAAAAATCGTATTAACCCCTTAACTGTTAAATTTTTTTTTACCAGAAATGTTCCCCAAAAAGTCATATTTTTTATTGCATATAATCAAACATCATACTTGATAGAATACGAAAATGCACGATTTATTTTTATTATTAGCATAATTAATGATATAAAACGATTTTTTATTTCAGAATTTAGAAATACAAATATCTCAAATGTTTGCTTTTTGTAACCACCTCTATATGCAATGAAGACTGTTTTACAGACTTTACAAAAATTTAATTCAAACAAACTTACCATAAATTAAAACTTGCCAGTTTCGAATGATGTTTTTATAATTAAAGATTAATTACAATTAAAGGTTATATCATTATTAAATAAATAATACATTATTAATACATAATATTATACAATTATGATTAAATACTGGTTATTATTGATAAATAAATAAATTAATATTAATTAAATATTATCAGCATTATGATTAAACTTATTCATAAATGATTAAATACAATATTGATGTTTTTATAGAAAATATCGATTCCCGAACGTCGTATGGGCAAACCAGTTTCGACCAACTTCCAGTTGCCCTAACTGCGTTCGGGCAAATCTGTTAAAGGGTTAAGGTTAAAAAGATTTTATCTTGATTATTTCTAATGAAATCACGGTGAAGCGGAATTTTAGATGTTTTCCTGTCGTTTCAAACTCTTAAAATTTGAAAATTCGATAATTCGAAAATTCGTGTTTTGTTACCATCTGTGTCCGAAAAGCAATCTTTATGGCAAATACCGACTCAATTAATTTTGAAGAAAAAGATGAATTATATCAACACCTCAGTCATAACGTGTATATAAATTTTCAGACTCCTTATAAAAGGAATGAAAATTTACCAATCTACAATATTAAAATCCGACCTTATGCATGTATGTATGTGACGCTATCTCCTCCGATCCCGGAAACGGAGAAACGTCGCGTTTCTTTTGAATTGAAGAGGGAAAATCTCGGGATCCCGAGTTGCCCATTCGTCTGTCTGTCCGTCCGTCTGTCTGTATGTAACAACTTAAAAACTACCAACCGAATCGTTTGAAACTTAAAATATATAATTATTAGATAATTGTGTCGCGTCATTTCAAATTTTATGAAAATCAGATGAATAGATCAATTGCAGGACAATCAAAAGTATTCCGTTTCATTATGGTCAGTGGGGAAAAAAAAGTTACAAATGCATTTTAATTGTGTTACACTGATTCGAACATAATAAAATTGATACGTATCTATGAAGTATATACTATAATATAAATTCTATACAATCTATGAGAAAAAGAATAATTGTTATTAAATTACAGGGCCACACAAAAGTATTCCATTGCATACTTATGTATTGAGACATTGTATGGTATGCATGTTAATAGTATTAAACTATTTAATACTAACAATTAAACTATTTAATGCCAGTATTAATGAATTATTAAACTATTTAATGCCCGGCTAAACCGACCAACGTCGGGTGAAGGCCGCTAGTAAATATTTAACAGGCGTTGATGGTATCAATAAATTAATAGATTTCTGAAGCTTTTGAATTGGAACTGAAAAACAAAATCACCTAAGAAAACAAAATCACAAAATATGAAGCTGCTTTAATTGAGTAACAGCCTGTTTATTCACCGATGTCAGGAACTAAACAAAAATAATTTTATATGTTAATTTCATTATAAAAACTTTGCTTTTTTTCATTTTCACTTGCTATTTACCTAAAAATAAATAAATGAGCAAATAAATAGCTTTTTTTCTTTCTTTCTTAAAAAATAATGGTTCTGAACTTATATCTAAGTCACCTTAAGATATATAAATAACCTTCTAAGGGAAAAAAAAAATATATATATAGATTATTAGAAAAGAACAGAATAGTCTGTTTTTAAAAACTGAAAAAAAAAATAAACCCCGTAAAGAAATAACTATTGATTTTATAGGAAAAAAAACCGAGTTAGATAAATGCCAGTTTAAAAAATATATGATTTGTTTTACGAAAAAAATCTGAGTTCATGGTGAATTTTCTGCTATTTTAACAGATTTTACCCGTAAAATATACAGTTGATAGAATTTTCCTGTATAAAAAAACTAATAATCAAAAATCAAAAATATTGGTAGAAATATTGGTTCCTAAATATTGACAGATCTTTTGCGCAAAATCAACCTATTTTTATTCCTTATCTTTATTTATAACGTATTAAGAGAAAAAAAGAAAGAAAAAGAAAGAAAGAAACGAATCATGATTTAGCTTATATAGAAATAAAGATCTAACTTCAGATCTGCCATAGACTGGAAACCTGTTGATTGTAGATATCGATTGCTAAGACCTCCCATAGTTCTTTTGTTTTGTTTAGCATTAAATTTGTCTCAATTGTCTCAATCGAGTCTATCGTCAGTTTCTGCGATTGAGGCACGCGTCTAAGCTCAATTTGTTGTCAATTTGATAAATGAACCGAAGGGAAGCTCGTTTCCAGGCTCCCGAATTTCCCATCGATACTGACAGTATCCTGTTTACATTGTTGCCAGTTTGGGAGATTTCTTTTGTTCAAACTATTTACTATTTTTTCCACTTGTATAATCTTAGCACTTTCAAATCCGTTTTTTTTTTTTTTTTTTTTTTTTTTTTTTTAAGAAAAAATTATTTTTACACTAATAACATTAACAATAGTTATACAAATGATTAATTAGAGTTCAAAGAATATTTCATTGTCTGAAATAAAACGAATGTCATTGTTTCGGGTTCTATTCAATTCATATTGATAAGACAATAGGCTAATTAAGAGCTTTTAGAGATGGTTACAAAATATCATATAACAACAAGCTTTAACAGATATTACAGCATCCAATATTTTTCGTCTTTTATCACAGATAGTTCGTTCTGATAAATAACCTATATTTTAAATTTAAAGAGTAAAATGCATGTTTAAAATAAAAGAATCGCAAACGGTGCAAAGAGAATTAAGCAAATGCTTATTATTATTATAGTTATGCAGTAAATGCATAGACACATACTAACGTACACTATTTACGGGGAATTTTCTGTTAACAACAAGTAAAATGTACCGGCGTCCCGATTGCCAGTAAAGTCTCTGTAAAATCGTCCTTTTTTTTACAATGTTTTTTTTTTTTTTTTTTTTTTTTTTTTTTTTTTTTTTTTTTTACAATGTAGTTACATGTAAACAGTAACAAAAGTATTTGTTAAAACAAAATAATATTCAGTTAAAAGACATGTGCTATTAATAGTATATCGATCAGAAAAGGTTAATAATGGAATATGTATCATTAATCTAGGCGAAGATTTTTATTATAAAATAGTGGTAAGTTAAAAATTCCACAATTTATTATTGTTATTGAATTTTTAATTGAAAAAATTATTGTGTTGTTTGCAGCGGAACCGATGGAATCGAGCCAGCAGGCTCCCGAATCTCCCGCCGACACTCCATCGCTGACCGATTCCGAGGACCTCGACTGCTTTTCGGACTGTAGCAGCGGCACCCCGGGAACACAGGACCACGACGAAGTGTTCCTCTCCCCCTCCGAAGACTGCACCACCTCCTCTTCCTCGCAGTGGGGCACGCAGCAGGGGCTCCTCCTGTCCGGGGCGCCGTGGGACTCCTATAGAGCGGCACCCGTTCACCAGGCTGGCACCTCAGCAAGGTAAAATATTAATAGATTTACTAGTGACGCCTGCATCAATGACGTAGTAACTCTATAATTATATGAGGCAGGCCCTTATTACCGCATGGGCAAATCGGGACTTAGCCCATGGGCTTCCGAATCCATATATTAAATTATAAAATATTTACTTTATTTTTCCAATTCCAACTCTTTTATATGTTGAAGTTATTAAATTTACCTTAAAATAATGTAACAAATTGCCAAAGCAAAATAAAAGAGTTTTGTTTTGTACTAAGGGGGAAATAATATACTGAATTTCGAATTCATGGAGCTAAGAATTTTCTTCTGTTTATATCCAAAGTGGGAAAAGATGTTTATGCATTACACATACATATATGAGTGACCATCAGTTCTATTTGAATAGCGTTGCAATGATTCGAAAGGGGCCCCAATTAGTCATAATTGGGGCCTGATAGGCGGAGCTCAATTAGTTAAATAAATTGCTGTGGATATCAGTAACACTGTTCAGTAAGATATTATCAAGTGATAATTTGTACATTAAGTGGTGATAAGTGGTAATTTGTACATTTTGGGGGCGAAAAAAATGCGTCATTAAAAATTTCTATCATTTTTAATGACGTATCATTCATAAATCATTCATAAATTTTGGATTATTTTTTTTTTCTGCTTACGTTAATTTTAATACATTTTTGCATTGACCGTGAATTAGCATGTGAAGTTTACTATTTGATTTCAGTAATAAAATAAATGATTGCATGAACATTTATATAGCTAAGAAGTAAGAATTACGATATCAGAAAGTTAAAGTGCGGATTGTTTTTTACACAAAATAAAAAAACATTTTGTAAGCATAACTGAAATTTCGTATGAAAATTTACAAACAAAGTTATGAATATAAAGCTATATACAAATACCATACAATCGAAAAATTGAAAGCAAAATTTATTAAAATTGGAGGGCGATAAGGAAATAAAAAAAAATCTCTATTTTAGCGCTTTAAAATCTATCGGAAACATGTGCAAAATATATTGATAAATAGAAAATCCGTTAAAATTCGTTGAAAAAGTGTTATTGATGCCATTATCACAAAATCAGTATTTTAGATACCGAATTTTAGACAGTTATAAATTATCACATTGCTGAGAAAACAAGGGGTTCGAAATTAAAACTGAAGCTTTTCTAATAGAAATGTACTATTTTTAAATTTCTGGGTTAATAAATAAATAAATAAATAAATAAATATAAATAGCGGCACTCCGGAAGTGCCAACAGAAGTGAAAACTTGAACAATTACGTGTGTATTTTTTGAATAGCCAGGATATATTTTTTGAAATGTCAAGAAATAATTTTTAGTGCAGGAAATACTTTTAAGTGGAGTGTTTTCTTATTCCATGATCATAAACTGCGACTACAAATATTACATTAAAATTTTCATTTAATGCGCTATTGTACATGAAAAATAATGCATATTATTTTGCATACAAAAATTGCAATCTATTGCTTAAAAGTAAATTTACAAATGCATGAAATATAAAATTTAATTCATTGGTATTCTTTGAAATAAATATCAATGAAACTTGTGAATTTTCATCCACAATTTCAACAATTCTTCCATCATCATCATCATCATCATTATCATTATATTCCAGAACTGATACTAGATTTATGATAACTAAAATAGGAAACAAATAACTTTGATTCGTATCTATTTAAACATCTTGCAAAGACTGCCTCAATTGTAGTTTTATATCTCGTTGTTCTATAAGATTGCGATGATTGGTCATAATTAAACCAAATTCGCTTTTTAAAAATTCAATTAATTATAGATTTTTATCTTCCGCAAAGCGGATGTTGAAATCCCAACTCAAAATCAGTGGAAAATCATCAAATATCTTCCCAATTTTATCTTGAAGTAATGGAGAAGCATCTTTAGAATAAATACATAAATTTTCTTATAAAAATTCTCATATTGCATTTAAAGACTTATCCGGTGAAATATAAACGGCAACCATTACAATTAGCTGACCATTTTCAGAGTGGCAACGACAAACACATATATCACCGATATCAGAAACACTAGTACTAAACATACTGGTGTACCTCACATGCACATCCATACATGATTTGTGCAAAATATGCCATTTACATCAGGCAATCTTTTATAAATCATTACTCTTGCTGCTGGACGATCGTGTCTTCTGAAATTTGCAATAAAGTTGAATAGTAATCGAACAGTAATTGAAATTAAAAAAAAAAAAAAATCGTTGAAAAGTGCAGCATAATCGATGTGCAATTTCATGTTTTTTCTTTAGTAAATTTTTATTCCATCTGGTAGCAGTATAAGTTGTTAAACTTTAAATATAATCAAAAATTTTAAAAAAATAGTTGGAAATTGCAGCATAATCGAAGTGCAATGTCATGTCTTTTCTTCCTAAACTTTTTATTCCATTTGATAACAATATAAGTTGTTGAATTTTAAATCCACTGAAATTTTTTAATTTTTTTCAAAAATTGTTAAAAAGTGCAGCTTAATTGAAGTCCAATATCATGTTTTTTCTTTCTTAACTTTTTACTTCATTTAGTACCATATAAGTTCTTAAACTTTAAATACAATCAAAAACTGAAAAAAAAAAATGGATGGAAAGTGCAGCATAATCGATGCGCAATGTCATGTTTTTTTTTCTTTCTTAAAGTTTTTTTTTCTAGTGTTTCAATTTCATCAAAAATTTAAACATTTGTTTGAAAAGTGCAGCCTAACTGCTGGCACTTCAATGATTAAATTTAAATTTAATAAAAAGCGTTTAGTATCACCTAGCAACATATCATAATAGCATTTCCATGGTTCGCCCAACCCGTTCTCCCTCATACCGCACAATACACAACATATGTACATACTTCTATATAGAAATCTCGGTTACGGTAACAGTGTCGCGAGTTCAATATTTTTTCCATTCTCAAAAAAAATGCCCAATGCGGCTAGAGAAGTTTTCACTTCAATAATGTGTCCGTGTTTTTTCTAAGTCCACAAAATTAGCGAAAAGTACGGTAAAAAAATGCCGTAAGGCGTAAAAATTGATAAACTAGCGCCGGTTGAAAAAGTGAATTTCTGTATGGTTCTTTTTTTCCCGCTTGTAGCGGGGAACACGAAATAGGTAACACGAATTACGGTGTCGCGAGTTCAATGGTTTTTTTCCCATCTCAAAAAATGCCCAAAATGCCTATAGAAGTTTTCACTTCAATTAAAAAAATATATGATATGTAATTTTATTTGGTAATTATTTTACTTTAAATTAATTAAATAATAATAGATTTTAATTTATTTTTGTTCTTCATATATTGGAATGAAGATTTTTAACCTAATAGTTTGGCCGCAGTTAGATCCTTTTTTCTGTAAATTTTAGTATAAATCTTTTCTAAATTTAAAAAGAAATTAAATCTCGTGTCCCTCCTCAAAAATCTAAATATCTCGTGCTATAAAAATGCAAATATCAGGTTGCCTTTCAGCTAATGTGGAACGTTAGCTGAAAGGCAACCACAAAAGGCAGTCACAAAACAGCTGACTGTAGTGTTACAATTTTATATTTTTCCTTAAATTCTTTTAACTACCTATTTGTGTGTGTGTGGGGGGGGGGACCTTCTCTAAGCAATTTTTTTTTTCATATATTAACCATTTGGAAAGTGGTTGCTGTTTTCGGTCGAGAATGGACTTGCAGCGTCCTCATTTTATTATTTTTCTGATTAGTCCAGGAATATTAATATTCTACAGCAGCACAGACAACCACCCATCGAGTTTAATAGTGAAAATCTAGGTCTAGTTAAATCTCAATTCGCATATTAAAGCTCAATCGGTCTGTCAAGTCGTATCTTATTTGAAAACATCTGATGATCCTATTTTAGCGGTTGATTCGTAGGTTCAAGATTGCTTTCCTACACCCATAGGTATGAAAACATACAGGACTGGGAGCAAAAAAGCAAAATGATAAACCTATGAGTCAACTGCTAAAATCGGATTTTTAGATGTTTTTAAATAAGATACGACTTGACAGATCGATTGCTTTTCAATGTCGAATCGAGATTTTATTAATCCCAGATTTTCATCCTTGAACTCGATGAGGTCATTGTCTGTGCTACCGCCTTCTGGCCCATTATTAAATTGGTTATATCTATACATCCGAAAATGATTTTATTCGAGATAATCGTGTTTTATTATTATTATTATTATTATTATTATTATTACACTTAAATCTCTCAGAGCGTATAAAATGTATTTATCGGTTGAGGATTGAGTCATATGTAAAAGGGATAATTGTTACATATTTAAAGTCTAAAAATAAAAGTACAGTGAAACCCCGATCGATCGTTCCCGCAGCCATCGTTTTTTCACATTGATCGTTTTATTTCCAATGTCCCAGCACAAATTATACTTAAATAATGTTAACAAAACCCGCAAGCATCGTTTTTCATAAAGTCCTATTCGAAACATTTTTTCCTCACCGAAGTGAAATTAAAAATCTTGCGAATCCCTGTGACTTACAAATTCGAATTACTTTTTTTTTCCTAGAACAACTCATTTGTATTGTTTATGTTGATGATGGCTATAATAATGCAGATAAAGAGTGGTTCTATAAAGCAGAGGATGCGATTATGTTTCTATTGATCAAGATATTGCAACATGTGGTTTCCTAAACATGAGAAATGTGTGAGAATGTAAAAAATAACTAGTTGGATGTACCAATCCCAAAACTTTTTTCTATCTCATACATACATTTTAATATTAAAAAAAAAAAGTTACTCATTTTAATACTTTAATAATTTTAATTCAATACCTCATTGATTTTCATCTTAAATTTCTGCTTCAGTCGGATCTGCTGTAATCGGAGTAAAAACGAATTTCCGTCTCTGCATGAGCCGATGGACAATAGAATGCTAAGCAGATTTTTTTTTCAAATTCAGGGAGGACCTACTTGCCTTACCAAAAAATAATCATATACAAAATGTTTAGTTCGGTTCTAGAACTAATTTTATATACTTTTATGTGGTGCAATATTGAAAATGGCATAAAATTCGATATTGCAGCGCCCCCTTACGGCGGATTTTTTTCAGATTCAGGGCGATCCAACTAGCCATAGCCATACACTTACATAAAAAATTTCGTTCAATTCGATGCATAACTTCATGTACTTTTGGTCGGTACAATATTGAAAATGGCACAAAAATCGCGATTGCAGCGCCCCCTTCCGACGGATTTTTTTTTAATTCAGGGAGGACTAACTAGCCATAGTCATACACATACACAAAGAATTTGGTTCGATTTGATGCATAACTTCATATACTTTTGGTCGGTACAATATTGAAAATGTTACAAAAATCGCGATTCCGGCGCCCCCTTCCGGCGGATTTTTTTCAAATTCAGGGAGGACAAACTAGCCATAGTCATACACATACACAAAAAAATTGGTTCAATTCGATAATTAACTTCATATACTTTTGGTCGGTACAATATTGAAAATGGCACAAAAATGGCGATTGCGGCGCCCCCTTCCGGCGGATTTTTTTCAAATTCAGGGAGGACGGCTAGCCATAGTCATACACATACACAAAAAATTTGGTTGAATTCGATGCATAACTTCATATACTTTTGGTCGGTACAATATTGAAAATGGCACAAAATCGCGATTGCAGCGTCCCCTTCCGACGGAATATTTCAAAACTGAAGGAGGACCTGCTTGCCACAGCTAAAAACATTCACAAAAAATTTGGTTCAATTCTATGCATAACTTCATACACTTTTCGATGGTAGAATGGCGACATACAGACAGACATAGACACACAGACATACACGGACAGACAGACATTTTGTAAAAACATGTTTTTTGGAATCTCTGACCCATAAAACGTGTAAAGCCGTCGAAAATAATTTCGATTACAATACTATCTTCTATTGAAGATAGAAGAAAGTAAAAATAATGGCGAAGAAGCGGAGAATAATGGTCAAGCCAACGAAGCTGAGCCACTAGTGTCAATTCTGTCTGATGCAATTTTTGGCATTTGAAATTGTATGAACTTTTAAATGACGAAAAAGTCTTGTATGTCTTGAAATTTTATTTTTTGATTTTAAAAACACGAGGGGGTACCCGCCGAAATTCGACGAAAGAAAATGTTTTAGAAGGAACTGTTTCATTGATTTACAACAACGTACAAAATCAGCTACAGTAAAAAATGCACCAAAAATTGTTGAAAATCATTCGTAAACAAAAAAGATTCCTGAGATCTTCCAATAGCTAACGTGATCATTTTCAAAGGATATGGTTAAATTTTTTAATAATTTTAATTGCAGCTTTTCAGTAAATAGTTTTATTTTTAGTTATTTTAACGCAAGGTAAAAGTGTCATTCCATTCGAAACTCGTTTGGAGTTTTATGTTTTTCAATTGAAATTTCAAGTCATTTAAAATGAATAGAAGGCCTAAATACTTATTTTAAGTAATGTTATGGGAATGAATAAAAGGATCGTTAGCGAACAGAAATTAAGAAACAAAACAAGAAATAATAATAAATAAATATATAAAAACTAAAAAAAAAATAATTTTTTTTGTATTATTATTGTTATGAAATGATTTGATGAGAAAATCGATAATAATTAATAATGAGATTTTAACTCAGACAAGAAACAGTTTATTAGTCTTTTAGCAATGAAAAGGGGGTTCTTGAATTTGGAATAAAGAGAGTAAATAATTTAGAATGAATTTAATTTACAAAGCTTTCATACAATTATAAAGATCAGCTGAAACTATTAATCCAAGAGCCGGCAGCACAAAACCCTATGTTATCGAGTGCAAGAAAAAACTCTTCATTTTATGGAAGAGTAATAATAGGGGAATCTAATGTTCCATGTCTGCCGGAAGTGAAGTAGTGCATAAGCCAAAAATTGATACCACTAGAGGTTGACTCGTAGGTTTAGCATTGTATTTGTCCTACAATCAAAAGTATGAAAACACGAAAAACTGAGTGCAGGAAAACACAATCCTAAGCCTCACTGGTCAACCACTACTGATATTTATTTTTTGGCTTATGGACAGCTTCGCTTCAGGCAGACATTGATCATTAGATTCTCCTATTACTACTCTTCCATAATATAAAGAGTTTTTTCTTGTCCTCGATAACATAGGGTTTTGTGCTGTCGGCTTTTGGACTATATGAAATAGTTTTAGCTGTGCTTTAAAATTTAGTAATTTAATAAACTTATTTTTTGGATTTTCCAGGAACAGACTTTCGAGGAGACGCCACCGAACTCCGTTCCAATCCGGGAGCAACCTCCAATCCTCCGGCTCTCACGACTTCTCGCCGCCATCACACCGAGGCATCCCCAGGAAGCTGGTGCGAAGGATGTTCACCAACAGTCGCGAGCGCTGGCGGCAGCAGAACGTGAACGGCGCCTTCGCGGACCTACGGAGGCTGGTGCCCACGCACCCGCCGGACAAGAAACTGAGCAAGAACGAAATACTGAGGCTGGCCATCAAGTACATAAAACTTCTCAGTTCGATTTTGGAGTATCAGAAAAAGAACGAACCCAGGTCGGAAGAGTCGGAGAGGTCGGACGACGACAAGAGGCCCGATGGACAGATTATAAAAGCCGAGCCTCCGAACGACGAACTATGTCAGGATGGCATTTCTGAAGCCAGTTCTCCGGCTTCTAGTCTGAGTAGTGTGTCCAGTCACACGGACGGTCAAGAAGAGAGAATTTTTTGAATTGTTATGTGTTCACAGATGAGAATTTTAGTTTCATATACGTATGTACATGTACAGTATAGCATTGGCGCAGCAAGGGAGACGATGGGAGATTTAGAAGAAATACTAGAAGATCGATTTAACCCTTCACTGCAGCGTGTGCCATATCTGGCACATACCTAAAAACACTCTAATTTTCATTATGTGCCATGAATTTGGCCAATTAGGATCGCTGTAACTGATCGAAAACAGTCCAAAGAATGGAATAACACTTATTTTGTCCATGTCAAAAGGCTGCATTTGATAAAGGTTGGAATTTTTTCTTCAGAAACAAAGAAAAGAAAAGAAAGAAATCGATTAAGCTATTAAGACAAAATTATTTTTACTGAATACTTAAAAATATTAATGTAAAAAAAGTTGCAGCGTGTTAAGAGATAAAATTAATTTATGTCCATTTATTTACAAAATATAGCAATACAATATTCAAATATCCTAGTTGTGTATATAGGGTATACGTCATAAAATATCAAATTTAAATGAAAATCTGTTTTTTTTTTATATATATACTATTTTTCCCATTGTTACATTGATATATAGATTTCAAATAATTTCTTTTCATAAAAATTGAAAAAATCCTGCTGTAAAGAGTTAAATGAACGCTAAACACAGGAACTGTTGCTACTACGGTAAAACCCCAATCTATCGTTCCCGAATCCATCGTTTTCCCGCATTGATCGTTTTATTTCTACGGTCCCTGCACAATTATATTTAAGCAATGTTAAAGAAACCAGCAAGCATCGTTTTTAAAAAGTCGTTTTCCCGCATTCATGGTTGTAATTTTTTTCTTTTCTCCGAAAGGAAATTGAAAGTTATGCGAATTCATATGTCACACAAACTGGAATTACTTCTTTTTTTCCTAAAATAAGCCATTTGAGTTGTTTGTATTGATAATGGCGAAAATAATGCAGATGAAGAGTGGTTGTATATAGCAGGGGAGCGCTTATGATTCCACTGATCAAGATGTTGTGATCTGTGATGTCCTAAACATAGGAGAGATGTGTGATGATGCAAAAAATTAAAATAATGTCGAAGAAGCAGAAGGTAACGCTCATACCGATGAAGCTGAACCATCATAGTTCTAAACTCTGTATGATGCAATTACGGCTTTTGAAACTGAATAAACTTTTATATACGTATATGAAATTACAGGAAACGACCAGAAAAGTGTTATATATCTTGAAATTTTATTTTTTAATTAAAAAAAAAAATTTACAAAAAACAAAAAAAAATTGATTTTTTAAAATAAATATTAATTTTCTATAACTTCAATTTATTTCTTTTATTGTTTACTAAGCAACATTTTGTATTTATTAGTACACTGTATACATTGCATGCAGTAGTAAGGTGTAAGTAGCAAGGTATATTGTGTTTTTTCGTATTTTGAAGTTAATCCGCATTCATCGTTTTCCCGCATTCATCGTTTTTTTCCCGCATCCTCTTGGAAAACGATGGATTGGGGTTTTACTGTATAAGTAAGTGATGTGCAATAAAAAGTAAAGAAAAGCAAAAAAAGTTTTAGAAAAATTTATAAAATTTTATTAAGCTACATAAAAAAGAGTTATTTCAATGAAAAATTAATGAAGAAAGTAAATGAGAAAAAGTAGCAGTAATAGACGTTCTTTGTTACCGCTATTTTCATTGCTTTATCTTCAATTTTGGTGTAAATGAAGGAGGCGTTTTTATAAAGCCTAGAAACAGCTTCAAGGTCATTATTTAGATGTAAAATTAAAATAATTTGTATTGTGTGTTTTGTTTACAATATATATGGTTTTGATGGTTACAGCATATAGTTAAATAAATAAAACAACGAAGTTTTTCATTAATGATTGAAAACACCTCCGAAACCAAAACCTTGACTGCGCCATTGTGTACAGGATTGAGAATTTGCATTGTTAAACTCTCTATTATTTAGTGTACAACAAATGTGAAGATACATCATAGTATTATCGTCATTTAGCGCTTACATCAATCGTTTATTATTGTTTATTTTGCTGTGACGGAACTATAAAAAATGTAAATATATAGTTTGATATTCACGATAATGGAAAAGAAAATTTCTTATTCAGGAGACTTTCCAATGAATTATATTTCTTCCCCATTTCTTGGGGAAAAGTGACTTTTTTTTCCCTTTAAAAATGCATTCGTATTTTTCTAAAAAAATAAAATAAAATAAATAAAAATAAAAAAAATAAAATAAAATCAAGCTGTTTGCAACGACCTTCTATTACACATTTTGAATTTTTCGGCACAAGTTTTTCAAGATTGTAATGTTTACCTCATTAAATCCCTTAACAACAACAACAACAAAAAAAAAATTAAGTAGATAAAACGAAATTTCCTAGCTAAAATACTGGTGTTCAAATTTAAAGATTGGTAAAAAATATGTTTCAAGCAGGAATGTAAAAATTTAGGCGCCAGCAGGCAATTTCTTCCCCCACACACACAAAAAAGGGACTTTTACATTTGGAATACTTTTCATATGTTGGAAAATGTTCAAAAGAGTAATAAATAATACAGCAAACAAAAAGTTAAATTTCAGATTTCTGGTGGGAAAATTGAAAAATGCGAATGCATTCCAAGGAAATAAAATTGACGTTGGAGATGGCAATAGTCGTTCTGACCGATAAAGAAAAATCTGTAAAAGGAACCAAAAAGGTTTGAAACGAGGAAAAATAATTAAAGTTTAATCTTAAGATTACGATGCTTTGTCTGTAATAAATTTAGAATATTACTTCCTTATGCATTTATTTATTTATATTTTATAATTATGTAATAAAAAATATGCATTTGTTAAATTGTAGAAAACAATTGAACTGGAGTTTCAATACACAATGGCAAAATTAACATTAAACTTAGTTGTGCCGCGATTTTGAAGTCCAGTTTTTATATTTTTGAATTGTTATTTCTTTTATATATTGCTTATTATGCTGACTCTCAATTATAACTGAAAAACAAACTTTCAGGAATCAAAACATAAAAAATATTCCTTTACATATATGTGTTTGTGTGTGTATATACAGGGTGATTCTAAATTCAGGGTACAAACCTTAGACACTGTATAACAATCACTTATTGTATAGGAATGTGTGGGCTCAAGTGGCATGGCGGGGTACAACTAGGGATCAATTAGGTCTTTTTTTATTTCCAAATTTCCCACACCAGAAAATTCTTATACTATTTTATTCATTATTGTAAACAGATGTTTCATGATTACTCAAAAAAACATTCTTTGAAAATTTCCGGTATGAAATCAAAATTTTTGAATAAAAAAAAAAAAAAAAAAAAAAAAAAAAAAATTGGTAAATATGTCAAATACAGGATATACACGAAAAGAAATAGAAGTGGAATTGTTTTTAATTCAAAAAATTCAATTTCATACCAGAAATTTTCAAAGAAGAATTTTGTCTTTGTTTAATCCTGAAACGTATATCTATAATAAAGAAAAGAATAGTATAGGAATTTTCTGGTGTGAATGAGAAATTTTGAAATATAAGAAAAACCAAGTTGACTCCCTGGTTGCACTTTAACGCGCCACTTGGGTCCATACATTCTTATACAATACATGATTGTTACAATGTCCTGTACCAATAACACTTAAAGTTTGAACCATGAATTAGAATCACCCTGTATATAATATTTATATATGTGACATTTTGAGATAGGAGCCAGTAAAATCTTTGCAAGTTTCCCCATATTATGTCACAGGAGTCGTTGCGAGATAAAAATTAAGTAAAATAATAAACGTAGAAGCTTCATTAAATTACACAGTTTCTGCTCCAAAATAGTTTATTAAAATCCATTCAGATACAGTGGGAAATGCTCCTTCAGTAGTGACATTCCAACATATAAACATAATTTCCGCAAATCGTCATCGAAAGAAAAAAGAAAGAATATATTCCATCATCTCTGGGCCTCCTCACTTAAATCCATGATAAAAGCTTCTAGAACATTCTATAAACTTTAACCATGATTTTCTTATGTAAACAGAATTTCATGTCTAACGTCGAGGTTAAACATAGCATTCTCGATTCTTTTGCAGACGATAATTTTTATTTTAAAAGATTATTCTTTAACTAATTTATAATCGAAATCAAAATTCGAATATTCTACAGACGATAATTTTAAAACAAAAAAGGAAAAGAAATGAATTTATTGATACGCAATAAATATCAAACGCGAAGAAAAAAGAAAAATAAATAAAAAGAATGATATTTATAAAGTATGGTTTTAGAATAAATTTAAAAAGGGTTGATAAAAACAGGGAAAAGATTGAGTTTTATTGGGAATTTTAAGAATTAAAGTTTAATTAAGAATATTTTTAATTTATATCCATTTTTTTTTAATTTAAGCATATTGGAATAAATGTTTTTTAAGGCGAATTAAGAATTTATATCGTTTCTATAAAGATTAATAGATTAAATCTAGTAACAGGATTTTAATTTAATAAGCTGATATAAGTATGGAATATTGTTAAAAGGATATTAATGTAGCGTAGAGTTAATTTTGATGAAAAAATAAAAAATAAATAAATTTGTAATGTATATAACTAGGGAAAAAATGTTTGCTTGTTTGTTTTTCATGTATAATTTGTAGAGAATTGAATTTTTCTTTATTTAAAAAAAAAAGAAAGATAAGTGCAAATTCGCTAATTTGTTCAAAAGTTATCGTGGCAAATATGATGAAAAATAGTGTTTCGATATACTCGATTTTAAGTCATAGGCTTCATAAATAATCGTCTACAAGCTCAATGATTCCTATTGCACCAAAAACACAATACCCAAGTTCAAGTTCAAACATAATAATAATAATTATTATTATTACTATTATTGCTCATTTCAAACCTTTTTGACCCTCTCCCCAAGGACATGTGGCAAGAGGTTCGATCCGGTTGAACAAAAGCAAACTGCAGATGGTCTTTTGTTTTTCCTCTATATTAGTATAAAATTTATTACTATTTTGATGTATATTTCATGTATAAACAAATTAAACAAAGCAAATAAATGCGTCTGGGAAATTCCCATTATTTAATATAATTCCAGTAAGTTTTGTGTTTATTATGTACAACATTGTCATATTTGTGACTCATATATAAAAAGTGCAATAAAGTTTCTCTCATATTTTTATCAATGTATTTGAAAAAAGGTTATCTTTTACGTGCTGGATTCGTTTATATACACTTCTTGCCTAATTTGGAAGAATTTTTAATACGGTTACAATAAATAATTTTATGTTTTGAACGTTTTTTATTTTAATTACATGATTTTTTATTGCTAACTAAATGGGATTAGCAATGAAAAATGCATGCAATTAAAGTATTTAATATTTCGTTCGAGATTCAAAACTTCAAAAATATATGTTCAACGTTTCTTTTCAAATTTACTTAAATATATTTATTTGTTTAACCATTTTATTAGATTAAAAATGGCAATATTTTCAAACGGCTAAACGTTTTTAATAATAATAATTAAGATAGTAATAATAAATATATTTTATCTCCTCTCAAAAAAATAAATTACCGTATTTTCGGGTGCATAGTCCGCGGCTTATACAAGAAAAAAAACCTTCCAAAAAGCCGCTGCGGCTTATACACAGTGCGGGTTATACAAAGATTTTTTTTAAAAATTGGAAATCGTGATATTTTTTCTACAATTTTTAAACCCTAAAAAATTTGAAAAAAACATCGAAATTTGTAAATTGTTTTCGCTATGCCTTGAAATTTAGAGAGTTCTCCCACGTTTGTAAAGGCTTTTTTTTACTGCTTAAATACATTTATTTCTGGATTTGGAAGAACTGTCGCAACTATCGCCAAGTATTGCACTAATAGATGTATAATAGCCATTTTGTTTGTAGAGTACAAAATCCAAAATGCGGAACCCTTCCAATCTCGACAATTCTAAATTTAAGATCATTTTTAGTTTATTTTTCAAAAAAATAATCTACCGACCCAGTTGTAAAGAACAAAAAAAAGTGCGTGATTTATATAATTTCGGAACGATTCAGAGCAGTCGTTCTTTTTCGAAACGATTCCGAGGAATCGTTCCTTTACAGAGTCGTTTCATTTCCGATAGAGTCCGAGGAATCGTTCCTTTTCGGAGTTGGTACCTTATCCTGTTGCGAAGAATAAAAAAAAGTGCGCGATTTATGTCATTTCGGAACGATTCAGAGCAGTCAGTCTTTTTCGAAACGATTCCGAGGAATCGTTACTTTACAGAGTCGTTTCATTTCGGAACGAGTTCTAGGAATCGAACTTTTCCGGAGTCGTTTCATTTCAGATAAAGTCCGAGGAATCTGTCCCTTTCGGAGTTGGTGCATTTCGGATCGATTCCGAGGATTCTATCCTTTTGAGAACCAATGACCTAAGATACGTATACATGTCATAACTTCGGACATAAATTTTATGTCCGAAATTTTGAATTTATCACCGATTTTTTTTTAATTTTCGGAAATTTTTTTAAAAAATATCACGTTTTTTTGAAAAAAACGCGCGTAAACGCGCATCGCTTGAAATTTTATCTTAAAACACGTAAACGCCGCGGCGTTTCTTCTGAAAATTACGGTACTGATAATCTTAATTTTTTAGCCCAATTATTGTAGATATTATGCATCACGAAAAAATTTGGTAAATTTGTGTTAAAAATGATGACTAATGGCTTCTAATTTCGAATCCTGGTCGAAATATACGTTCGTAAATAGTGTATAGCCCGCGGACTATACACCGATGCATCTCCGCGGGTTATACACGAACTTTTTTTACTGCACTGCTCAATTTAGGGGTGCGGGTTATACACAGGGTGCGGGCTATACACCCGAAAATACGGTAAGAATTTTTTCACTCTGTTCAACAAATGGCATTCTAACATGCGAATAAAGGTAGATCTATTTCTTTTTTTTTTTTTTTTCTTTTCATCTAGAAAAGCAATTATAAGCTTACCTACCAAAAAAAGAAGTCCGAACAATATGGGAGCCTCCACATAATTGACACGTAGAAAATGATTCATCCTGTTATCCAAATGTTTTGTGAACTAAAGAATATACTTAGAACCTATCTTATAATTTTTAAATGATATGCAAAAATATACACCAAAAACGTTGCGCGGTTTTAGAAATATCGACTGCGTTCTTATCATTCTGCTCTTGCATAAATTTAGCAAGATACATATTCTTAAAAAAACTTCAAAAAATTATAAAATTTTTGCAAATAATTATTTTAATATTAATTGAAATACCATGTATTTAATTTTAACACAAATTTTTAAGCATTTGCAAAACAAACGTGAACTAATTTCTTTATATTTGTATCGTTCCTATCATTTTGCACCCCGCTATATATAGTATTTGGGATATGATGAGTCTACTACACTGTTAAAACTAAAGGTTGCATATGGCACTTTTAAGGGTGAAACGCTCGTCCCGTCAGCAAATTCGCAAACACTCAACGTCCCAGCGCGCTTGACGCCAAATCCTCTAGCCAAGGGCTTTGGCGAAAAACTGAACTTCGTCGTGCATACTTGAATACTGCTAGTATCGTAGTTTGAAATTTGCATTGCAAATATTTATATCCACTTTATATGAATATTTTAGATACGCTTACAGAATTCTAAGATATCTTTTTTTTTCTGTAGCAGATTAATTCAGTCTACACAAGTTGTGCTATTGATTACACTAGTTGAATACTGATGCTGTTACAATAGGATTACCGTTAAAAAGCTAGGATGACGCTGGAAAATTTAAAATGCATGTTTTTAGCGTTATGAAGGTATAATAGTTGAAACAATAAGCCGCATAGTTAATCAAGATAGATCAACGTAATTTAAAAATATTTACAAACTTGGTTTGTCTTTTTTTTTTCTCTTTTCCAGACTTACTTTAGAACTTCAGACTTGCACGCACATTTTCATTTTCTCCCGAAAGCGCTTAGCTATGGAGGTTGGCGAGAAGCGCGCTGGGACGTTGAGTGTTTACGAATTAGCGTCCCGTCAGCGACACCCCTAAGGGAGCCAAAATTGCACCCCTAGTGGTGCAATTCTGGCTCCCTTAGGGGAGTTGCTAACGGGACAAGCGTTTCACCCCTAAAAGTGCCATATGCAACCTTTAGTGTTAACAGTGTATAGTTCTGCAATTTCTAAATATTCCTTCTAATTCACTCTTGATAAAGTATATGTCAATTCAAGAAGCCAAAGAAAAAATCTTACCTTCATAATCCCAGAAGTTCTTTAATTGAACATATGTTGAAATTTAGGAAAAAATAAGACTCCTGTAATTTGCTTTATTTTGCTCAAAAAAAATTCTGGACCGAGATACAGGGTGCCAAAGATGGCATCCCAAGCACCATTTCCCATTCGCGATTTTTGAATTTTTTTAAAAAGTGATCTATCTCTGGAACGGTGCAAGATATTTTGTTGCGGATTTTTTTATTTTAAAGATAATATTGTTCTGCTTAAAAAGATAGACTACATTTTGACATATGTATTTAATTTGTTCTACAGCAGCCTTCTAAAAAAGTTTTTTTTGAATCAAAAAAAGTTTTTTTCTCAAAAATGCCAATTTTTTTTTTTTTTTTTTTTTTTTTTTTTTGAGTTTAATAAGTTTTAGAAACAATTCAAAAATTCAGAGAATTTTACAGAAACTGTATATTACCAGTTCTAGTAAAAGTTTCTGAATTTTTGTTCAGAATTTACACAAAAGATTATAGTAAAAAAGTAAATAAAACATTTTTACTATAGTTTTTGGTATAAATTTCATCATGTATTTGAATTTTTCTCTACTGTACTTACTTAGTGATCGAATTTCATGCTGACATTGCTATAAAAGTGATGTAAGACAAAGTTCCAATAACTGAACAAACTTTAGAAAAACATAAAAAGCAAAACCTTATCGAAATCATTCGGTTTAATAAAATGGTTAACACGTAAATTGCTATTTCAAAGCATATAGAATTTGAAGTTTTCATGGCCGCCATCTTGAATTATCTGAAATTTATTACAGCCTGGTTATTCACATTGTGTAGACTAATCAAAAGACTTGCACTAAAAAAAATATATCTAAATCATAAATTACCAAAAAAATGTTATTTGTTTATCTTCCTTTGTCTCCATTTGGTATTTCCTGAAATTAAGTACAGACTGTGATACAGTACCAATAATAACATGAAATTAAGAGATTTTAACGATAAATGAAATCTAGCCTTCGATATTAGAAAAAAAAAAATTCTGAATCTAATTCATGATTGAAACTATGCAGGCTAATTTTAAAAACTAGTGCTTAAAACAATGTAATTTCAAACATTTCACAGCTATTAGGCAATTTTCAATGATTTATGTAAAGCTATCTATGGTTACGTTAAATTAATACCATACGCAGAAATGTAAATTGTGTTGAAATCTGCTTTTATTGATAGGATAAGTCAAAAACTTCTTTGGTGGAAGTCAATTTTATGTTTATTGTGTCAAAAATTTAATACAGATGGTTATTTATTTGGTTCGAAATTTCCTATACATTCATTGCTAATGTTATAAGGGTACAAGTTTAGCAAATTGCATACATCACCAGAAATAACAATTATTGATTCATTCAGTTATTTGTGACATGTCAATATCTTTTTCGAGCAAATCAGTTTGGTAGTTCACGATGAAAAATATTAAATCTGGCTACTGATTTGTATGTAATTTCATTGTTAAAAAACGAATGCAACATGGCAGCACCACCAATTATATATAGTATGGAACCATTTATCCAGAAACCAGTTAACCGGAAAACCAGTTATCCGGAATGATATTTCTAACAGACTGATGTTAGAATCTATGTAGAAAAAAATACCATACACTGCAAGTTTGACATATGTATTGCTTGAAGCAATTGTATAGTTTGATAACAGCATCTAGTATTTGAATTAGAAGCATATTTGGTTGTATTATAGATGTTTTCATTTTTATGCAGAGAAAACAGAAGAATTTTTGTTCCCAAGGATTCCCATAAATTACCTTCTTTCATACACACATTTTGATCTTACTTCATCTGATTCTTAGTTCAAGTATTCTAATAATTAATTTGTAATACCACAACCACATACATTCCATAAAATTTATCAAATGGATGCTGCTTTTATGCCAAACCTGTTATCCAGAATACATCTGGTCCCAGCCATTCCGGATAAATGGTTCTATACTGTAATTTATACGAAAAATTAATCTGCACCAACTGGTCTCATCAGTTATCAAATTTGATGTGCATTAATTCCATACATTAGTTCTTGAGATAGGACTATCCTAAAATAGTGTAAATCTTGAAAAATGCAACATAACTGAGTCATCTGTTGAAAACTTCACAAGACCTAATCAGCAACAAATTATGCCAATGATCATCATACTGAATCTGAAGTTTAATGAAAATCTGGGCATTAGTTCTTCAGATCGAGAGCTATTGCAGAAATCCTGAAAATTGTAGCAAAACAGTGCACATGTTGGGCATCAAAAACTAATCAGCACTAATTTATATAAATGTATGACTGAATATAAAGTTTTATTAAATTCCGTGCATTACTTCTTGAGATAGAGCTCCCACAAAATTTGTGTCCCATACTAAGACATACATTGTGCTCAGTTAATTCTAAAACGTACAATTCTGTTCGAAACCGAAAGTCGAAATTTCTCAAGAATCTAAAGCCCCACCATTGGCCGAGAGGTTCTGCCCTCGAAACTGGTAGACAAAAGGTGCTGGATTCGAACTCAATTGTGTGCCTCGGCCTAATTGTTCGGAGTTTTCTTCGTACATTAGATTTGTATGTGTAAATACGGGTTAGGTTCCCTTAGAAAAAACCCCATGGAGGACGGTCTTTCCTATATCCCTCATGCTGATAATTGGCCATCATAAACACAGACAGACAGACTCAAGAATCTTTCTTCTTGACAAGATAGAAGAAATAAACTTGCTGGATGTGGCAATCCCAAACCTTTCTTCCATCTTATGCATGTTAATACAGTAGAACCCCGATAATTCGGATTAATTGGGACCAGACCCAATCCGGATTGTCGAAAATCTGGATTATCCAGAGAATGTGAACAAATGGAATAAAATAATGTATAATATTCAAAGAAAATCACCTTTATATTGAACATATTCAATATTTACAGACAGTAAGAATGTTTACTTTGTAATTATAAAATTTGTCATATTCTACCATTTTTGTGGGCCGCATGGTCACGCATTCTCTTGAGCTTTCTCATTTATCCCTCCTTTTATTTCAAATTTCCGCAAGTGATTTGTTGAAGGATTTTGGCACGAAGACAAGGAAGCGAGTACTTGATAGATAGAAAACTTATGGACAGGTTGACAAAGGTCGGATCGCGATCCTTATCAGTCAGTGTGTCTATAAGGACTATTTTTCTTTGCTTATGCTAAGTAAAACTTCATTAAGCAGTGAGCTTATGATGACAATTCCAAATGGATTAAATAGAAAACTGTGAAAACTGGAATTGTCAAAGCTTAAATGATGTATAGTTGTTCCTTTCATAGATAACATTTAAGAGTTTAAATAAGAAAGCTTGAGGTATTCTTCCGAAAAGATTTCCGAAAATACTTATTTATACAAAATATGAGGCTGAAATAAATTTATGCTATGGAAATTTGCCGATCACTTCTCAAACTTGAAAAAATTCCACCAAATCAATCCGGATTAACGGGGTCCGGATTTGCGGGGTTCTACTGTACTTCAAAAGTCGCGATCACAGTGCCAAAATTAAATAACAATCTATGCCCATTATGAGGATTCTAAAGATATGAAATTCCGTGCATTAGTTCTTGGGATATCGTCACCTGAGAATAATAAGGTTCTATCTGTGTTTTGAAAAAAATCGATATAGAAATGTTCTATTTGCATCTGTGAAAGCATTTCTGGATTAAAATACTGTTATAATATAACTGCAATGTCTTATGTAAATTATATATAACATCGTTTTGATGCAAAAATGCCTTTATAGATGCAAATAGAACCTTTCTATATTGATGTCATTTTTTTTTCAAAAAAACAGATAGAACGTTATTATTCTCAGGTGACGGTATGACTGTCGTTATAATCGTACAAGATGCAGTATACATTTAAGTTAGTTGAAAATTCATACATTAGTAGTTGAGATAAGCTGCTGTAAAAATCGTGAAAAATGCAGCATAGTAGAACACCGCACCTTTTGAGCGATTTACACCGCAACATATTTAGAAATAATATTTATTAAGGCATATTTGAGTGTAAAGTTTGATAAAAATTTCTGCATTAGTTCTTAAGATAGAACTATCGTGTTAATCGTGAAAAATGTAGCATAATAGTGCCATTTTTCAAGTGATTTACACCAAAATGTAAACAGCATTCAGTCACATCAATGACTAAAGGAATCTGAAAGTTTGATGATAACCCGTACATTAATTCTTGAAATACAGCTATTGCAGAAATCATGAAAAATGCAGTATAGCAGCTCCAAATGTTGGGCGATTTATCCCCAAAATTAATCGACACCAATTTATGTGAGGGACCAATCGAATATAATTTTTTATTAAATTCTGTGCACCACTTCCTGAGATAAAGTAGACGAAAAAAAAAAAAATCTGAGTCACACACAAGCCCGCAGCGACAGTCGCAGACTCATAGACAGCCATTTTGTAAAGACATGTTTTTTAGAATCTCTGACCCCTAAAACGTGTAAATCCGATGAAAACAGGAAGTCGAAAATTTTAATGAATAGAATACTTTCCTGTTGTAAAGATAGAAGAAAGTAAGAATGGGAAACACTATTCGATTTTATAGTTTCTGCGTAAATATGAATTCGTTGAATTGTGTGCATTTTCAAATAAATCATTTAATTTCGACACCCACTCTCTTAGATGCCTGCAACCAAAATTTTCAAGCCCTCCCCCACCACCCACCCTAAAAAAAAGATGACATGACACACCCAAGGTTAATAAGGATCTATTCATATGACAGAGCAACAAAATATAAAGTTCGATTAAATTCTGTACATTAATTCTTAAGATGCCACTCGTGCTATTCATAAAGACCCGCATGATAATGTTAAGTCTACGAGGGCTGGAGGGTGGTTTTTTTTTTTTTTTTCAAATATCTCGCTCAAATTTTAATATTTTTACATAATTTTTTTTTTTTTTTTTGTATAGGATAGCTGAGGCCGATCTACAACTAGGCTAGTTTTTAGGTGCGTTCGTAATTATGTAAATACGTAGCACCTATTGTTGTCGCTCAGTCCGTCCATCTGTCTGTCCGTCCGTCTGTCCGTCTGTCTGTCTGTCCGTCCGTCTGTCCGCATATAACAACGCAAAAACTACCCAACCGAATCGTTTGAAATTTGAAATACATAATTATAACATAATTTTGTCGAGTCATTTCAAATTTTATGAAAATCGGATGGATAGATCAATTACAGGGACATTCAAAAGGATTCCGTTACATTACGGTCAATGGGGAAAAAAGTTTCAAATGCATTTTAATCGTTTGAAATTTAAAACATATAATTATTACATAATTTTGTCGAGTCATTTCAAATGTTATGAAAGTCGGATGCATAGATCATTTACAGGGACAATCAAAAGTATTTCATTACATTACGGTCAATGGGAAAAAAGTTTCGAATGAATTTTAATGATGTTACACTCATTCGAACATAATAGAATTGGCATGAATCTATGAAATATATACTAAAATATGCATTCCATACAATCTGTGATGCAAATAATTTTTATTATTAAATTACAGGGCCACACAAAAGTATTCCACTACATAATGCTATACGTATAACTTTGTTTGGGGCGTGTTTTAATTATATTCAACTATTTCACATTTTATGAAGAAGATATATGTTGCTGAGGTGTAATAAAAATTACTTCTTGCATATTTACAGAAACACAAAGATTTCGACTACTATACTGCATCCGAAGTACGCTCTACTATATCAGCAAGATTTGAATATTTTTAAAACTTCGTTATCGTACGAACGCACTTCATTTGCTACGCTCACATGCAATTTCCAACTTGTTTGTTTTGTTTTTGTTTCTTTTGGCAGCAACTGACTGATAAAACTTTTTTTTTTTTTTCCCAAGTAAGTGATTATTGGAATTTGCAATTTTTATGATCAAGAAATTTCATAATCCATTTCAACAACCGATAATCAAAATCTGCAACTATTTGTTTTGACTGATTGAAAAAAAAAAAAGAAAATCACGATTTCTTGTTGCTATTGAATGATGAAATGTACGATAGTTTGCTGTGAGTAAATGTCATTTTTATCAATGGCAGATTAGTACATTTCGTGATACATTACAACAAGCGATTGGTAAAATAAAGATTTTTTTTAAATTCATCTTACTTCACAAGTTGGTGTTTTTTTTGTCACAACTAACTGAAGAATTTTTTTTTTTAACCATACTTCATAGACTATTTTTATTGGTGATCTATTAACAAAATTTGCAATTTTTCTTCAATGACTGAAGACGTAATTCATAATTTTTCTTTGAAGATACATTGACAAAAATGATTTTTTGCACTTTAATGACAAAGTTTCCAATGCTGCGACAAATCAAAGCAATTTACTATACTGACTGATAAGATAATGATTCTATAAATAAGTTACGAGTGATTCACGAAATTAATGATTGTTTAGCTGAATGATTGATTGTAAAATATATATATATTTATATACAGGGCTGTCCAACGCGGCGCCCGCGGGCGCCATGGGGCCCTTTGAAGGTTTTCTTGGCGCCCTTTTGAAGACCTCCTGTGATTAAATATTTTAGAAGTAAAGTTTTTTCATAAAAAAATGCGTTCTTTAAAATCATTAATATTTTATCAGAAATATTTTAAAACCTATGTTTGGCATTCTGTTGGCTTTCCGTTGTACATTAAAAATTAGAAACTTACTTTGAAAATTTAATCATGCATATTTTTGCAATTATTAGTTATTTTTTATGTAGTTTAAATAGTTGGAAATATCTCCTTTTAATTCTTAAGAACTAAGAGAAAAATAAATGTTTCCACCTGTCCAGCTTCCCTTTGAAGATACATAATTGTCTTCAAAGGGATGTACATAAAACTCAGCTTTTTTTTCTGTTGTCACACTGGCCTATTGGCTGTTTTACATATAGGAAAAAGAGGACTAATTTTTCTTTTTTGACTTTTGAAGTTTTAGAGGGTTTTTTCTTTATTTTCTTTTCTGTAATTTTGCTTAAAAAAATAATAAACAGTGCAGAATCATTTCCATCTGAAAGCACTTCCAGACTATCCCTCTGAACCGCACACATGATTTGGTCACTATCATGCTTGTGTGTTTTTGTATTTTTTATAAAACTAATCCATGCCTTCAAAATAAATCAAACCATATTTTCACATCCTAAAAGAAACCTACCAATATCTCTGATTTTCATATGTATTTATTTATTGTTATTATAGACGCGATTAAAGATTCTGGCGCCTTACCGTACAAACATTTTTAATATAGACTTAAGATAAAAAAAATGTATAAATTGAAATTTAATACGTGTAGCTCCAGAACTGTAGGAGGTATTTTGTTTAATGTTGTACGATTCATTTGCAATATGTTCAGACGTGGGTATGTACTAATACTATACGATAATATTGTCACATGTTTTCAGTCGCGTAATGGCGCCCTTCATTGAGTGCCAAGAGCCGAGATGCGCCCCTGGTTACTAAAAGGTTGGACAGGCCTGTTTATATATATTCAAAACAGAGCAGATTCTTAGGGAGCAGAAACATGGACACTAACAAAACGAATGATACAAAGACTACAAACAACACAGAGAAGTATGGAAAGATGTATGCTAGGCATAATTAGAAGAGACAGAAAGAGGATAACCTGGATAAGAAATCAGACAATAATTTTGACATCTTTGAAAGAATCAAACAGCTAAAGTGGAAATGGGCTGAGCACATTGCATGAAGACAAGACAATAGATGGAGCACAAATATACTACAGTGGTATCCCAGAGATGTAAAGCGACCAAGAAATCGACGACATGTAAGATGGAGTGACGAAATTAGAAAAGTGGCTGGTGTAAATTGAATGATGAAAGCACTAGACAGAAAACATTGGAAAAATCTGGGGGAGACCTACATCCAGCAGTGGATCGAAAATGGTTGATGATGATGATGATATATTCAAAGAAAAATCACATTTGGATTGCCAAATGTCACAGCCTAAGAAAAAAATCACGGAGTGCTGAAAAATATATGAAAAAAAAGAATTTTTTCTAATTTATAGGAATTATAGGAAATAAGGAGCACTTCTAGACCTGATACAAACTACACTCATAGACAAGGTACTGAAAAAAATGGATACAGTACTGAAGTGACTGCATAGCTGCCAAACATTCTGTATCAGTTTAATTAATCAAATAAATTTGTCTTGAATCAGAAATTTTTGTAAGAAATAAAATTATTTTTTCCTTAAACAACACACATTTTTATTAAATATTTTTTTTATTCAAAACATATTTATTTAAATTATTAAATTGATGTAGTACCCAAATCCTTAGTAATTAAGATACTAATTGTGATTCATTTTCTACTTGAAGTTTCAATGTGAATCCAGCCTTTGTTGATTATGATTTTGAATAATCTGAAATTATTATTTTAATAATTTTTTATAAAATAAAAAAAACACATATTTACTCTTTTGTAAAAGCAACAGTTAGTTTACCATTAAGCTGAACTATTTTTTGCTTTATCAAGTTTATCTTTTTATGAGATTTCATTTGCAGACAGACAGCAGTCTGTCTGTCTTCATCATATCTTGCAAATGATTTTTGACACACTTCTGCCATAATGATTTTTCTCCAAAGTTGCATACACGTTCATTGTTAACAGCATTGCAGTATTCATGTATTGTTAACGCTGTACTTCATCAGAAATAAATTACAAAGGCCAAAATATTTTATACAATTCAGGGCCTGATTAACTTCTGAAGGTATGGGAAGCACATTATCATTTTAAGCCCCCTTTCATTCGAGAAGTATTTTTTGAATTCAACATACCAGGAAACTCACCAATGCTACATATATTATTAAGAGTTGTTCAGTTATGTATTTCGTTAAACATTTTTCTTTGCTTTATGTTCCCTTATATATATATGTAATAAAATAAAAAAAAAAAAAAAAAAAAAAAAAATTTGCGCCATTTTTTTTTTATTCTCTCTTAGCTTCAATTCTAAATTTGTGGAACATATTCCAATCTTAGTTTCGTAACTTGTAACAGCTAAAATTCTTTTTCTTACTTTAGTTATTAATAAATTATTTCTTGCTTCTCAAAAAGACGGGAAGTATTTCGTAAGCTTTTTACTTTCTGGCATATTCCTGCGATTTTAATTTTATTTTTTATTTTTTAACATCGCGTGACAAGTGTTACTACGCGTTGCTAAAGGGCTTAGTGTTCCGAGAAAAAAATATAGTTCTTGCCAGTAGACCGCCTATTACGGCCAATTAGAATTGATCATTTTGTCCGTTAGAGGCTCGAGTCCATCCTGATTGGATTTTTAAAATGATTGACGCGGAGTAGGAGGGCGCTAGTTTTGTCGTGAAAATGATTTTTTTTCATTTGGCTTTTCAGGAGTAGAATGCACTTTTTCTTTAAACTATCAAGACGCGCGTTTTATTTCTCCGCTGAATTAGAAATGTCATTTTTTCCGAGATTGTAGAACGCCGGAATGTTGCAGCTTAGTGAGCGAAGGCCGTAGTGATAGATGTATGGAACGGTGATCTGTGGAGTAACTTAAGTTCGTGCTCTAAATAATAAAGAACTAAAACACTGATTTTCTTGCATTGTTATTGGAGAAACTCCTACGAGAACAAATCCATGGCTTATCCACTTACCAGAACGACTGCTCATCCCACTATTGAATCTTAGTGAATAGTAGTATTCTACAACCAACATGGTATTCTATTAGTGATTATACACTATTATAGAACATCGATCTCGTCGAATCATTACATATTAGCCGGTAGGATAAAAAATGAACCGGCGTAAAACTTTTGAGAATAAGCTGCATGCTCTTCATACACTTACAGTTGTTCCTACATTTTTCCTGGTATTGTTTTCATCTTAACATTTAATACAGAAAAAAAAAAATAATAACTATGATATCTTCCATCTAAATGGTATGTCCAAGACTGAAGATGGATGGGATCAGCTGCTGTGTGTTAATACTAATATTGTAATTTTGTTTCCTGCAATAAGACTCAATGTGTGTTACTAACAGTCAGAGTTTTGGAGATGTTAGCTGCACGCATCTTTAACCTCATCTGCGTCTACTTCCACCCATGTTACGACGAGATGGCCTGCATGGAAAAACATCTTCATGTGCATAAATGATAAACCTTTCAGCTGAGAAAAGATCGTCTTATAAAGTTTTGTTTGTAATTATGTGTGGTATCTACATCTACAAATATTTTAAGTGTGAAATATACCTCGCATTCTAGTGAGAAACTTTTCAACTGTGAGATATGCAACCAAACTGTGAGATATGCAAAATAAAAATTACGAAAGATCACCTGCATGAAATCAATTCGACATCATTTTCTTTTATTTATTTATTTACTGTATTTTCTAGGTAAAAGTGCATAAATATTTTGATAAATTTTCATTTCATAATAAATGAACACCTGCTGTGTGGTTGCGAAACTACGGTATATTCCATCAGTAATACAAGATAATTGAAATTTGCACCTGTGAGTCGTCTCTACGAAGTGCTTTATTTTTTGTTTAGTTTAATAAAAAATTAGGTATTTGAACAAGGCCACATCGAACATGTCTGTAAGTTATTATTTTATTTGTTTATTGGCTAAGAAATTTTAATAATCATTTCTTTGTTTAAATTCTTGATTTTTTCTTTCTCTTTTATTACAGATATTAAAAAATAAATGTGTTCTTAATTTATAATTGAAATTTTATGCTCATAGAAATTTTATTTAGTTTTAAAGGTGTTATTTATTTATTTATTTTTTTTTAAATCGAAAGATGGATTAATTTGTTGTTAAAAAAATACTCTGTTGCAAAATTTATTTTCCATACGTAAAGAAAAGTATTTTTGTTTTTAAAATTATTTGTTATTTCCCATGTATGGAAACCCGATATTTATTATTTTATTACTTATTTATTTATTATTTATTTATTTTTATTATTATTTATTGAGGTATTTGAAGTATAGTAATTGAATTTTAATAATTGAAGTACAGCATTTAAATATTTTCCATATGAATTATCCTTCTTTCATGTTACTAAGGTCAGGATTAGTAAAAGAAGAAAAAATGTCAGAAAATAAACTTGATATTGTCCCTTTTGAATTTGGGTCGGGCATGGATATATTAAAATGGTTTAAACATTTTGATCGAGAATGTTCGGTAGAAAAGAAAGATAATGAATGGAAACACCAAAATATTTCAAAATATTTAAAGGGGGAAGCGCTAAAAACTTATATAAATGATTGTTTGGATTGTGCTACTTATGAAGAAATTGTCGAGATTTTAAGTGAAAAATTCATTCAAGTTAGAGTTCCAAAATTTTCTGAATTTACTTCCTTAAAGTTAAATGATCTAAGTGATTTGGATTCTTATTTTAGAAAGAAAGTTGAGATTGGAAGGCAACTTCAGCTTGAGGAAAATTTAATTATACAGGGATTAATTGATGGCCTTCAGCCGGAGTATCAAAATTGTTTGATGGTTAACCCTCCTTCCAATACTCGTGAATGGTTTCGCATTGCTAAACAATTAGCAGCGATTCCAAATCATACCTCTAATAACGGCAATAGAAATTTTCAACAAACTAGACCAATGCACAATCCCAATCCTCAGCCCAGACATTGGACTCGACCTACTCCAAACAATCCATCCCAAAATTTTAATCCTAGGTTTTTCACTCCTAGAATGCCTGCAACTCATTATCAAAACAATTACCCTAGTCGTCCGTGCAGAATATGTTTAAACAGAGGCATAGAAAATGCATATCATTGGGAGAGGAGTTGTATATTTAACCCAAATTCCTTTCAAGCTCAAACTCCTGCTCATATTCAACCACCCCCTACTAATAATATTTGACAATTAATCATCCCTGGATATGTGGGCAATAACAAAGTGTATTGTGTGGTGGATAGTGGATCAACTGTCTCAATTTTACCCCTCAAATTTGTTCGATATTTAAATGGTAATTTACATAATGTTACCCCTATTACTATCAGACAGGCACAAGGAACTCTTACAATTAATAAATCTTGTCGATTATGTATTAAATTTGGTAATATAAAGAGATATGTTAATTTTTTAGTAAGTCAACTTGATTTGGACTATGCTATTTTAGGTTTACCTGATTGTGCCAAATTTAAATTAAAAATTGATTGTGCAAAAAGCCAGGTGTTACAAGACAATATTTCGTTAAACCCATATGTCAACATATCCAGTGATAACTTAGAATTGCTTCATTTTGATATTATAAAAAATGATACTACTGTGCAACCCGATTATGGAAATACCATAACTCCTCAATCCTTGTCGCGAACTAATAATGATGATTATAATCTATTGGGGGATCTGAATGCTATTCAAAATAAAAATGTAAGGGAACTTTTAAGGGATTATTTAGATATTTTTGCAAAAAATAAATATGATGTAGGGAGAATTAATATTGAACCTCAGCGTATTTATCTTAAATCTGACCTACCAATATCTTTGAGGCCTTATCGTACATCCACTGCTGATGAAAAAGAAATATCTCAGCAAATCCAATCATTATTAGCTGCTGAGTTAATTAAAGAAAGTTATAGCCCGTACTCTTCTCCAGTTACGTTAGTAAATAAACGAGATGAAGGTAAAAAAACCCGAATGTGTGTTGACTACCGAAAATTAAATTCTATCATGAAAAATGACGCTGAACCTTTACCCCGAATAGATGAAATTTTAGACAAATTAAGTGGTGCCCAATATTTCTCTACACTAGATTTAACCTCAGGCTATTGGCACATACCTATTCACCCAGCCGATTCCGAAAAGTTAGCCTTTACTACTAATTGTGGGCTCTGGGAATGGAATGTTCTCCCCTTTGGTGTAAAGGTAGGCCCCCCAATTTTCAACAGGACAATTAGAAGAATTCTTACAAAATATAAAATAGACTTTGCTTGTTATTATTTTGATGATATAATTATTTTTTCTAAATCAATAGATGAACATATACAGCATCTCATCCAAATTTTTGATTTATGCCGAATAGAAAATATTAAATTAAAATTATCTAAATGTACTTTTGCTCAAAAACAAATCAATTTTCTAGGGTATGAAATCCAAAATGGAACTTTAACTCCAGCTAATACTAATATAGAAACGATTAAAAAATTAAAACCTCCTACTAACACTAAAGAATTACAAAGATTTCTTGGTTCTATAAATGTGTATCATAAATTTATTGACAAATATGCTGAAATTAGACACCCCCTAAATAAATTACTTAAGAAAGATACTATTTGGGAATGGAATACTGAATGTCAAAACTCTTTTCAAAAATTAAAAGATGCCCTCATTGCTAAACCAATTTTAAAGATTTATGACCCAAAATTACCCCTACACATGTTTGTTGACGCTTCTCAGGTAGCGGTAGGTGCAGTTCTTAAACAACCCGACCATAATAACTTTTTACATCCAATTGCTTATTTTTCAAGAGGATTGAGAAGTTATGAGAAAAATTATTTCATTACCGAACTAGAGTGTCTTGCTATCATTGATACTTTAGATAAATTTTATCATTACTTTCACGGTGTGCAATTTACCATCCATACTGATCATGCATCTCTTGTTTGGTTAAAAAATGTCAAACATTTAAGAGGTCGATTATTTAGGTGGTCATTGAAGTTAAGTATGTTCGATTACAAAATAGAGTACTTAAAGGGATCTACAAATGTCGAAGCCGACATGTTGTCCCGAAACCCTATTTCTCATTTTTGTAAGCCCCTTACTTTTCTTCTTGACGTTAAAGAGATTATTGAGATGCAAGAAAAAGAAAATGTGTGTGGATCAAATTATATTAATGACAATGGACTGATTATAGTTAAAAGAAAAGGTTTTCGTAAAGTGGTAGTTCCCATGTCCCTAAGAAAAAAATTGCTTAATGTTGCTCATGAACAGTTTGGTCACCCTGGTGTTCAAAAAATGCAAAATTTAATTTCTCCTAACTATTATTGGCCAGATATGACCCAAGACATTACTAACTTTGTTAAATACTGTGATATTTGCCAGAAAAATAAAAAACCTAGACAGAAAAAATTTGGCTTATTACAAGCTATGCCCACTACAGATCAACCTTTTGACTGTCTGTCTGTTGATACTGTAGGAGGGTTCAATTATTATAATTCTACAAAAAAATATCTCCATATTATAATAGACCATGCCACAAGATATGTTTGGGCATTTCCTTCCAAAAGTGTCACTACAGAAACTTATACAAATTGTCTGAAACAAATTTTCAATATCAAAATCCCTCAACAATTATTCTGTTTTAGTAAGATTTCAAGTGTACAGTCCCCTCAAAAAATACTTAGTGACAGGAATGCTGCTTTTACTTCTTCAAGATTCAAAAAATTCCTGCGAAATCATAATATTAAACAACGTTTGACCACTGCCCATCATCCACAAACGAATGGGAAATGTGAAAGAGTAAATCAGACAATAGTAACTAGATTAAAATGTAAAGTAAACTCCACTACCTCTAAAATTCCCTGGACTAAGCTTTTAACTGAGGTAATTAATGAATATAATAATACACCCCATTCTATTACCAAATTTCCACCTGCGTACTTGCTTTTTGGCCAATTACCCTATGACTCCCCCTTACAACAAAATTATTATCCCCCTGTTCATGAAGCACTTAAAATTGCTAAAGCAAGAACTGATGAATTTCATTTAAAAAATAAAAGATATTATGATAAAGATTATATCGAACCAAAATTTAAAATAGGAGATCTAGTTATCTATGAAGAATTTCAGTACCCTAATACTAGAAAGTTGTCACAAGTATTTAGTGGCCCTTATAAAATTCTTAACAAATTATCCGAAGTAAATTTTGAAATTGATAGGCAAAACCAGTTCAAAAGTTCAGAAATAGTACATGTATCTAAATTAAGGCCTTATTATTCCCCTGATAAATTTAAATTAAGTCATGAGCAACAACCCCCTAATCAACAACAACAAACTCAGGTAAAAACTGTAGCTTAAACTATATCTCTAGTTTATCATTTTATAATTTTTTCTCTTAAACAGTAAATTTCTTTTCATATTTTAATTCAGATAATATCCTGTAATTCTCACAGAATGGCAATGATATCTCTTGACTGCAGCGAGAGTGTCACTTGTCTGGAAATTTTTATATTTGTTTATTTATGCCGGCGTAGACGAACAAAGTGGAAATTTCTTATTCTGTACTGAATTACTCTACTTAGAATATTTTTTTTTCTTTCAACTGAACCTATTTGTAATATTAAGTTTAATCTATCAATTATTAAATTAATTATTTGCCAAGTAACAAAATTTTTATCACTTTATTTTAATATATTTTTTTTTTCTTTCTCTCTTTCTTTGCTTCTGCATTCCAGTCCAAGTACATGTCAATTATAATATAATTTTGTTTCTTTTTCTCTTTCCTACTTGCATCTTGCAATGTTTTATCACACCGAGAGAATATTTATTGCGTAATTATTTGACATGAATAGATCTTGTTTTTTATTTTTTTTTATCATTTATTAATATTTCTTTTTAAGAATCTTAGTAGTTTAAAGGTCACGTGCATTCTCAAACATGAACAAAATTTTTATTTATCTTTATTTTATTTTAATTTATCATATTATATTTTAATTTTTTTTTTGTACATATTCCTACTTAATCCTGTACTCGGATTACCAGATTAAGTAAATGATTTCATAGTTGATTGCATTTTTTATTTTATTCCACTTCTCTCTATATTTCATCCCAAAAATATGAGATGAGATAAACGAGATTAAGTATTTAAAGAATGTCTTTTGTGATATTTATTATTACTTATTAAGAGATTTACTTATACCCATTATGAGATTTACTTACACTTATGATATTTATTATTATTGATATTTTTCCTTATTATGTTTCTTAATTATATTGTTTATTATTTACATTGTTAAATTTTATTATTACTATATTATAAAATGTGTTATTAATTAAAAATACAATTATAAAAGTATTTTCACAAAGATTCCAAAATGGAACTGTTATGAATGTTCAAGGACTTACTCACACAAAAACTGAACTAATATTATAATGTTAGCTGATGAATTTGGACAGTTAAATGAATTAGACATCCTTAAAATGAGGTAATGAACTATGCCATTCCAAATATGACTTTAAGAAGATTTTTGAAATAAACTTTTAAAATTGATTTCTAGATTTGACATTGTTAAAAAAGAATTTAACGTTATTGTTTTTCAATTTTATGTTTCATTTTTATGTTATTACTATGGGTAATTGCTTATATTTTCAAATTACTTTATGATGTGTACTTTAAACAAGATTACATCTTGTATTTGTACTGATGCCTATTTTATTGTATTTAAATTTAAAGTTATTCCACGCATCACCTTAGTGTTTTTAAATTTGAATTCTATATTTATATAAAAAAGAGAAATTAATTTAAATTTTTTTTTTATTCAGTATCTAATTATTATTACTTATATCAACAACTTCGTGAGCTAAGTCTGCATCATCTCCCTTTCTGTGAAATTGCAGGTCTCAGACCTACTTTTTCACCCGTCTTTCTGGGAGGGGGGATTTGTAATAAAATAAAAAAAAAAAAAAAAAAAAAAAAAAAAAAAAATTGCGCCATTTTTTTTTTATTCTCTCTTAGCTTCAATTCTAAATTTGTGGAACATATTCCAATCTTAGTTTCGTAACTTGTAACAGCTAAAATTCTTTTTCTTACTTTAGTTATTAATAAATTATTTCTTGCTTCTCAAAAAGGCGGGAAGTATTTCGTAAGCTTTTTACTTTCTGGCATATTCCTGCGATTTTAATTTTATTTTTTATTTTTTAACATCGCGTGACAAGTGTTACTACGCGTTGCTAAAGGGCTTAGTGTTCCGAGAAAAAAATATAGTTCTTGCCAGTAGACCGCCTATTACGGCCAATTAGAATTGATCATTTTGTCCGTTAGAGGCTCGAGTCCATCCTGATTGGATTTTTAAAATGATTGACGCGGAGTAGGAGGGCGCTAGTTTTGTCGTGAAAATGATTTTTTTTCATTTGGCTTTTCAGGAGAGTAGAATGCACTTTTTCTTTAAACTATCAAGACGCGCGTTTTATTTCTCCGCTGAATTAGAAATGTCATTTTTTCCGAGATTGTAGAACGCCGGAATGTTGCAGCTTAGTGAGCGAAGGCCGTAGTGATAGATGTATGGAACGGTGATCTGTGGAGTAACTTAAGTTCGTGCTCTAAATAATAAAGAACTAAAACACTGATTTTCTTGCATTGTTATTGGAGAAACTCCTACGAGAACAAATCCATGGCTTATCCACTTACCAGAACGACTGCTCATCCCACTATTGAATCTTAGTGAATAGTAGTATTCTACAACCAACATGGTATTCTATTAGTGATTATACACTATTATAGAACATCGATCTCGTCGAATCATTACATATTTATACACAAAAACTAGAAAATCAAGAAAATTATTTTAAAAGGATTTTGCATAGTATAAGAATAAAAACTTAAATTTGATAAAATATATAAATTTATCATGTATGTAATATACATAAAATATTAATATTTTGAAATATTTCTTTCAATTTTGGCAATAAGTTAAATTATTAATATTTTATATTGTGTACATAAGCCAAATTTAATAACATTCAAATTCAGTACATAAAATAAACATACATCTAACAATCTAGCATTACAATTAATTCAATATAAAATTTCAGACCCTCTGATTTTTCTCAACTTAGAGTCCTTTCAAAATTTTCTACGTGAAGCAGGTGCTACTCATATCTATTCGATAATCAGGGCCTGATGCAATTTTTGATTGAAATAACATATCTAACAAGTTGATTTCCCTCATATTTTACACACAAGTTTATTGTTAATATGTTAATAACAGTACAAACATCCTGTGATTTCAGGACTGTACCTCATCAGGAATTAAAATATTCTTCCACGTTTTTGATAAATTTTAAATATATATAAAAGTTTTGCTCAAATTCTGCATGTATTTATTTTTTTTATTATTTCCATTCTTCATTTTCAAAAACACTAGTAGTAGTTTGGATTTTTATTGTGTCCTATTTGTTAAATTTCAGAATTGCTTTTTAAGTTGATAAGTTTATAAATCATCTTGCATGGGATGTTCTGACAAAAAATTCTTAGTTTAATTTGTTTCATGCTTATATTTTCTATTAAAAAAAACAAAAAATGTGACTTTGACAACAGATTGTAGACTGTTCCAAAATCTTGTCCTTTCAAGGAGTTTTCTTTTTAGTTGCCCATTACCCAAAAGGCAATAATCTGAATAACAGGGTAACAAATTAACACAAGAAATATTTGACATCTACAGTGCACAAAATAACAATGAATCCTTTTGGATATTCAAACAAAATTAATAAAGAATAACATCACTAAGTAATTAAATAACGACACATGAAATGATTTCAAACCATTTATCTTTCAATTGCAATATTTATCATTACAAAAATTAAATAACATTATCAAACGTACCAGACATATTTAACAATAAACATTCAAACAGGTATAAAATCCATATAACAATATTTTACATAAAATACAAGAAAGGGATGTGGTGATAAAAACATGAAATATATATAGTTTAATTCAACATATTTTAATATAAAAATTTCACGTAGTATATTTTCAAAAACTATAGTGTTTTTGTTAAGGTTTGAGTTTGAGAATTAGATGGATAAGGCGACAAACTTCCTTCTTTATCTGTTTCATCTTCAACCCATGGATGATAACTTGTGCATCCTAAAGTACTACCAGATGATGACTCGCAATTATAGGCAGGTCGACTGATTACCAGTTCTATTCTGTCTCCTGATGCTGCTATAAGAGGCACTATTAATCCAGCATTGTATGTTTTTACATTATTAACCTATAAAACATAAGACAGCTTTAGAAAAGTTATATGACTATTAATTACTAACAAGGGTACTACTTGGTTATCCCATCGACCAATTTTGCCACATTATACAAATCGCCAAACTAACAGCCAAATTATGCACATTAACATAATTTTTATTTAAAAAAAAAAAAAAAAAATAGTAAAACATTAATAAAAATACAAATAAAAAGTCCAAATAAAAATCACTTGATGAGGTATTAAACACATATTTCGTGTCTAATGTCATTGAATGTGACATTCATGATAATCCATATTTAATCTTGTGATTTGGCGACTGTTTTTTGGTCGATGGGATAACCAAGTAGTACTTTAACAAGATAATAATAATAATAATGCAGTAAAATATTTGTTATCCATCAATCACTAGAAATAGTACATGAACAATTTTTTTTTTTTTTTTTTAATTTCATCTTAATTTGTTAATTTTCAGCTGATGTTTGTAGACTGGTAAAAGCAAAAAGACACAGACACTAAAGAAAAATTATTCTTGCACAACATTTTGTGACATACTGGCAAATAAATAAATAACAAAAAGCTCATGGGAAATTAAAACAAAACAAAGAAAAAAAGGCAATAGTTTTTTTTATAGAATAATCTAATATTTCATGAATTTGCTTTGAAATTTTAAATGAATATTGAAAGTTAAAGGATATTCAAGACAAAAAGTGCTATTAAGTTGTAATGTTTTGGCAGTTAGTATTTTAAGCACACTATTATTTACAGTATATGGAGCACCATTTTTAGAATTATGGAGTTAGACAAATGGTAAAATCAGTTTCCTATATTAATCTTGATTTGTATCTGTATGATAAAATCCAGAGATAAAATTTAATCTGCATCATTAATCACTAGCATTTGTTTGGAGGGGAGAGAGGAAGTAGTTTTGCTTAGCGATCACAGCAATCATCCCACGACTGACAGACAGATAATTAAAATTTGACTTTACTTTTAAAATTGACCCAGAAATGGTCATTGTAGTGCATCACGATTATAAAACAATGAACTATGAGAACATTTTAGTTTATAGACAAGCTAAATCACTATCTAAAATTTGCCTTTCAGAGGTCTAACATTGAAGGTTTCCATAAATGCATCTTACATTTAAAAAAAACTTAAACTGATTATACCACTTCCTCAGACATACATAATTGCAAGAAAGTTTTCGGTATATTCTACATCAGTTAAAATATGATGGAAATTTCATGATTTGGTGCTGCATTGAATTTCACAAATATATTACTGTCCATACATAAATGTCCTGTACGTTAAATTTGACATTCAGAGATCTAACATAGAAGGTCTTCATAACTGTATATTGCACTCCAAAAATATTTGAGGGGAGGAAAAAAAAAAAAAACTGATGATACTACTTCCTCAGATAGGTGGGCAGTGAATATTTAACAATAATTAAAGTATTCAGAACACTAGTGGATTAAATAATTTTTTATCTGAAGCGAGTTTGGGGTGAATTATCAAAGATTCTATAAACAAATTGTTTGATACCATATTAAACAAAGTTGTTACACTGTGAACAACATATAATAATTATGTAATGTTAGAAACTGTGATAAGAGAATATCAGTTAAAAGAATGTTTTTTAACAATCTCAAAATCTTTTGTAATAGTATTAAAGTTTATTTATGATTGGCCAGATGAAATGATATAAACTGAATAATAAATTTAAAAAAAAAAAACAGTTGGATTAATAAAAGCATAAACTGATTGATTGGAATAGAAGCTTATATCAAAGAATCTTATATATTTATTTTTCTAGAAAGATGTGTTGGAAAAATCTGAGGGCCTAAAAAATTTTAGAAATTGGTCAATCTTTTTACAAAATGAAAAAAAAAAAAAAAAAAAAAAACTATTATTTCAAATTTTTTTACTTCTCCATAATCTTCTGTATTTAGATATAAGGACAAGCCATTTTGCCATAGCTATGAGCCAAAAACCTTGAAAATGCAACAAATGTTACATAACAATTATGCATTTTTTATAGTAAATATTATTGTTGTGCAAGATGTTTTTTAAATTATAGAAAGCTATTAATGGGATATTATACAAGAATCTAATTTTTTGGTTAATATGGCCAGCAGGGAGTATATTTGATAGATATATAAGTAGACCTTGTTGGCTGTAAATGAACAAAAAAAAAAGTTAATAATCTAAAAAACTAAAAGCAAAAATATTTGCAATATAGCCTTTACAGAGGAAATTCATCATGGATAAATTTTAAAGCAATTAATAAACATTCATTTACCTGTAGGATTCTGTCTAAAGGTTTTATTAAACCACTAATGTCTGCTGGGCCCCCTGGTCTAATGCTGTTTATAAAAACACCACTTTCATATTTACCGTCAGATAAACTAAAACCAAAATCTTCATACACTTGATCTTTAAATAAAGTAACTTTATGAATTTCTATTGGTAGAGAGGCTGAATATGCAGATGATGAGACACAATAACAATCTCTAGGATCATTACAAATACTATGTCTCACAGTATAGTCTTTGTTTTTAGCTTCATTATTTGAATGACATCCTCGAACGTTTTCTCGTGGTTTCAAGTTTATATTGAGCTGCTCTATTTGCAAATTCAACTCTTGCAAGTTATTTTCTGATAGAGTACCTGAGGGTGAAACTTCTTTGTTTTGAAAATTTCTTTCAGAATCAGATTTTGATTCATTGGCATTCTCATCAACACCGAGAATACTTTGTTCGATCTGCCGTAAAAGCTGAGACTGGCCACAGGTTTGCAGATCTTCCAAAACTTTATGCCAATTTTCTTTCTCTTCATCAGAGGGAACATAAAGGCTTCCAGAAAAACTATTTGATCTCATAGTTTTCATTTCCCAGCTACTTTGATCACCACAGCTATCTACATTAGCTCCTTTAGCAGGTTCACTGTGATATAAAGCTGAAATATTTCCATCACTAGCAGAGTGTCCTACAAAAGAGGATATTTTAAATTTGTTTCATAATAAATACTCAATAACAAAACATACTGTCAAATAAATTTAATCATATGAATGTATAAGAGTTAATTTCAACACAGGCATCAGCAGGAGAGGGGAGAAAAGGACATTTCCTTCCCCAGATTTTGAAGTTCAATTAATTAAAATTTCTTTTTCTTGATAATTTTGATAAAAATAATGAAATTTATTCTTTTCAAAAGATAAACAGTACAGAAAAAAGGTACAAAGATTATTATTATTCTCTATTTTTTCCCTCGTAGGCATTTTGTTTTAATTTTTATATTAATATGATTAAATTACTTTGTAAACAAGAACTTTAAAAGAATGGAAAAAAAAGAGGGATGAAAAAACTGCTTAATTGACAATTTTTCAAAAGTTAAAACTTTTTCTTTAAATAGTTCTTACTTGTTATAATTTTGATATAGGTTTTTACATTTACATATTTAAAAAATTCTTTGAAACCAGAATTGAATGAAAAGGATTACTGGTTAAAATATGCCCATTTATCTGTTATTTTGTGTTACTATCATCAACTTCTTTACAAGAAGCTGGTGTTTATTAATATTTAATATTTCTTAATTGTTAAATTTTTGTTTTGCTTTTTGTAATAAGTTTGAAAATTGTCTTGCAAAATTAATTCTGACAAAAAAGTCTCGGCTTAGCTTATTTCAGGCTTATATTCTGTTTAAAAAATGGAACCAAAGCTGTGAATTATAGATCATATCTACTACAAAACCATAACAACCAAGTGTATTAAACTTTTAAGAAAATAAATCTGTAAACAGATCATGTATTTAAGATTCCACATATAGCATTTATTTATGAATCTGTTAAAGCTGACACCAGAATTCTCATTTCAGAATAAAGAATAAGTATTTCTTAATGACCAAATTATTTTCATAGTTTTATTTTAAATGTCATACATATCATGTCATGCATGTATCATGGTTATTAATCAACTAAGAAGTACAAAAAATATTTGTAAAAATAGAAAACAAAAAGATGAAAAAAAACTGATGTTAATTTTATGAAAACAACAAAACAATACAAAGGTAATAATTATGTCTGATTTAAGCTAAGATAGAAAATATCATGGCATAAAAGAGACAGATATTTATGGAACACGTTTTACTTTTATCTATAATAAAGAATTCATTATTTAAGATTGGTGCATATAAAATAGTTATTTGTATGCAAAATTAATAGAGCCTATTTTCTTTCAACATTGTAAATTACTTTAAAAATTATATTTAAAAAGAAAACGTTAAAAACAACATTATATATCAGCATACTGAATATTTTGTTGTAGTTTTAAATTGCAAATTAACAGACATTGGCTGTAAAATTATTTTTTAAAGAATCTTATTTTTATTGATTCATTTAAAGATAATTTAAAAAAAAAGGAGAAAATAGATTATTAAAAAAAATAGAAATTAAGCAATTGCTAAAGAGTTTTCAAAGTGAAAATTCAAAATAAAGAGTCCCTGATGTCTTTTATGAAACAAGGAGCCTTATGAATGTTTGAAATCCATTTAAAATAATAAATCTAAATTTGTCCCAAAAAGTTATTCTGCATATGATGAAGAGTTATAGGAAGTTGTAGTATAAATTAATCTACAGATGCATAAATAGCAACAACTTTATGCAATTTTAGAATACTACATTAAAAAACTAAATTTGTTATGCTTAATTTCAGGGAGGAAGTTTGTCTGATCACTATGTGATGGTGTATCATCGACAAGAACATAGTGGTGCCATTGAATTGATTTTGCAAAGAAACAATATTAAACAGAACTGGGCATTAAGTTATTGCTATTTTTTATTTCATTACTTTGCCCAGCACAGCAACAGATCACATCAAGAAGGGCACATTCTGAATGCTTAGTTTGACCTAAAAAATGAAAAAGGGGAGAGGAAGATATAACAAAGAATTGAATTAATAATTTAGATATGGGAGAGAAGAGAAGGGAATTAGAAAAACATCAAGAAACAATTCAATATTGTGGAATATACCATAAATCTGAAAAAGATATATAAAAGTTGACAAACCATAAAACTCATGTTTTAGATGATTTGTGCAGCTCGATAAGGCAGGATTGCAACTGTCCCATGAATCAACAGCACTATCAATGCTGGGTAGAGGAGTGGAATACTTCTTCATTTCATTTTCAGGAACACAGTGAAAACACTGAAGAAATTTAAGAAAATATATAAATACATAGCATTTGTTATTACTTAAAAAATTTGTTTGTTATTAATAATGGCTATAAATTGCTAATAAAAAATCAATGAAAAGCTTTGTTTTAATGAGAAAAAACCCCAAAAAACTATTAAATAAAAATATTTGAAATTTGCAATTTCTAATTAATTATACTAACTGTAATAACTAAAAAAAGTTTGAGAAAAGTTTTTTTTTTCTAAGCTTATAGCAAATTTGTTTCTTTTTGTGAAAGTTTTAGTAAAAACACCCAAGATAAAGGCATCATTTTAATTAATTTCAAATTAAATGAAATACAAATTTCTTGAAAGGGAACAAGAGAAAAAAAATATATAAAAATTAAAAAAAAAAAAAAAAAAAAAAAGGGAAAGGCCAACGGGATTTCAAAAACAACATTCAAAGTTTTTTTCAAAAACATATTAGTTGCTTCATAAGATTTATTTTCTGCTTTCAAACTTTGTTAATTCATTTTTGGAAAAAAAGCAAAAACACTACAAATATTAATTGTATTTCGGAAGTGTAAATCTTGTATATGATGAGCAGTCAACACTAACTTTGCTAATCACATTTTTATTTTGAATTCACTTTATTCAATATTTGTAATATTAAAATCCACAGCTAACATTTGTTTCATATTAGTACTACTAAGTAGTTTTAGAACTTAACTTTTTTGAATTTTAACATGATGTACAGAGGATGTTGCACACAAGATTTTTGCACAAAGATTTTGATAAAGGATTTTAAAGAAATGCAAATATTTTAGGAGGGAAGTATTCCAAAAAATATTATTTAAAATTTAAATTATTGTCTGATACTTTCAAATTTATTATTTTTTAAATGGCATATGTAAACAAGTTGTGGACCAGAAATAAAAATAAAGAATTGGAAAAAAAAGTTAAAAATTAACTCCTCATATTATCAGAAGAATGTGTTGTAATGTCCAATTACAAAAGAAATTCCATTTTCTTATATCAAAGACTTTTAAAAAGTAAAAATGCGTCAGGACCATGAGAAAGATCTTATAACAAAAAACTTCAACTGTATTCCTTGGGGTGGGGGGTAGAAAGGAAAGAAACATATTCCAGCAATATCATCTGGCATTTCACCTATAAATTATTTTGTCTTTGGACTGCAGAAAATGAGTATTTTGAAAGTACTAAACACAATGGTGGATTAACTGTAATGAAGAAAGTAATGAAGGAAAAAGGATGGTCAGCAATAACCTGGAAATTTTATGAAAAGCATAACACAGACAATATTTTTTATTTATATATTTGTAAGAACTCCAGACCTCCCTTGAAGTTATGTGCATCGGCCACTTCAAGGAGACACTCCATCACTAACGAGTGACGATTGAAACTCTTGTAAATGGTGTGATCCTTTTGTAATAACCATTACATGTACAACCATGACCATCGCGACGGTCATGGAAAGTATTTAATCACGTTGCATCACTTAAGGGTGACAGCCCGAGGTAGGGCAAAGATGAAGTCGACCTCTTCGATAGATGTTTGATGTTTCTGAAAGTAGAAACTCGAAGAAGAATGTTCGCACAGAATATCAACCAGGAGGGCCGTGTGCAAAGAAATTGAGGCGTGTGCAGTAAAAAATGAGAGATTGGAAGAGACATAAAAATATGGTTTCTGAGTGGCAAATAAAATCAGGGCATTGTTCTCGGAAAATTAAGAGGAGATACAGATGAAAGGAGAAAAGGAGGATTCTAAAAGGAGAAGGCTCAAAAAGAGCAAACACAGCTGCTCTCCAAGGATCAAAGACGTGATGTCCATCGGAAGTAGGGAGCAAAGGGTACCTGATTGCGGCAGCCTGAGCTGTAAGGTACAGTACAATTGTCGAATGACATACGAAACAAAAGATCCTCAGAGCATGGAAAAGTAAATGGATGAGATATGCTACATTAACAGATTGAGCATCGAATGAATGTCAGACTCTTAGTGATATGGCTGCCACCTGCAAAATGAACTATGTTAAATTGGACTATGAACATTATTATCTGCTGTACTATATCAATTATTCAAGATTAAGTCATGTTTACTTTATGTGAAAATAAATCTATATTTTTAATCTCAAAATCTGAGTAATTTGTTGATTTCGCCTCCAAAGTATCGCCCCCACACCCACTACCACTTCATTTGCTCGAGGTTGTACATACTTATGAATCAAAAAGAAAACTGTATTATTAGATATATTGGTTATGAGATTGAATATTTTAAAAATTAGTCTATACATTTTAAATATAAAAAAATAGGTTCATAAAATATATAAACACCCCTATCCCTGTAAGTCATACTTAATGTACTGTAACTTAAAGACTTTGTTTTTCATGACAAGATTTCATTATATCAGAAGTCTTTGCTGCAGCTCCTTTTACTCCTGCCTGATATAATAAAAATTTAAAATTAGAAGAATTTACATTACATACATTAAATGAAATAAAAACAGAGTATTTTTTCTTACTTTCATAGTTGAATCTCCACAATTAGATTCTGAAAAAGAAAACATTCCATGATAAACATTTTATAGGATAAAATAAATATTCAATATTAATTTTCATTCAATTTCAAAAACTTGAATGCTAGTTTTTTTATCAATTAGCATATTTAAATGTAATTTCAGGGAAAAGTATTGACTTTTTATAATTACTGAATTTTAGGGAATTCAAATGAAATATTTTTGAATTTTGGGAGTGATTATAATTTTATAAACAAAGAATAAAATAAATAATAATAAAACAATGGTTATAGTGAAAATACATTTTATATATAATTTATAAATTCTTACTCCAGCATATTGTTTACATAAACTATTTATAATATTTGGCTTCAGAAATCTCTCTTAACTCCCTGAAGAAATCTCTACCAGTATTCTCAGTTTGAAGAAACTATTTTTTTAATTGCCTCCAATTTATAACTAAGGAATTGATTTCAAGAAATGGAGGTTATAGATAGTCACACAGCCACAGCAGAAACAGATAACACAGAAGACTCTCTCAAATCTGCAACCCTGAAATCCACAACTCTAAAACCGGCACATAATTTACAGATGTAAATAAAAAGATTTTCAGCTCAGATGTAGGGATAAAATTTGACTTTATTTTTATATCAATTCCTTTAAGTGTAATTTTCATTAATATTACAGAATTCATGCTTTTTCATGAAGGAAGAATAAATTCATTTCTGAAAAAAATTTAAGATACTGCTTATATTACTGATAATCACAATCTTTTTCACAAATATATTTATATATTAATAAAGCTTTTTTGGTTATTAAGGCTGGCTAATCCTGAAATAAAATTTCCTTATTTTATGATTTTGATGTGAATTAGCAGTGTACTTTTATGAGGAAAATTTCATTGAATAATTTAGGAAAAATGCATTCAATCTTTATAGTGAATATTTAATTACAAATTATTGGTTATTTACTTGTCTTTGCTTTTAATATTTAAAAAATTATCTTAATTTTTTATTATTTTAATTTATTACTTTACTTAATTTTTTAATGTTTTACTACATTGTAAGTAGTCATTAAAATTTCTATTACATTATTACATTCAAATTACTGTTTAAAAAAGGTAAACAGTAATGTAAAAAATGTAAAAGCAATGACTCGAAAACCATGAAATTTGAAAATCTGCACAACCTTCTGTTTGAAGCTGTGCAGATTTGAGGGAGTCTACAGTACTACTTTTATTTACATATCTTTTGCTAATATGTACTTTTTTCCATCAAATGGCTAATGAATTTAGATGCAACAAACTGCAGAAATGTGTGTAAAAGATACAAGTAAAGTGAGGAAAAAAAAAAGTTTAATAAATAGGGAATTTTTCAATAAAAGAGCAAGACAATTTGCACCATGATAAGATCCCCATGAAAATAAAACCACAAATTCACTAAATGGTGTATTAAATGTTACAAATTCTAAAAATTGAAAAACATTAAAATAGAGTTAAAATATTCAATGTTTCGATCATCTTCTGTGATCTTCATCAGGAAATAATACTAATTAAAATTGAACAAAACAGTCTTGAATTTATGAATATAACCAACTTTTTAAATTCAAGACAGTTTTGTTCAGTTCTTTAGAAGCATTATAACAAATTTTTTCTGGTGAAGATCACAGAAGTCGATTAAAACATTGAATATTTTAATTTTATTTTACTAAGTGTTTATTTTTAGATGAACTTTGATTTGATTTTCTTGGAAAAATTTTCAGTCAAGAAATAACTTTATTAGCTTAAAAAAAATAACTTTTTTGGGGATAAATGGATTTTTATATGATACAGAACAACATTTGAAGCATTTTTGTAATGAGAAGTATGAATATGAAACTAATGGTTAAGAAATTAGCTATTGGTCAAGAAAAAGAAGGTATATTCTGTTTACTATTTAGATTCAATTCTAAGGAAAAAAGTCTCTGTAACTACAGTACCGCAAAGAAGGAAAACTCATATGTAAAGATTGAGGTAAGTAGCCACAAAACTAAATCCATTTGTAAAATTAACTATTTATGGACTTTTGAAAGTTGTGAAAAAAGAATAGGATAAAATTCTCGATTTGAAACTTTGAAAGTTACAATTATTATATAAAAATCAGATGCAGAATGGCAATTAATAATAAAAGGTATTAAAAAAAAATTCAAAAATTTCACTTAAAACATTAATGTATATTATATCAAAACAGTGTAAAAAATATCTGAACAGCTTCTGCATTATATATAATAATATTAAAAACTGAATTATAATATTATATTACATAAATTCTATGACTACAGTCATACATAGAAAAAAAAAAAAATAAATAAAATAAAACATAATTAAAAGTAGATGTTTTGGCTATTACCACCAGTATTCAAACAAAGTTACAAAACTATCATAGTAGCTGAAATATCTACTTTTAATTATGTTTTTATTGTTTTTAGTATTTTCATCTATGTATGTCTGTAGTCATATAGTTTATGTTACAGACATAATTATGCATGCATTTTTGAATTATAATAGATTACAAATTGACTGTTAAAATTCAAACCTACTTTCAGGACAAGGACATTTTGAAATTTTCAAAGTAACTTTGTCACCACAAGTCTGAAGAATACAAACAGCTTCACTGAGTGTTTTCCCTCTTAAACTATTGCCATTTATTGCTAATATTCTGTCACCAACATGAAGTGCACCCGTTCTACAAACAAAGTTTATTCTATTTAGAATTTACAAATAACAAAAGGTAGAAACATATTAATTTCACAAAACTTAAAACATGTTCAGTTAAAAAAAAAAAAGAAAGAAAAGAAAAGAAAAAGAAAGAAAGAAAAGATTTAAGACATACCTGCCAATAATTTCTGGGTATGTATATTATATCTGGTGGTCTTTAATATGTGGTTAAAAAACATGAATAAAGTTATGGTTAAATACTTCATTAACTGTATACCTGTCAACAATTTCTGGGTTAATATGTATTTTATTAACTATATATATGTATAATAGACATGTATTAACTTTTCAAAACAAACTTTTTTCATAAAAATGTTTTAGCTTACTTCTTTAGACCCGAAGGGAAAATAACACTACAAATACACATTCATTGATTTTGCACAAGCAAAAAGACACCATAGATGTCAAAAGAAGTCCTTTATTTGATACTTTAGGGGACTGGTAATTTAGATTCACAAATACAGATCTAAAATTACCTACACCCTTAAAATACTAATTTATGTATTAATAACCTGAATTCATGCAGTAACAAATTAAGGCCTTCAATTAAGTGGATGATCTACAAATCCATAAACTTTCTGATTGTAGATCGTTTAAGTTAGAATGAAAATTTGAAATATGTTACTTTTAACTTATTGAATAATTTTGTTGTTGTATTTTTACTTTTTTCTAAATGTTATGCAATGTGTATAAAAAATTTTGCATCTTGATTTAAAAAATTGTAATATAAAAGAAAATTAATAACATATTCTTTGTATAACATATTGTACAGATTGTATATTTTAGTATATACTTCTTTGATGAATGTCAATTTTATGTTCAAAAGAATGTAATATCATTAAAATGCACTTGAAACAATTTTTTCCCATTGAACGTAATGTAAAGGAACACTTTTGATTGTCCCTATAATTGAACTATGTATCCAATTTTCATAAAATTTGAAATGACTTGACAAAATTATGTAACAATTACTGTATTTTCAGGTGTATAGCCCGCACCCTGTGTATAACCCACACCCCTAAATTGAGCAGTGCAGTAAAAAAAGTTCGTGTATAACCCGCAGAGATGCATCGGTGTATAGTCTGCGGCCTATAGACCATTTACGAAAGTATATTTCGACCAGGGTTCGAAATTAGAAGCCATTAGTCATAATTTTTAACACAAATTTACCAAATTTTTTTGTGATGCATAATATCTACAGTAATTGGGCTAAAAAAATATGATTATCAGTACTGTAATTTTCGGAAGAAACGCCGCGGTATTTACGTGTTTTAAGATAAAATTTCAAGCAATGCGGCGTTTACGCACATTTTTTCAAACAAGCGTGATATATTTTGGTTCGGTTGGCGTGGTATATATTGGTTCCCAAAAGGATCGAATCCTCGGAATCGATCCGAAATGCACCAACTCCGAAAAGGAACGATTCCTCAGACTGTATCTGAAATGAAACGACTCCAGAAAAGTTCGATTCCTAGAACTCGATCCGAAATAAAACGACTCTGTAAAGGAATGATTCCTCGGAATCGTTTTGAAAAAGACTGACTGCTCTGAATCGTTCCGAAATGACATAAATCACACACTTTTTTTTAGTTCTTTCCAACAGGGTAAGGAACGATTCCTTGGACTCTATCTGAAATGAAACAACTCAGGAAAAGTCCAATTCCTTGAACTCCCTCTGAAATGAAATGACTCTGTAAAGGAACGATTCCTTGGAATTGTTTCGAAAAAGATCAACTGCTCTGAATCGTTCCGAAATGATATAAATCATGCACCTTTTTTTTGTTCTTTGCAACAGGGTCGGTAGATTATTTTTTGAAAAATAAACTAAAAATTATCTTAAATTCAGAATTGTCGAGATTGGAAGGGTTCCGGATTTTGGATTTTGTACTCTACAAACACAATGGCTACATCTATCAGTGCAATACATGGCGATAGTTGCGACAGTTCTTCCAAATCCAGAAATAACTGTATTTAAGCAGTAAAAAAAAAGCCTTTACAAACATGGGAGAACTCTCTAAATTTCACGGCATAGCGAAAAAATTTACAAATTCTGATGTTTTTTTCAAATTTTTTAAGGTTTAAAAACTGTAGAAAAAAATATCACGTTTTCCAATTTTAAAAAAAAAAATCTTTATATAACCCGCACCGTGTATAAGCTGCAGCGACTTTTTGGAAGGTTTTTTTCTTGTATAAGCCGTGGACTATATACCCGAAAATACGGTACGTATTTTAAATTTCAAATGATTCGGTTGAGTAATTTTTAAGTTGTTATATGTGGACAGACAGATGAACAGAATGTCGACTATTGGTGCTTTATATTTACATAATTACAAACGCACCTAACAGGGGAGGTTTGACAAGCATGTTAAGAAATAATGAAAACACTATATAAAAAAATATTTTAAAGATGCAGAAAAAAAAGAGATATAATAGGTGTAATTAATAATAAACATCTCTTGATAAAATCCACTTTTAAATTAATACAATCTATCTTAAAATAGTTTGCAACTAATTAAATGATGATAACTAACAACAAGCATTATTAATTTACAAAGAAATAGTAAAAAATAAAGTAAAAATTCATTGTTGTTACTTATCTGTCTGTTCGTTTAGATTTATAGTTATAGCACAATCAATTCTAACTTTTAACAAATAATCTTCATTTGGCAAAAATAACTGTTAAAAAATTAACAATATTTAAAAGAAGAAGAATAACTGATAATCATTAAATTAGACAATAAATAAATAAATAAATAAATAAACAAAAATAAAAAAACATTACTAAATAAAAAAAATCTTAGATCTACCATCCACCTAGATAAAATCGTATTTTGTGGGAAAATGCACATTTTGAGATCAAATATTTAAATTGATAAACTATAAAAATAGAATTCTAAATGATTAAAAATTCAAGATGGAATATTAACACTTTAATTCTAGTCTTAATCTATGAGTGAAATATGATTATTTTCAATTAACTATACCTTTCAGCTAGTCCATTTTCAGTAAGGCTTGAAATATATATAGGATCAAATGGTTCTTCTGTGCCCGAAACTGTAATACCTAAAGGTCCACCATGTCTTACTAGCTCAACAGTATATACAATTGCACACGTAGCATCAGGATCTTCTGAAATAGAATGATAATAAAACAAAGTTATTGAAATTAGAGTTTGTAAAATAATAAAAATTGTACATTTAAGTACTTTTTACATAAAAAATTTCACAGAAGATTTAACAGAAAATTAAAAGGTTCTTCTGTGTTTTCAGGAAGGAGGAGTATGAGGGACGAGAGAAAGAAAAGAAAAAGAGAAAATGGTTATGTGACACTGAATTGTTGAGATAAAAATAATTAGGAAAAAGTTTTATGCATTTATCAATTCAGAAATAATTTAAGTAGAAGTAATTTTTTCTACATGTATAAAAATAATCAAAATGGTTACACAATCATCATAATATTCAATCATGCGAGTTTTATTTTCATAGCTGTTTGTATCATATGTCATAAAATCTCAATTTCTTAAGCTCTAATTGTATCAAGATTTTCAAAAAAGCACTAAGGCTCCAATAACAAAGAAACATCATGGTAGTTTCTTCAGCAGTACAACTTAGAACAGTAGAGGACCTATTATCCAGAATCCTAAGGACAGAGGGCTTATCAAATTTCAGGTCCTTCTGAAATTCAGACACCCCCCCCCCCCCCCTCCTAAAACCCGCAATATTTCAGAAACATAAAAATAACAAAATTAAAGCAATTCCATATAAAATATTAATAAAGCTTATGAGTTGAATGTTTTAAATTATGGAAACAAAAATTACTGCATTATTCAGTAATAACAATGAAACAAGTAGGAAAAATCATGCGTTAAGCATAGATTATGAAACACTTTCGAATGCTAACTGAAATCTTTAACAAAACTTTGTTATTTAGGAAAATAAGATGCTACTGTCCATAGCCAAATATGTATCCCAATACTTTTGAACTGTCATGTATTTGATTCATCGGTTGATATATATACAATATAATGGGAAAATTAAGTTTAGCAAGAAAATGCCTAACTGGCTGAAATTTCTCTTGCAGCACTTTATTCTAATAGATGGAAAATACTTCAATACTTTTGTTCAGCCCTGTAATTTATCCAGTATTTTTACTACGTGCCAATATTTTGTGAAAATTTAGTTCAAACAAACACATTCTTAAAGCTACTTAAATCGCTTTTTACAGAAATTATCACATATGGGTGACCATGTAGCTAATTCTTGGTGTGACCCTGTATATCATTTTATCTATATTCTACAAACATTTCTTAGTAAAATGAAAGTAGTTCAACGTAAAAATGCATAACTACCACCTTTAAGTTAATTACTCTCATATTCAGTAACCTTTATGAGCTCTTTTGTGTAACCTTGTATATCAACTATAACATTTATATAGACCATATAATTTGCAGACATTTTGTAAAACTTAAAAGCATATCTTAATCATAATTGAAAATACATTTCAACCATCCATCAGCTATTATTGATAATACACAGTATTTTGGATTTAAAAAAAATGTTTTGAAATATTTTGTGTGTCCCTTTAAAAGCTATGCACTTCATATTATGTGTTAAATACTAAGTCTCAGCGGCGTATATCAATCTTATGATACTTGAAACCATTTAACATTATTAAAATATGTCGCAAACAATTCTCTCCTTTATTATTGTATAATGGAATTCTTTTGAGTGGCCCTGTAAATGAATAATAACTATTATTTTGACAGCATATTTTAGTGTACTTTGTGAATCCATGTAAATTTGAATAAGTTTAACAGAGTGTAACACCTTTAAAATTCATTTGAAACTATATTTTCCCATTGGTCGTAATGTATCGGAAAACTTTTGACTATCTCTGTAAATAAACTAATCATAGTAGAAAGTTCATTTTCAATAGGGTTTGTGCTAGGGTAAACATCAATAACATATAAAAATTTCAGAACAATCCAAGTATATTTAAGGGAGTTAGATCGCGGACAGACAGCCAGACAAACCGAATGCATAAACACCTTTTAACTTTGTTGGAAAGTGTTAAAAATAAAACAATAAAATGAGTAACTAACATTTTATCTACAAGCTCTATCTTTCTTTTTAATTTTACAGGGTTCATACAGAGTTGGGAAGAAAAAATCCAAGGAGACCAAAAAATTTTAAGGACTTGCCACTTTTGTTACTTATGTGGAATGCACTTGCACACCCCAATTTTTAATGCCCCATTTGGAGAGAAGAACATTTCAAACAAATTTCTCTCTATTAGAATCTCATTATTGAATTACCTGTAAGGAATTACATTACAGTATGATGTAACGTCATTTTAAAGTCTATCAACTCCAATAGTTCCTCAAAGTTATCTATTTGAAGACTTTCGAATAGTGGTGTGTGAAATTTTGGTGGTGAAATTACACAGAATTCACAACTTTGGTGATTTTGTAAGTTTAAATAAAAAAATACACAGTCAACTTTCCTATGCAGTGACCAGAGTCATATACACACAGATCAGTCAAACTTGAAACATTTATAATGTATATTGTATATACATCTTTAAAAAAATTTTTCAAGGGTTTAAAAAAAAAAAATGCTAATGCAACATACATGAAAAAAAATAACAACTTCTGAATTTATTCTTTTAGAGCAGTAATAAGGTAAAGTGTCCTAAAGCTGACATCTAACAAATATTTAAAGCATTACGAATTTTCTAAAATAATTTAGAATGAGTTTTTTTTTTCTTCTTAAATCAAAGATATCTTGGATTTGGAAAATTGATAATGCTTTAAATATTTGTTATACTTAAAGATGTCAGCCTTAAGAACTGTATTTTGGGTGTCAACTTTAGGGCAGTTAACTTTAATCATTTTCTTTGAAGGTGAATGTTGTCCATCCATCTAAGTAGTTCTAAGCACTACTTGGGAACGTATTCATATTCAAGTAGTTTCTAAGGAGTCTGTACGTCCCTGCTTTACAGCTACATAATTTATATAAAAAATTTTAAAAGATCATTTTTAATAAATCCTATTTCTTAAATAATTTCACTTGTTAACCATGCAGGAAAACTTTTTAAATTACGATTTTTAATTGTTTTTGTGAATTCAGTCAGAAAAACTTATAAACCATGAGAAGATGGACTGTTTTGGAATGTCTGAGAAGGTAGGGAGGATACGAGAAAATAAACTGAATTCTCCTATCATACATGTATTCAAATAATACAATGGCATAATCAAAATATTTCTTTGGAGGAGGGGGAGAGAGGGAGGGAAATTTCTGATGATTTTTTTTCTTTTAACAAATCATAATATAAGTTAATTTTAAACTAAAATTTGACAAAAAGACAATTTTTTTCTAATTTCAAGAGCAGGAGGGGAGCTTCGTGTTCCCCCACCACTGAAAAAACCTATTTTAGTGGCTGCACATTGAAACAATAAATTGAAAAAAGAAAAAAAAAAAAAAAAAAGAAATCTGTAAAATTTGTGAAAAAATTCAGAATTTACAAAATTTTAGTAAAATTTTAGGTCCTTCCAGATTTTGGAGTTCTGGATAATAGATCCTCTACTGTAAAACTAATCAACACTACGGCAAATTCTAACAAACATTTTTATAGAACATCCCCCTTTCCCCACATTCAAAACTCTTCATACATACACTCAAAAAAATTTATAGATTAAAGAATCAAAGAGCAAATTTTAACAGAATATTTTCAACTTACAGACAATCAATTGAAGGTGATTTTGGAGTAATCAGTAATTTAAAATTCCAAAATATGTGTTAAATAAGTTAAATAAAATAAACCTAAAGATAAAACCAAGTCACATAAAAATTATACATATATTGTACCTGAAAAAGATTCATCTTTTCGAATTCGCAGTTTGACAAGGTCGTTACATGAGAAGAGATATGCTGAAGCATCTTCGACAGAGCAATTCTCGGTTCTAAGAGAATTTATGGCAAGTAGTTTGTCACCAGGCTGAATAGAACCTGTACGATGAGCATAGCTTCCTTTTTTGACATCAGCAATAATAAGTGGTTCTCCAAGTTGCCTATTTCCTGGTGCTATAAAAATGATGACATCTAAATTAATTTAACTACAGACAATAATAATCTATCAGCAGTAAATATTTTTTTATAATAATATACACTCCCTAGATTTAATTGAAATGCAATTAATTCAAGTTGAAGTTTTCATAAAAAAATAATGTAGAAATAATACATTCCTTCTACATCAGAATTATTTATTAAACAACATAATAGATGATATTGACTGTTTAATAAATAAAAATGCTGTTGAAGTATCAGATATGGAAAATCTTACTCTCTTAAGATAGAAGAAACCAAAATATCAATGTTAATGTATCATATCATTTAGCTTGGAAATGTAATTTATTATCAATGTAACAGTAGTTTTAGTTCATTTTCTTGAAAAAGAAAGGAATCTCGTTCAAGGTCATTCACTTTTGCCTTATCTATATATTATTTGTTTTTATATAAAATAACCTAGCGGTTTCTTAAACTGTTGTTCACAGACCCAAGGAATCTACAGCTCATCTTCAAGAGTAACCTCTCGAAAAAAATAGAATAACTTGGAATGTGAAAGCCTCATTCAATATAAATTTTTCAGCTATCTTGAATCCAAGAGAAATTTTGTGAGCAAAATGGAAAAAAAAAGACTAATAATAGTGTTAAAAAATACTGTATTATTCATATCCATCTATTATATGGATTTTCAAAGTCAGGGGATACGGTAGAAACCCGCTAATTTGGACCCCGTTAATCCGGATCAGTTTGGTCATTTTTTTTTTCAAGTTTGAGAAGCGGCTGGTTGATTTTCATAACATTAACTTGTTTCTTAGGGGTAGGGGGGGGGGGTTCGTCCTATTCTGTATTAAAAAAAAAAAAAAAAAAAAAAAAAAAAAAAAAAAAAAAATTCTGAAATATTTTTTGAAGAATCAAACAAAGTAAACAGTTTCACCGTCTATAAATATTGAATAATTTTAACACAAAGGTGATTTTCTATAAGTATGTTTCATTTTATTTCATTTTTTCCTAATTCTCCGGATAATCCAGATTTTCGATTATACGGATTGGGTCTGGTCCCAATTAATCCGAATTATCGGGGTTTTACTGTATATATATAAAATCCACGGTAACTAAAAGATTAAGAAATGTTGGCATATTCTGTGAAGATATTTTGTTTATTAGGACTATAGAAATCTTTCACATATATATATATATATATATATATATACATACATATATATGCACGGAACTTTTTTCTTTATCATATTCTTTATGATGATGAATAAAGTTTAGGATCTAGTACCCTCTCATTAAAGTGAGCCCCCCCCCCCCCACCATCATTATTTTTAGGTTTTAGAGCATAATACAAAGCACACAAGAACTATCTTTGCATCCAGATGGTTATATTTATATAGATCCAATTTAAAGCATTCCTCGATGATTCAAAGCTAAATTTTCCTGAAATTATAATTGAATTAAAAATTAATTAAGAAACACACTATTTAGATTTTAAGGGACTACTGCATGCAATTATTTACAATACATCAATATGATCATACATTACAAACATTATACAAACCAGTAAGGGTGATTCCAATATCAGATCCTCTTTTGATTAACTTGACAGTAAAAGTGCCACTACTGGGAACAACTGCTTCTGCAATATCAAACTCTATAATGAGAGACAATCGAGAGTTTGACTCAGCAATATAATTTGTTACTTCTTCCAGAGTAAGTCCCTCAGTGCTTTCTCCATTTACAGCAAGAATTCTATCTCCTATTTGCAAATTCCCAGACCTAGAAAAAATATTATTGTATGGCATTATGTTATGTTTACACTATACAAGTAAGTTAATTAGTTGTTCAACTGTAAAAAAAAAAAACAAAAAAAAAAAACACTTTTTTTGGCTACCTAGGATGATTGAGCCAGTAGTTGATCAAATAAAGTTTGTGCTATTGGGTTTTTATTATATTTCCTTCCTTTTAAGTTTTAGAAATAACTAATATAATTGCTACAACCCTTAATGTCCTAAAATATCATCCTTAAGCTGTGATTAACAATAATTCTTATAAAAATATTTGTTGAAATAAGCAAGATTGAAGTGTATTATTTTAACTTACCGCAATTGTCTCCAACTAATCAAAAACTAAATTTTTACTTTTTTTAATAATAATAATAATCATAAAAAGGCTTATCTTACAGCAGGCAGCTGACAAGAATATGATAACATTCAAACAAAAATATTATATCAACTGCCATGCATATAACTCACTTCTGCCCGAAAAGTCACAACATTTCAAAAATTTGATCAACTACTGGCATGATCACCCCATATCTCAAAATTTCCTTTTGTTTAGAGAATGCAATGGAGGCAAAATTAAAAAAGTTAAAAGAAGAAGCAAACTCTTTTTATGTGGCAGCTACTTTTAAATAGCAGACCTTAGCACCTTAACATTTCAACATAACAAACAACATGGACAAAACACCACATTTCCAAGTTAAAATATTCATTTTATTTAATCAAAAAATTTCTGCCATTAAATAAAGTGAAGATTATGAGTAGAAATTAGTGGCATTCAAAAGATTTGAGTAATGGAACAAGCAAAGTTTTCTTGTGATGGTGTATGGGTAAAACTACTTTATAAAGATGAGAGCCTTTGAGTATATGATAGTAGTTTAACAACCACCAGGCTTTCTCATTTTCAAAAAACTTTTATGATAGGGCAAGCATAAATAATATTGAATACATTCTTTTCTTAATAAAGATAATGGACCAACGTCAAATCTCTCAGTTGGCAGATATGAGGTAAGAAAATTAAATAAACTTCAGTTTCTATTCTATAAGAGATTAAAGATAACAGTTTGAGAACTGATGACTTATATGATTAATTATTTATATCTTGATACTATAAAATAAGAAACAAAAGAGTATTTTACCCTTTTTTTAAAAATAAAATTCAAGGGAGAAAACAGGAATTTTGGGTGGATGAAAATTTAGAAGATTACGATTACTTATTTAGCATTATAGGCAGCAAGGCAACAGCAAGGGCAGCTGAAGAACAAGGCAGCAAGGCAACAAATTATGGGCAAAAAATAAAAACAAAATTAATGATTTTTTTAAAAAAAGGAAATAAGATTATTTGTAATAGCATTAACTAAATTCAAATAAATTAATCAACTACTAAATTAACAAGAAAGTAAATTTTCTTTGACCCCGTTTCTTAACATTATTTGTCTCTTGCTTCGTGTTTGTTTTTACTAGGGAGGCAGACAAATTCAGGATGTCCAGATGTGTCATAAAAATTATTATTTTAGATGATTACACCTGCTGTTAGTGAGATTTTAAATATACATTATATCACTACTTCTTTCATATTGCATATTATAGGCATAAAAGTTAAACTTAAGTTAAAAGTTAAGTTAAAAGTTAAACACAAGTGCAGCTGTAATGATTTTTTTATATTTTATTCATCTTTTGCTATGCCAACATTATTTTTTATACAAAGATTAAAAAGAGTAATTTTTTTTAATTAAAAAGTACAAATTACAATGGTACTTGTTACAAGCACTAAATATGATTTTAGCAACTGGATTGTGTTTCAAAGATTTCTTTTCTCTTTTTTAAATTAGTCTAGCAGGAAAATTATTTTTGTGGTTTTACTTTTGATCGTAATATATTAATCAACAATAAAGCCGCATGTATGAATCTATATTTATTTTCAATTATTATTCCAGGCAGTCCTATAAATCGAAACAATGAGTTAAGAGGTTATCAATTTTTAATCTAAATATACATAAAAGATATGATTTTTAACTGTAAATATATAAATAAAAGTTTTAATGTTTATTTAGACCAGGCATGTCAAACAATTAGCTCACCAAGCCTTTTACATATTTTCCATAAGTTTGACACAATAATTATTTCAGGCAGAAAATACACTTTGCATGAACACACTTACAAAAGTTGCAGAATTGACAAGTTGAAGAATATTTTTTATTCAAAATATTGCCTCTATTTCTGAATATTACTCTTCTCTATAATTAATACCAGAAATTCTCAAATCAATTAGTGAGAAAATTATTAGTAAAAAATGTTGGTGGTATTTTGGATGAAAAATTTTTACAATGTGGCGTAAGAGAGTAAACATCATCAAGTATGTGATAGATAGAAATTTTTATACAAATCACATTTAATATGTAATACCATTTAATACTCAACATCTGTCCACTTCTTTGAATAGCATTTTGACTGGGTTCAACAGTATTTTAAATATATCTTTATGCACATATGAATATATAACTAGCAAAAGCCATGCTTTGTTTGGATTCGCGAAGCATTATTTTATAAAACAGATATTTGAAAGTAACAATATTTTTTTATTATTATTTTTGCATCTTTATTAAACAAAAACGTTATTTTATGTTTTGGCGCATTTTAATTTTTGATTTATGTTGTAAAACTGGCATAATAAGATATTTTCGAAGCAAACTTTTACAATTTTTTTTTTAAATTTTCAACTAAAAGCTCTTTTAAAGATGTTTTTACAATTTCAAGTAGCAACTGGTGTTTTTTAATTGTTTGAAATATGCATGTTTCCAATCCTTGTAATCAACATCCGATAATCTTTGATAGCTATTTTAGAATAATATATTTGAAGAAAGCTTGAAGAAAGTTACTTCTTCAAAATCCTATTTTCTGGAAAAAACATTTGAAATCTGCTTTCGTTGATACTATGAATTTTTAACTGTAAAACATTTTATTTTAATTTCTTCGTTTTTATACATGTTAGCGTATGAGAATTGCTGTAATTCTCTCCGCGTGGGAGAACTTTTTACTTTCTGCGAATGGCAACTCAATTAATGGAATTACCTTTTAACGAAGCGCTCTCTCATTCTCGCAGTGACGTTTTCATGAATAATTATTGTTGTGTTTGCGAACTTATTAAAGTCTTATTTTTCTATAAAATCCTTCTGATTAATGACTCAATATTATTTAGCTACAATACGACCTTCGCAAAAATATTTATAAAGAGCTTGAACCAACAACTTCACGCAGATCTTTTAATTTTTCATTTATATAACAAATTTAAGAATTAATTTTATTTGTTTACAATTATTTTGTTGCCAGTTTACAAAAAAAAAAAAAAAAATCCATAATACAATTTTTTTAAAATGTTTAAGTGTCATCTGAGCAAACGATTTTGCGGGAAAATGAAAACATGTTTTATTTAATAAATTAATCATGATTCTATCTATAATTATTTACTCCATGATTTAAACTTTTTTTTTTCTGAAAATATACGCGTTATATTTTTTATTTATTTGCTAAAATGCGTCCGTATTGGAAATGCATGTAAAATAAATTAATTAAAATAAAAAAATTTTTAACGTTTTACTGTAAAAAAATTATATTCTGCAAATCTACAGATCATAATTTATTTTTGTGTTTAATTTGAAGTTAAAATATTGAATAGTTTTTTTGTAAAGCGTACGACAAATTGTAATTTGAGTAGACTAGTAGAGGATTCACTTCGCTCATCCTAATAAAATTTAATGAATGAATAAATAAATATCAAAAGCACTTACAGTTAGCAATGGAAAAATTTCAGAAAATCTGACAAAACTTTTCATTATATTTTTAAAACCAACCACTAATATACAGCATACAGCACTGTTTGGTGGGTACAATATTTATAAGCTTGAGTGGGCTTCTGCTTAATATTTCATCAGAAATAAAAAAGTACTGGAGCTGAATTCTGGTGCAGCCTAAGCACTTCATTACAGGTACAAAATGTAATTATATTATTTTCACCTGCACTTTTTTTTTCTAAAATCAGCATTTTCTGACAATACCTTTTAGAGAGACACCCTGTTTTGTTTGCATAGTTTCAAACTTATATTTTCTGTTTTTAAATATATAAAAAATGTCTCCTTTCACCCAAAATTAGAAGAATTGGAGAGTAATATGAAAGCTTCCCAGTTTCTTTTTTTAACATTGTGCAACTTGAAATTTCTAAAATAATTAACATTTTAACATCCTTATCAAGGGAAAGTAAATCTGTGTACCCATTCTGTCAAAGCAATGACAAAGTAAGAATCTGCACCTTTCAGCAGGACTTCCATGATCAATACAGCTAATGCAGGGTGGGACAGACAATACTTCTGATGCATAGGTAGGTCCTTGCAGCATGAATCCAAAACCTTTATGATCAGCAAACAAAATCACTTCTGTTCTGTCAGTTCTGCCAACACTAGTGTATGTTGATTTAGACATCGAAGCAATAGAACCTTTCAAAAGATACACATTATTAAGCTAAAATAAAATTTAAATAAATGAGAATCAAAAGGAATGTATGTAATTTTATAAATCAAAACAAAATTAAGAAATTTTATTTTAACTTTTAAAAACAAAAACAGTTTGTAATACCATCAGAACATAAGCTGAATCCCTTACATGCTAATGGTTTTTAATACCTAAATATCAACTTTCAATGATATCATTCCTTAATGTAACGCCTAGCAATAACGTAACAGCTATAAATATTAATTGGTAAAAAACTAATTTAATTAGAATTAATGTAACCATCTACCATATTCAAAAAATTTGTTGACAATTTACCGCATTATGAATTTGAAATAAAAATAAATTACAAAAAGATAATTACAAAATACAGTAGAACCTCACTAATCTGAAATTAATCTGATTTTATTTTTGAAATTTATAGTTGAACAGATTAACTGAAAAGATTAACAAAAAAAAATTTCAGATTGCATTTTTGTGTAGAAGTTGGAATTAAACAAAAAATGGCAGTAAAGCATGTTTTTTATTCTTTATATTTAGCATTGTAAAATAGGTTACATTTTATATTGATCATTTAAATCATCAACAGGTGATCACTAGTGCTAGAAATATCCATATTTTTAATGTTACCATCCATTAAATCTAATATTAGATAATTATCAGATTCAGAATTGAAGACTAATGTTTCAACTGCTGATAAAATACCTTTTTTCTTTTCTTTTTTCTTTCTTTCTTTCTTTCTTTTTTTTTTTTTTTTTTTTGTATAGAATTTTTGTAATAGTTGTTGTGCAGTTCTGTATATTTTTATTGTTAAACTTAGAGTAGACTGAATAACATTTACTACTTGCATTTTTAGAACACTTTTATGATCATGAAAGATTTAAATAAAAATATATTTACTTATACATTTATTGTCTGAATAGAAAAAAAAAATCTTAATTCTATTTTTTATGTTATCAATTATTAAACTAATCAGATCTGATTTGATTGTAATGTGTATTTCTAATAAATCTTATACATTCTCCAGGTATAAAGCAGCAAAATATTTGTAGCATCATATTTGGCAACTTAACTCCCTTTTGGTATGAAATTAACAATTAAAAATTCAATAATAAAAAATTAAATGTATAAAAATATACATATAATATGATTTTAATAGAGACATTTTATTGTCTCTCTCTCTCTCTCTCTCTCTCTCTCTGTATATATATATATATATAAAACCATTAATAGTAAACAATATGAACCATTTGAAATTAACCCTTGAATTTAATAACTTATATCACATTGAATATGGAAGGAAAAAGAATAATATGAATACAAATGGAATTTGTAGAACCAAAGCAGAATCTTCAGGTCCCAAATACTTTGGAACTACAAAAGGAGTGTGTGGTTTCATCTTCGTATTTCCCATGAGAAAGCAAAACAATACGAATTTGGGACTACCAACAGACATAAAACCAAAGTTAATTAAAGAAATACTAAGTAATCTTATAATGGATATGAAGAAAATAAAACAGTTATGAGCTATATAGTAGAATGAATCCCAAAATCACAACCTTAACCATGTATATATATATAAATACTTTTATAAATACATCCAAAGTTATTCAGACAATACCATTAAATAAACCAATGAAACCAGTATTTTTACAATCATATTAAAAACAGTTGAAGTTTGAAGGAAAATAGAAGGCAGATTACCAAATTACTAAGAAATATATGGATAAATGGACATTATATAAGAGTAATTCATATATTACCATACAATAAACCAATGAAACCAGTATTTTTACAATCATCTTATTGAAAACAGTTGAAGTTTGAAGTGAAATAGAAGGCAGATTACCAAAATAATGAAAGATACATGGATAAAAACACTGTAGAAGGCTTTTCTGTTAAACTACTTCTTCAGGGGTGTATAGTTTAACAAAAAAGCAAAAACATCCAACCAGTTTCTGTTATGAGTTGTGCTGAAAGCTAAGAATTCGACTCACAATACACCCGACTGGCTGGAAGCTATTCACATGACAAATTAGTAGAAAGATACTCATTAAAGAAAATAAAATGAATATGACAAAATAACAATAATATAATATTCCTTTAAAAAAAAGGATATATATACTAAAATATTTACCATTACCCAAATCCTAGCAAGATTTGTAGTGCAATCAGATACAAACTATATGTGACTTACTAACAGTCAAAGTTATGGTCATAGTATAAATCACATAGATAATAAAATAAAGTTGTAACAATAATTATAAAAATTAGTAGAACATATATTATAACGATTATTTCGTTATATATTGGTTATTTTCTTAAATTATTCCTTTACCCCCCCGTCTCTGTTCAATTCAAAATTAGTTTTAAGTTGTCCTTCATTCCTTTTCCATTTTCTTTGCTTATTAATTCTCTAACTGAAAAATCGGCAGCTGCTTAACTTTGTCTGTGAAAAATACATTCACATATTAATCAACCGTTTAAAGCTATTTGCAGATGTCTGCTATTTCCGATCGAGGCAATTCTGCATTACCTTATATGGACATCATCTCTGTTTCACAGTTAAAATTTATGCTTACGCTTCTTTTCCTTTCTCGACAAAACCCTAAAAAGAATTTAACATCTGCGCAGTAAAATCTGATGTCCCTTTGGTGTGCCTCTTTATTAGACATAATAACACGTGTAACATTTTATCGTTTGGCAACCTTTTCCTTTCCCATCCTAGCTAGGAAACCAATTTGAATTCTTATCTTGCCGGCTGCATTTTAACTGTATTTGGCGTATACTATCCATTGTGCATGGGCGAACTTGTGTATGTTGGCGATTTTCTATCATGCCAAAAGTGGCAATTTGTTGCTATGTACGAGGCGACTTGACTCTCTGCGCTCGTCTTGTTAACCTGCTATTCTTCGTTCGGAGATTTTCTCCGAGAGCTGTAAGTGTGCCCCCCCTTCGTAATAGATGTTAAAATAAAGTGTAACTTTGCAATCATCGTGGGTTTTTTTTTGTACATCTGAACCTGGATACATGATCATTTCGTTCTTCTAAATGCCTTAACTAATATCTGCAACCACCAATCTCCCTTACATATATTATACTATATAATTCATAATATATTTAGAAAAAGTCCTTCCGGCAATGCCGGGAGGAAGAGGTAGCTTTCATATACTTATATATTTATTTATTTATTTTAAGGTAAGTTACATTGTTCAAAAATACTAAGCTGAAATTAGTGGAAATAATCTTATAAAATTAGTGATTTTATAAGATTGAATACTAGTTTTTGTCAAGACTGAATATTAATAGGAATTTTTAGAAATTAGTCATCTTTTATTCAACCTGGTTTTATTTTAAGCGATTTAGAGAGTCACCAAATTCCACGATATCATAAAGTGTATGCCATTTTAAAGCAACATTGTGGATCGTTCAGATCAGACCGTTTCAAAATGTCAGCCATAAGCAAAATTCAAAGTGCTATAACTCAATCATTTTTTAAGGTATAGACAAAATAAAAAGTGTTCTGGAATCGTTGTTTTAAGTTCTAACACGTAAAAGAAAAATATTTTTCAACTTTTAAATTTTTCGCATTTAATTTTAAATTTTTAAAAAATTTAAAATGGCCACCATTTTGAAACAAAATGGTGGATGATGCTGGCCAACGAACTCGGTCGAGATATTTGTATGTACTATGTACATACCAAGTTTCATTGAAATCGGTTCATAAATACGCGTGTTATCACGTGACAAAAATCAGATCGTTTCAAAATGTCAGCCATAAGAAAAATTCAAAGTGTTATAACTCAATCATTTTTTAAGTTATAGACAAAATAAAAAGTGTTCTGGAATCTTTGTTTTAAGTTCTAACACGCAAAAGAAAAATATTTTTCAAATTTTGGTTTTTTTGCATTTAATTTTAAATTTTAAAAATTTTTAAAAATTTAAAATGGCCACCATTTTGAAACAAAATGGCGGATGATGCTGGCTAACGAACTCGGTCGAGACATTTGTATGTACTATGTACATACCAAGTTTCATTGAAATCGGTTCATAAATACGCGTGTTATCACGTGACAAAAATCAGATCGTTTCAAAATGTCAGCCATAAGAAAAATTCAAAGTGCTATAACTCAATCATTTTTTAAGATATAGACAAAATAAAAAGTGTTCTGGAATCTTTGTTTTAAGTTCTAACACGTAAAAGAAAAATATTTTTCAACTTTTATTTTTTTCGCATTTAATTTTAAATTTAAAATTTTTTTAAAAATTTAAAATGGCCGCCATTTTGAAACAAAATGGCGGATGATGCTGGCTAACGAACTCGGTCGAGACATTTGTATGTACTATGTACATACCAAGTTTCATTTAAATCGGTTCATAAATACGCGTGTTATCACGTGACAAAAATCAGATCGTTTCAAAATGTCAGCCATAAGAAAAATTCAAAGTGCTATAACTCAATCATTTTTTAAGATATAGACAAAATAAAAAGTGTTCTGGAATCTTTGTTTTAAGTTCTAACACGTAAAAGAAAAATATTTTTCAACTTTTATTTTTTTCGCATTTAATTTTAAATTTAAAAAATTTTTAAAAATTTAAAATGGCCGCCATTTTGAAACAAAATGGCGGATGATGCTGACCAACGAACTCGGTCGAGACATTTGTATGTACTATGTACATACCAAGTTTCATTCAAATCGGTTCATAAGTACGTTAGTTATCGCATGACAAAAATCAGATATATATATATATATATGGTTATATATATATATATATATATATATGTCAACATTTGAACGGAGGGTGGTTTTGGGGTCTGGGGGTCATGATCGGTGAAAATATACCAAAATTTTCCGGAAGTGCTTTCCTCCGGACGGCTGCAATAGGTAGCTTTTTACTTTTTGTAATGAAAGCTACCAGTAGTAGGAAAACAAGAGTTTAAGCTCAGCCGCAGGTGGCACTGTGGCACCGTGCCTCCTGCTCCTCCGGCTGTCCCGCCTGCTCCTCCGGCTGCCCCACCTGCTCCTCCAGCTGCCCCGGGCCTCCTCCGGCTGCCCCGCCTGCAGTCCCTCCTGCTCCCACCATCTCACCGCCGCCCTCCTGCGCCCCCTAGTGGAAAAAAGGAATATTCTATTATAACAGGATAGGTGAACAACCTTCCCTAATTAAAAATATTATCAATCACATCTCAACATTGAATCATACTATAAGATGAAGATTAAATTTATATTTGAATTCTGAACAACCATAATTTTAATGAGTATTATTAATTAAGCGAAACAATGGAAAATTGCAGTTTTTAACCATTTTATTTAGATTTCTTCAACTACATGATGAGATTATCAATTTAACACAAGAAAGTTAAACATATATTTGAACTTTGCTTGATAGACATCTTAATGAGTATCGTTAATTAAGTAAAAACAATAGAAAATATCCAGTTTTACAGAAAAAGACTGATTTCTTACGATTTTTATCAACTATATGATCAATGTAACGACTTAAAAGTTGAAAGTTAAAGGTACATCCTAGTTTTTCAACTGCTATAACCTTAAAGAGTATCGTTAATTAAGTAAAAACAATTGAAAATATCAAGTTTTATAGAAAAAGACTGATTTCTTACGATTTTTATCAACTGCAACATCAGTGTATCGACTTACAAGTTGAAAGTTAAACCTGCATTCTAGTTTTTCAACAGCTATAATCTTAATGAGTATCGTTAATTAAGTAAAAAACAATGGAAAATATCAAGTTTTATAGAAAAAGACTGATTTCTTACGATTTTTATCAACTGCAACATCAGTGTATCGACTTACAAGTTGAAAGTTAAACATGCATTCTAGTTTTTCAACAGCTATAATCTTAATAAGTATCGTTAATTAAGTAAAAAACAATGGAAAATATCAAGTTTTATAGAAAAAGACTGATTTCTTACGATTTTTTCAACTCAAACTTCAGACTATCAATTTGGTAGAAAGAAATTTAAGCATGCATTCGAGTTTTGGACAACCATTTCCTTCATGAACATTATTAATTAAGCAAAACAACAGAAAATATTAAATTTTTAACTGATTTCTTCATATTTATTTATTTTTTTTTATATATATATAAAATCAGAATACACAACTTAAAATAGAAATTTAAACATATTTTTTAATTTTTGAACAGTCGTTACCTCAAAGAATTTCAATAATTGAACAATTAACAAAGGAAACTAATGATTTTTTAACGAAAAAAGACGAATTAAACGAATTTGGTTAACTTTTACTCTAAATGGAAATTTCATCATACTTTTATATACTAACTAAGTAGAATTTTAATGCATAAACGAACACATTTCAGTAAATATTCAACGCACACGCAAATATGAAAACAACACCTGCTTCTTGTGACGTCATATTGAAACCAAAAGTTATTCCTCCGAAGTCCCTCACCATACCTTTTCAGCCCCATCTCCCCCAATTTTTTACCTTAGGTAGGGAAATGGACAATGCAATGACCTCTCATTCTTGTATATTTAGAAGTCTGGGAGAAAAAAAGAGACATTTTATACACTACAATTTCATAACAGTTACCGCAATATCCCAAAATTTGAATTTTGGAAGACATAATCAGTATAATTAATTAAACAAAATAATAAAAATATTATTTTTTAAGGTGAAAAGGTGAATTTAATCGAATTTGATTAGTTTTACAATAGTCTTTTGAACAACAACTTGGAAATATAGATTTCTAACAGAAGAATTAAACGTATATTTTAATTTTAACAACAAAAACTTAACAAGTATCATTAATTCAACAAAAATAAATATCAATTTTAAAGAAAAGACGAATTTGAATAATTTTACACTAGTATTTTCAAAAGCAACATAGAAATATCAATACTTATTCACATATTTCACTTATTCACTGTATTCAGTACTATATTTAATAAATATGGATACAATTTAAGAATTTTCTAATCTATAATTAAATATTAGCTGTATATTTAATGTTACCCATGTTTTCAACATTAGTTCATAATCGTGAATTTTGTATTTTAAATACCATGTATTCAGGTTCAGATTATTTTCACTTGAAATCATACAGAATTTTTTAACAGAGTTTGTTTTTGAAATCATTGAAGCAACTGTATTTAATATTTTTAACACCAATTTTCTAAGATTTTCTAACATTTTCCGATTATACATTCTTCAGAAGTACATTTCTAAATGTTACAATCACTTTACATATCGAAAAGATATCATTGAAGCAACTGTATTTAATATTTTTAATACCAATTTTCTAAGATTTTTTAACATTTTCCGGTTATACATTCCTCAAAAGTTATTATTACGTATTCTAAACAATAGAAAATATTAATTTTAAGAATAAAAAGACGAATTTAAACAAATTTTATTAGTTTTACACTATTTTTTCTCACCTCCAACACGGATATATCAATTTTAACAGAAGAATTAAACGTATATTTTAGTTTTTAACAACAAAAGTTTTACACTATTTTTTCTCACCTCCAACACGGATATATCAATTTTAACAGAAGAATTAAACGTATATTTTAGTTTTTAACAACAAAAATGTAATAAGTATCATTAATTAAACAAAAATAAATATCAATTTTCAAGAAAAGACAATTTTTTACACAAATTTTCAACTTTGAAATATATTTGCTTACATATATTGTTACAGTATATTACTAAACTTAAACTTTTTAAAAAGTTTGAATGTCTTTACAAAGGTTCATACTTATATTTTTCACGTCTTGACTGCATTCGAAATCTTACAACAAAAGTATACTTTTATTATTATTATTATTATTATTCTAGAAAACCTAAAAAATCGTTTCTTGCTGCTTTAGACACTTGACATATTAAAACTACTCTACCCATATAATTAATCAAATTAGGACATGATTCATCTTACACTTCAAAATTTCTGAATTTTTACAATACTTATTTTCATCAAACTTTATTCTTGATCCTATATATTTTAATAGCACAGAATTTTAACATCTGTTTTTATCTACTTATCAAAAAATTATTAAAACACCCAACAACATTTTCCAAATATGAATATTATCTTTACAATTTAATAATGCAAAACATACACGAATACAAAGTTTAATTTTTACAAACATTTCATATTTCAAATCAAACTATTCGAAATTTTCACAACATAAGAGCAAACATTAGACGAACTTTTTAACATTAATATTGCTTACATCTTTTCATCATAACTTTTAACTATGATAATTATCCATTTTTAGGTTGATTGTCGAAAAACTGTAACTGAAATTACATAAACTTAATGTAAAAAACCATGTTCTCACACAATTTCTTGAAATTCAACAAAGAATTGACTATTACTCCAATACTTATCTACTTCAATCTCGACTCTCGATAGTATATAGATATTGCATCATTACATACTTACAACTCTTTTCAAACGTTTATCAGAAAATCAAGTCAATCAAAGTCTAGTAGTTATTACATACCTGTTCCTCAGAAATATTACTATCATATGAAACAGTAAAGAAAATTAATAGATATTTAATATTTAATAACTTCATACGTGAAATTACTGCTGAATAAGAATACTAATAATCAAAAAAATCAACTGTTGGACAAAAAAAATAGTACAGATTACCGAAAATTCAAATCATTTTTTCTACAAAAATTACAAAAATTAACAAATGAATGACAAGTTAGAGAAATAACTAAAAAAAAAAAAAAATAATAATGAACATATTTACAAATTTATTAAAATCACACCTTTTTCTGGATTACAAACCACAATTTCTTGAAAAATTTAACACCGAATTTGTAAGATTTTAATCCTAGTATTACATACACTCAATAAATATTCAAAATTAAAAAAATAATAATTTTTTAGTCTCATTAATAAGCAGAAATTCTATATTAAAAGAATATTTTCATAGTAGTACTTATAAAAATGAGAGTTTACAAACTGATTTTCATAATTTTATCACATTTAAACTTAATATTTTACATAAAACATTATTTAATCAAATTTTATGCTTTCTAATTCAGTAAAATTCAATACTTTTTTAGTTTTTAAACCAATACCACAATATTTATTTACATCAAACTTGATTCTTCACCTTTTATATTTCCACATTACACACGTGAGATAAATACTAACTTGGATCAGGAGTTGAAGTCAATTGATTCCATTCGATTTTCATCATGTACGCATTGCTCCTACACGAAATTTCTTACTGCTATAATCATCTAATGTATTAAAACTAATCTACTCATATTTTTAATCAATTCATCAGATGTTTCATCTCGCACTTCTGAATTATCGTGCATCAAGTTGCTTAAAATATAAATACTATCTTTATAGTTTTAATGATATATAGTATACATGGTTTATCTTGAGTTAGCACTTCCATAGTATTAATCAAATTATATGTTTCATCTTGCACTTGATCTTAATGTTTTCATCTTGCATCTGAATTATCGTCCATCGAGTTTTTTAAATAATAATATATTTATAGTTTTTGATTATACATAGCATGTACAAATACAATCTTTAATTTTAACATTTCATATTTCAAATAACCTATTTCCGAAACCAAGCTATGTGAATTTTACCACAATGCTTATTATCATAGAATAATTTGTGTTTCACACTTTTCTAAAAATTATCAGATATGTACCCCTCAGAGAAATTACTATCATATGAATAAATGAAGAAAATTTAATTTATATTAAATGTACACGAAATTGATTGCAATATACATGTATTTAATAAAAATAAATAGGCGATTATTTATACATTAAACCTTTACTAAATATATATTTCTTTCATTATACAGATGTTTCAACAAGATGAATCAAAACAGCAGCAAACTTCAGAAATTAATGACCCGAATGATTCATCCCTAGCACATGTAGCGTTAACGAATAACACATATGTGAGTACTTATATGAGAAATACTAGAATTCGTATATGAAACGTAATTAGAGTAAATACAAAATGATTTGTCTTACTACCTACACTTTAACAAGTGCTTTTTACCTATATTATTGAAGAGAATCCTAACTGTGTCCATTTATTTCTACTACAGATGTGCTCTATTTGCTACAAACACTTCTTAAGTAAATGGAATTTAACAGAACATACAAAAATCTATACAGGTGAAAAACCTTACACTTGGAAAGATTACCATAAATGCTGTTTTCAAGGAGACGTGAATCAAAAATACACACATCATCATATAAAGCATCATCAGATATATGTAAACTTAGCGAAGATATTCAAAAATTAGTCAGACTTTTGAAGAATTTAGAAATAAAGGAAGATATTTAGGCTATTTATCCATCATATTTTCACAACATTTACCACAATATCTCAAACTTAAAATTTGGAAGACATACACACTGCTGAAAAGTAATTTTGTGATTCTTCTAACCAGTATGAATGTATAGATGTTATTTTGCAGTGTATTCTTTAAATGCTCACATTAAATATTCTTTTATATGCATATATCGTTGTGTTTATTTTTCTAATACCTATTACATTAATGAAATACATAACATTTTAAGTGAAATAACACTCTCACAACTTAAAAAATGCATAAGAACATACAAAAATAAACAGATGTATGAAAAAATATGCAAGTTTACAAAATATTTTCATTGTTTTCTAGAAATATTAACAAAAAATATTTACAATATGAAAAAATTGTAAAAGTGAAAAGAAAAAACATAAATGTAAAAACAAAAACCACAAAGTGAAAAACTCATAACAAAGTTTTTGAAAAAAAATATTTACAACAAAATTTTTTTTACAAAAACCAAAACTTCCAAAAATATTTTTTTCAAAAAAATTTTTTTTCAAAAACATTTTTTACAAAAAAATTTTTTTTCAAAATAAGTTTTTACAAAAGTAAAAAAAAGAAAATCACAACGTTAAAAAAATGAAAAATTTTTGTTAAAAAAAGTGTAAAAAAATTGCAAAAAAATGTTGCAAAAATTTCAAAAAAAGTTATGAAAAAAGCTTCAAAAATTTCGTTGGTTTTAATGCAGTATGCAATGGCGAAACCATTGCATTTGCTATTAAAAACAACAAAATTTTTGAAGCTTTTTTCATAACTTTTTTTGAAATTTTTGCAACATTTTTTTGCAATTTTTTTACATTTTTTTTAACAAAAATTTTTCATTTTTTTAACGTTGTGATTTTCTTTTTTTTACTTTTGTAAAAACTTATTTTGAAAAAAAATTTTTTTGTAAAAAATGTTTTTGAAAAAAAATTTTTTTGAAAAAAATATTTTTGGAAGTTTTGGTTTTTGTAAAAAAAATTTTGTTGTAAATATTTTTTTTCAAAAACTTTGTTATGAGTTTTTCACTTTGTGGTTTTTGTTTTTACATTTATGTTTTTTCTTTTCACTTTTACAATTTTTTCATATTGTAAATATTTTTTGTTAATATTTCTAGAAAACAATGAAAATATTTTGTAAACTTGCATATTTTTTCATACATCTGTTTATTTTTGTATGTTCTTATGCATTTTTTAAGTTGTGAGAGTGTTATTTCACTTAAAATGTTATGTATTTCATTAATGTAATAGGTATTAGAAAAATAAACACAACGATATATGCATATAAAAGAATATTTAATGTGAGCATTTAAAGAATACACTGCAAAATAACATCTATACATTCATACTGGTTAGAAGAATCACAAAATTACTTTTCAGCAGTGTGTATGTCTTCCAAATTTTAAGTTTGAGATATTGTGGTAAATGTTGTGAAAATATGATGGATAAATAGCCTAAATATCTTCCTTTATTTCTAAATTCTTCAAAAGTCTGACTAATTTTTGAATATCTTCGCTAAGTTTACATATATCTGATGATGCTTTATATGATGATGTGTGTATTTTTGATTCACGTCTCCTTGAAAACAGCATTTATGGTAATCTTTCCAAGTGTAAGGTTTTTCACCTGTATAGATTTTTGTATGTTCTGTTAAATTCCATTTACTTAAGAAGTGTTTGTAGCAAATAGAGCACATCTGTAGTAGAAATAAATGGACACAGTTAGGATTCTCTTCAATAATATAGGTAAAAAGCACTTGTTAAAGTGTAGGTAGTAAGACAAATCATTTTGTATTTACTCTAATTACGTTTCATATACGAATTCTAGTATTTCTCATATAAGTACTCACATATGTGTTATTCGTTAACGCTACATGTGCTAGGGATGAATCATTCGGGTCATTAATTTCTGAAGTTTGCTGCTGTTTTGATTCATCTTGTTGAAACATCTGTATAATGAAAGAAATATATATTTAGTAAAGGTTTAATGTATAAATAATCGCCTATTTATTTTTATTAAATACATGTATATTGCAATCAATTTCGTGTACATTTAATATAAATTAAATTTTCTTCATTTATTCATATGATAGTAATTTCTCTGAGGGGTACATATCTGATAATTTTTAGAAAAGTGTGAAACACAAATTATTCTATGATAATAAGCATTGTGGTAAAATTCACATAGCTTGGTTTCGGAAATAGGTTATTTGAAATATGAAATGTTAAAATTAAAGATTGTATTTGTACATGCTATGTATAATCAAAAACTATAAATATATTATTATTTAAAAAACTCGATGGACGATAATTCAGATGCAAGATGAAAACATTAAGATCAAGTGCAAGATGAAACATATAATTTGATTAATACTATGGAAGTGCTAACTCAAGATAAACCATGTATACTATATATCATTAAAACTATAAAGATAGTATTTATATTTTAAGCAACTTGATGCACGATAATTCAGAAGTGCGAGATGAAACATCTGATGAATTGATTAAAAATATGAGTAGATTAGTTTTAATACATTAGATGATTATAGCAGTAAGAAATTTCGTGTAGGAGCAATGCGTACATGATGAAAATCGAATGGAATCAATTGACTTCAACTCCTGATCCAAGTTAGTATTTATCTCACGTGTGTAATGTGGAAATATAAAAGGTGAAGAATCAAGTTTGATGTAAATAAATATTGTGGTATTGGTTTAAAAACTAAAAAAGTATTGAATTTTACTGAATTAGAAAGCATAAAATTTGATTAAATAATGTTTTATGTAAAATATTAAGTTTAAATGTGATAAAATTATGAAAATCAGTTTGTAAACTCTCATTTTTATAAGTACTACTATGAAAATATTCTTTTAATATAGAATTTCTGCTTATTAATGAGACTAAAAAATTATTATTTTTTTAATTTTGAATATTTATTGAGTGTATGTAATACTAGGATTAAAATCTTACAAATTCGGTGTTAAATTTTTCAAGAAATTGTGGTTTGTAATCCAGAAAAAGGTGTGATTTTAATAAATTTGTAAATATGTTCATTATTATTTTTTTTTTTTTTTAGTTATTTCTCTAACTTGTCATTCATTTGTTAATTTTTGTAATTTTTGTAGAAAAAATGATTTGAATTTTCGGTAATCTGTACTATTTTTTTTGTCCAACAGTTGATTTTTTTTATTATTAGTATTCTTATTCAGCAGTAATTTCACGTATGAAGTTATTAAATATTAAATATCTATTAATTTTCTTTACTGTTTCATATGATAGTAATATTTCTGAGGAACAGGTATGTAATAACTACTAGACTTTGATTGACTTGATTTTCTGATAAACGTTTGAAAAGAGTTGTAAGTATGTAATGATGCAATATCTATATACTATCGAGAGTCGAGATTGAAGTAGATAAGTATTGGAGTAATAGTCAATTCTTTGTTGAATTTCAAGAAATTGTGTGAGAACATGGTTTTTTACATTAAGTTTATGTAATTTCAGTTACAGTTTTTCGACAATCAACCTAAAAATGGATAATTATCATAGTTAAAAGTTATGATGAAAAGATGTAAGCAATATTAATGTTAAAAAGTTCGTCTAATGTTTGCTCTTATGTTGTGAAAATTTCGAATAGTTTGATTTGAAATATGAAATGTTTGTAAAAATTAAACTTTGTATTCGTGTATGTTTTGCATTATTAAATTGTAAAGATAATATTCATATTTGGAAAATGTTGTTGGGTGTTTTAATAATTTTTTGATAAGTAGATAAAAACAGATGTTAAAATTCTGTGCTATTAAAATATATAGGATCAAGAATAAAGTTTGATGAAAATAAGTATTGTAAAAATTCAGAAATTTTGAAGTGTAAGATGAATCATGTCCTAATTTGATTAATTATATGGGTAGAGTAGTTTTAATATGTCAAGTGTCTAAAGCAGCAAGAAACGATTTTTTAGGTTTTCTAGAATAATAATAATAATAATAATAAAAGTATACTTTTGTTGTAAGATTTCGAATGCAGTCAAGACGTGAAAAATATAAGTATGAACCTTTGTAAAGACATTCAAACTTTTTAAAAAGTTTAAGTTTAGTAATATACTGTAACAATATATGTAAGCAAATATATTTCAAAGTTGAAAATTTGTGTAAAAAATTGTCTTTTCTTGAAAATTGATATTTATTTTTGTTTAATTAATGATACTTATTACATTTTTGTTGTTAAAAACTAAAATATACGTTTAATTCTTCTGTTAAAATTGATATATCCGTGTTGGAGGTGAGAAAAAATAGTGTAAAACTTTTGTTGTTAAAAACTAAAATATACGTTTAATTCTTCTGTTAAAATTGATATATCCGTGTTGGAGGTGAGAAAAAATAGTGTAAAACTAATAAAATTTGTTTAAATTCGTCTTTTTATTCTTAAAATTAATATTTTCTATTGTTTAGAATACGTAATAATAACTTTTGAGGAATGTATAACCGGAAAATGTTAAAAAATCTTAGAAAATTGGTATTAAAAATATTAAATACAGTTGCTTCAATGATATCTTTTCGATATGTAAAGTGATTGTAACATTTAGAAATGTACTTCTGAAGAATGTATAATCGGAAAATGTTAGAAAATCTTAGAAAATTGGTGTTAAAAATATTAAATACAGTTGCTTCAATGATTTCAAAAACAAACTCTGTTAAAAAATTCTGTATGATTTCAAGTGAAAATAATCTGAACCTGAATACATGGTATTTAAAATACAAAATTCACGATTATGAACTAATGTTGAAAACATGGGTAACATTAAATATACAGCTAATATTTAATTATAGATTAGAAAATTCTTAAATTGTATCCATATTTATTAAATATAGTACTGAATACAGTGAATAAGTGAAATATGTGAATAAGTATTGATATTTCTATGTTGCTTTTGAAAATACTAGTGTAAAATTATTCAAATTCGTCTTTTCTTTAAAATTGATATTTATTTTTGTTGAATTAATGATACTTGTTAAGTTTTTGTTGTTAAAATTAAAATATACGTTTAATTCTTCTGTTAGAAATCTATATTTCCAAGTTGTTGTTCAAAAGACTATTGTAAAACTAATCAAATTCGATTAAATTCACCTTTTCACCTTAAAAAATAATATTTTTATTATTTTGTTTAATTAATTATACTGATTATGTCTTCCAAAATTCAAATTTTGGGATATTGCGGTAACTGTTATGAAATTGTAGTGTATAAAATGTCTCTTTTTTTCTCCCAGACTTCTAAATATACAAGAATGAGAGGTCATTGCATTGTCCATTTCCCTACCTAAGGTAAAAAATTGGGGGAGATGGGGCTGAAAAGGTATGGTGAGGGACTTCGGAGGAATAACTTTTGGTTTCAATATGACGTCACAAGAAGCAGGTGTTGTTTTCATATTTGCGTGTGCGTTGAATATTTACTGAAATGTGTTCGTTTATGCATTAAAATTCTACTTAGTTAGTATATAAAAGTATGATGAAATTTCCATTTAGAGTAAAAGTTAACCAAATTCGTTTAATTCGTCTTTTTTCGTTAAAAAATCATTAGTTTCCTTTGTTAATTGTTCAATTATTGAAATTCTTTGAGGTAACGACTGTTCAAAAATTAAAAAATATGTTTAAATTTCTATTTTAAGTTGTGTATTCTGATTTTATATATATATAAAAAAAAATAAATAAATATGAAGAAATCAGTTAAAAATTTAATATTTTCTGTTGTTTTGCTTAATTAATAATGTTCATGAAGGAAATGGTTGTCCAAAACTCGAATGCATGCTTAAATTTCTTTCTACCAAATTGATAGTCTGAAGTTTGAGTTGAAAAAATCGTAAGAAATCAGTCTTTTTCTATAAAACTTGATATTTTCCATTGTTTTTTACTTAATTAACGATACTTATTAAGATTATAGCTGTTGAAAAACTAGAATGCATGTTTAACTTTCAACTTGTAAGTCGATACACTGATGTTGCAGTTGATAAAAATCGTAAGAAATCAGTCTTTTTCTATAAAACTTGATATTTTCCATTGTTTTTTACTTAATTAACGATACTCATTAAGATTATAGCCAGGGTTGGTATAAAAACCGGTTTTTTTGAAAAAAACCAAAAAACCGGGTTTTTTTGGTTTAAACCAGGTTTTTTTGGTTTAAACCGGGTTTTTTTCAAATCATTATTTAAATCGCATTTCCAAGAAAAATAGCTTGAGTTTTAGAAAGTCATGAGGATTTTTTGTAATTAATAGTTAATTAATGTTAAACATTCACATTAGTATTTATTTTTTTGATAATTAAATAACTAAAGCATAAAAATTTATAATTAAATTATCTTATAAGTTTAGGTTTCTATAGGGAAATATTCATTGTGTGAAAAAAAAAAAAAAAAAAAAAACTATTAATTTATTAGTATACTTATATAAACCTTTTAGATAATAATTTAAGAAATAATTACATGCAGGTTGATAATGAAGGACATAGTAAAGGGCAAACAAACATATTTTACTAAATTAACAGAAAAAAGCTGAAATAGAAAACATTTTCTTGTGCATAATTTAGAAATTATTTACAGTATTAACATCAACAAATGATTATTAATCTCTTACACTACATATATTTACTTAAAAAATATAAATATGAATTTTATTAATGCTAAAAAATACATGTGTATTGACTTACTTGATACATCAACGAATGTAATGCTTACACAAATTGAGACGTAGGCTTAGAAAAATTATTATTATTATTTTAAATACAATCTTTATTTTTTCTGTTTCTTTGTTCTTCAAAAGGTGAAGATTTAGCATTAAATTTTATTATCTGTGCAAGCATCGAGTTACATGGATATTTTTGTTTTGTAAAATTTAATGTATCCTTTTTTTCTTGTTCACATAGTTCACTTTGACTGTATTGTGGTTCAAGCATGTATACCTAAAAGGACATGGGTGTTAGGGTTATTTTATACCTGGACTAAAAAACTATGAGACTTCTTTATTGTACATTTTTTTTTCTCTTAATATTTTTTGAAGACCTGTCCAATTATAAACTGCATTAGTAATGGAACTTATTACTTTAGATATTATCCAGGGCAACTGCAATAGAATTTAACAGTTTAAACATATCTTCAACATTTCTTTTAAAATAAAAATTAGACAGATACGAGCTTTTGATATTTTTATCAATAACATTCCTATTTTCTACACAAATTTTAAGTGGGGCAATTTTTAAGGTAAACATCTAAAGCATCTGAAAATGAATCACACCTAGTATTATAAGAAAGAGCTACTTTGACAGCATTTACATTGCATGCAATTTTTACATTTGGCTCTTAAACATGTTTTTGATGTATTTCTTACTCCCTCAAATGAAAACCAGATTATATTTTCCTTTCTTCTAGTTTTAGACATTCTTTTATTTCAATATATATATAAGTAGCTTTCTTAAAATAAAATACAATACAAAGTAACTAGAAACAGAAAAAAATAATGTAAAAACTGCAAATCCAATCTAAGAAAAACCAAAGCTTACTAAAACCAATAGCTATGGAACAGAGAAAATTCATAGCCAATCATTCATTAGCATACAGAACAAGAGTAACCAATGGAAAGAATGACTTATGATTATGTCATTATTGATGCTTTGATACATGATGCAATCCTTAGTAAATCATAATCAAGCTATCTAAGCAGTCAAATTGCATTTTTGGCTGGCATATGCCATTTTTGCATTTTTTTTTTAAATAAAAGGTTTAAAAAAGAATTAAAACTAACTACCTTTTTTTATTCTCCACAGTTCACTGTAGAAAAATATTTTTCCATGTCAATTTATAGCTAGTAAGAAAAATTAGATTGATTAAAGATGTTTGTCACTTTAAAAATTTGTCTTTAGCTTTGCTTGTAGCTACTCCATAACTTTGATTTTGCACATTTTAATAATGTGTAAAATAAATGAAAACATTAGGGAAAAGGGAAAAAAACCAAATTAAAAAAAACCATCATGGTTTTTTTAAAAAAACCACTTGGTTTAAACCATGGTTTAAACCACGGTTTAAACCAGCCTGGTTTAAACCAAACAACCCTGATTATAGCTGTTGAAAAACTAGAATGCATGTTTAACTTTCAACTTGTAAGTCGATACACTGATGTTGCAGTTGATAAAAATCGTAAGAAATCAGTCTTTTTCTATAAAACTTGATATTTTCAATTGTTTTTACTTAATTAACGATACTCTTTAAGGTTATAGCAGTTGAAAAACTAGGATGTACCTTTAACTTTCAACTTTTAAGTCGTTACATTGATCATATAGTTGATAAAAATCGTAAGAAATCAGTCTTTTTCTGTAAAACTGGATATTTTCTATTGTTTTTACTTAATTAACGATACTCATTAAGATGTCTATCAAGCAAAGTTCAAATATATGTTTAACTTTCTTGTGTTAAATTGATAATCTCATCATGTAGTTGAAGAAATCTAAATAAAATGGTTAAAAACTGCAATTTTCCATTGTTTCGCTTAATTAATAATACTCATTAAAATTATGGTTGTTCAGAATTCAAATATAAATTTAATCTTCATCTTATAGTATGATTCAATGTTGAGATGTGATTGATAATATTTTTAATTAGGGAAGGTTGTTCACCTATCCTGTTATAATAGAATATTCCTTTTTTCCACTAGGGGGCGCAGGAGGGCGGCGGTGAGATAATGGGAGCAGGAGGGACCGCAGGCGGGGCAGCCGGAGGAGGCCCGGGGCAGCTGGAGGAGCAGGTGGGGCAGCCGGAGGAGCAGGCGGGACAGCCGGAGGAGCAGGAGGCACGGTGCCACAGTGCCACCTGCGGCTGAGCTTAAACTCTTGTTTTCCTACTACTGCTACCTAAAAAAATAGACGCTACTGTTAGAAGTATTATATTTTTATTTTTAATCAATTATTAATATTACTATATTAATTATTTAACTAGAATATATTACTATATATATGCATAGGGCTACTAAATGTGCTAGGGTGAGACTGCAAATGTGGTTTCCTTGTTAATGAAATCTGTTAAGACAGAACCACAAGGGATTATAATTCATTCAAGATAATCAAATACTTGGAAAAAAAATTTTTGAAGAATTTTTATTTTTTATTCTAAAAATTTGGTAGCGTTCATCCAGTTAGCGCTTGTGTGCAAAAATGATTGTGGTAAATCATCAAAGTAGCAATTTTTTGTTTATACTAAGCAATCATAATTTGTTTGATTGGCAAATGCTGTCAATCCATACATTATTATTATTTTTTTCAGTAGAGTTCTACTATTCCAAACTAATTGGGACTAAACACTGTTCAGTTCAATGGAAATTTGGAATAGGCAGATTTCATTCTAGTGGTCATAGCAATGAATCCCAGACTGAAAGGTCCCGGATTCGATGCTCGACATCACCAAAGATGAGTGTATGTTGTGTACATGCTTGTTAAATAAAGGGGTTCTGAAAGACCTGTGGTTGCTCGTTGCAGTTACCGTGGATATTGATCTCTGGAGAAAATTTCCCTCCCTTTCAAAGGCACATCGAAATTGAGAGGTGGCAATGTTTGGTGCTGCCATCTATTGGGGCTTTGCCGAACATCCTCTGCTGCAGAAGTCTGACTTCCTACCCCCTGGGTGCAGTTCAAAGAAAGTTCCGGCACCCCTCTTGCCCTTCAGATACAAGACAACAACAACGTATTGACTTGTTAATGCATAAATTAAATACAGGGACATTTGCTACAGTCAGCTCTATAACAGCGTAAATGTTGATTGTCTTATAGTGTACAGATTTAGTGAAAATGGGAAGGGAAGGGCAGTGACCTTCGACAACTCATCACTCCACCCTACCTATCACTCTCTCCCTCCAGCAAACCAAGAATTACTACCAAGGTTACTGCATTTCCGCTCCCACAGAGTATTGGCATAGAGATTCTGTTTTTCGCCAACGTTGACAAATGATTTTGAAACTCACCTCCTAGTTGGTGTTTCTAGCGGAATTTGATGAACTATGTACACTTATTGCAAACTGATTGTAAAAAATTTTGGTTCCGTGAATATTAAGGCCCCTGTCCGCGCTCGAGGAAACGTTTGCGAGCTAATGCTATTCCTAAAGGGAAGCATTTTTCTAACAACTCTTTCACATTTTGACATTTTTGAATAATTTTTTTTGCATTGGATAGCTGAGGTGCACGCCGACAGCACACCTTTTTTACTTTTTCGATTTTGGTTTCAGATATTTTTTACAAAGTTAGTTTCACTTTCAAAACCAGTTTCGAAACTGAAAGTGCTTTTTAAAAAATATATCTGCAATCAAAATCGAAAAAGTAAAAACGGTGCGCTGTCGCCAGGCACCTCAGCTACCCAATTCAAAAAAAAAAAAAATTATTCAAAAATATCAAAATTGGAATGAGTTATTAGAAAAATGCTTCCCCATAGGAATAGCATTAGCTCGGGAGTGTTTCCTCGAGCGAGGACAAGAGCCTTAAGTTACAACTTTACTGAGACATTGCCTTTTTTATTTATATTCATAGCTCTTTCACATCAACTGTTAAACATGGCAAAGTAAAAGAATCATTTTTTGTGTACTTTAGAACAAAAATTTGAAGTGTTAATAAGACTGGACAAGGGAGAAAATGCCACTAAATTATCACTCAAATATGGTGCGGAAAAGCTAAGATTAGTGACTGTAAAAAAAAAAAATCGGCTTGAAATTAAGCAATTTTATTCTGCTTCAAGTGAAAAAACTCTTGAAAAACTTTTCAATTTTTCTTGTTTTCAAGTTGAAAAAATTGGTATTTTTTTCTAAACTCTGTTCAAAATAAGTGAATTTTTGGAACAGAGGGTTCAGAATAGTGGGACTCTACTGTATTTATTTCAGATCTGTCTTCAATTTTGAATGGACTGTAGATGAAAATTCCATTACAGGCTTTACAGGTGCAAAATATCTATTATAGGATTACTAAAGCAAAGTGTGACCTTTAAAAAATCAATCTTTTTATTTATGGAAATTGAAAATCTCCTTTTAATTATTTTTTTCACTAAGAATGCATTAATTTTTAATTTATATAAAAGCAAAAAACATATTTATTCTTTTGTTAACATATTTATGATTTTTAACTGTTAGTCTTAAAAAAATATAAATAAACATTAAAATACAATCTATATCAAAGTAAATATAAAGTGATCTTTTTCAGTATTAAAAAAAATAATATTGATTAACCAATTAAAATTTATGGAACAAAGGAAAGAAAGAAATTAAGTTTCATGGATGTTTACTTATGTCCTAATCCAGAAAGCATTAGTATAGCTGCCAGGCCTCCTGAATTTTGAGTATCACTATTTCAAAATTATAATCTTCGTTTTATTTAAGAGAAAGAGGAAATAAGCTTTACTTTTATAAGAAAACTGAAAACATTTGGTTTTTAAAGCTGGGTAAGAAAATTTTATGAAATGAAGTGCATAAAAATTTTATGCATTTATAGATAAAAACAATTTTGTAATTGTTTGTATTTGAAAACAGTCTAAAATCAAAATGTTACAGCAGTTACAGCTCATTTTCAATTTTTTTCACTCATTTCTTTCTGGAAGTCTGAACATCATATTTATTATATCTTCTAAAAATTCAAGCTTAGCATGTATTGTAAAAATACATTAATCCTAAGCATTTAAATTGCCTTCTTTCCATCATACAGTTTCTGAACTCAAAGGTTGGTTTAATAAAACTGAAGTTCACAATGATTTTTCAATTCTGTAAGAAAATAAATATATAAGATATTCAATTCAAATACAAATTCTGATACCAGTCTTTTTTAAAGCTATTGCTTTAATAATCTTTTATATACAAAATTGCTGCAAAATGCTTACAGGTTTAAGAGAGATTTTCATTTAAACATAAATATAAAAAATCCCTGTCGGCTGGGCCTATAGGCGGAGGTAGATTTCGAAGAGTGCTCATTTCAACAAATATATATATATATATATATATATATATATATATATATATGATTAGAGATAAACCCAGTTTAATAACTTCATTTGGCCATTTATGAAAAAAATTTAATTTCATTTTTCTGCAAAAACTGGTTTTATCAGAATCATCTTAAGAAAAATTCCGCTCAAATGCCCATTTTGACAATATATTTTGAAATAGATTCTGAATTTATTAAAATATCGACCAAAACAGTACATTATACAGTTCCTAAATAACAAAAAACTGTCAGTTGAATGCATTTGAGAAAAAAATTGAATTTAAAAATGAGTCATAAAATAACCGAATGTTGTTTGAATACATCCTTAATTCTTTAATCATGATTGCTTCGGAAAATTTTGTGCGAAATACTCACTTTGACAGCATTTTAAAAAATATATTCTATCTTTATCAAAAAACTGGCCAATGCGTCACAGTATATAGTTCCTAAATAAGAGGATCTGTAAATTGGATGCATTTGAGAGCGAAAATGGATTTTAAAACGAGTCATAAAAAACGCATTTTGCTATGTGAAAACTTCCTTAAATTTTCAAATCACAAAGACTTCGAGAAATTCTGTTCAAAATACCCTTTTTGGTAGCCTTTTTCAAAATATCTTCTGTCTTTATCAAAAAACCGATCAATGCATCACATTATATAATTCCTAAATAAGAGGATCAGTAAATTGGATGCATTTGCGAGCAAAAATGGATTTAAAAACGAGTCAGAAAAAAACGCAATTTCTTATTTGAATACTTCCTTCAATTTTCAGTGCCGATGATTTCTGAAAATTCTGTTCAAAATACCCTTTTTGGTAGCCTTTTTTGAAATATATTCCGTCTTTATCAAAAAACTGACCAATGCATCACATTATATAGTTCCTAAATAAGAGGATCTGTAAATTGGATGCGTTTGAGAACAAAAATGGATTTAAAAACGAGTCAGAAAAAAACGCAATTTCTTATTTGAATACTTCCTTCAATTTTCAGTGCCGATGATTTCTGAAAATTCTGTTCAAAATACCCTTTTTGGTAGCCTTTTTTGAAATATATTCAGTCTTTATCAAAAAACTGACCAATGCATCACATTATATAGTTCCTAAATAAGAGGATCTGTAAATTGGATGCGTTTGAGAACAAAAATGGATTTAAAAACGAGTCAGAAAAAAACGCAATTTCTTATTTGAATACTTCCTTCAATTTTCAGTGCCGATGACTTTCGAAAATTCTGTTCAAAACAGGCCCGGACTGGCCATGTCAGCTGGTCGGCGATCGCCGAGGGCCCCCCAGCCCAAAGGGGCCCCGGAAGTGCAACTCAAAAAAGGAATATACGATTTTATAATTACTAAGGAAAAAAAATCGAGTATTCTCTAGTAACAATATGTGTTTATAATAAATTTCTATCTATTTATAGTTTTTTCATGATAACTTATATAGTTTCGTCGTGTCATGTCGTTGGATAGACGGAATAGGGCCGCTGACTGATGCATCGCCCTTTCTGCAGTACTCATAGAATCAGCTTCAGAGTGCAACACGACGCTCACTTGCCAATCGTATAGTATGGTTGTAACTAGTGCAATTTCAGTGTGGTCAACATGAAGCAGTTGTACGAAAAGGAAAGAAAAAAATGAGAAAATTTTTAAACATTGAAAAATGTTTAAAACTTTTAATACTTGGTTAAGTAGTTAAGGACGACCCGATTCCACTCAATTTGCACAAAAAAATTAGTTTTTCTTAACATACAATTAAGATCCTTTTAAAGAATACTACATACACATTTATGAAATATTTTATATTTTAAAACTATACTTTTAAATCACGATATTTTCTCAACATAGTAAATACACGATAATAACATTAATGATTACTTAGAAGCCTAGATTTTTGAACATTTAAATAAAGATTCATTATGAAATTAATGTAGTTTAGATTTAAAGGGAAAAAAAAGACGGTAAAAACATGATTAACTTTTGAAGATGTATTATAAAAAATATATTTGTGAAAATATTTCTCTGTCATTTATTAGAGCGTTTCTTTCAAATCCAAAGGACACATTCCTGAAACATTTCTAAATTCATTTTCTTCGGAAATGCATAAGTTTTGCTGTTTTTTTCTTATTCAGAACTTATGTAATCGGATGGTGTCTTCCATATTTTGATAAAGACATTATATCTTTTAGAAATATTGTCAAAGTTAGCATTTTGAATTGAATTTTTGGAAGCGATATCATTAAAAAGTGGAAATACCTGCAGTCACGTGACAATTATTCTATACCCAAATCCTTTAATAGTCATGCATGTCAATTTTATGCATTTACAGTTAAAAATTAGTCAGAAAGTTTCGCTTTATTGAGAAGTGGATTGAAAACCACCCTAAATTATACTTCCAAAGATTCCATTAACAGAAGTTTATTATCGCTATTAATATATATATTTTTTTAAACATAGTAACTGCCCTACACATTCTGAGAAAATTTAAATACAGTTCTGGCCCGACTCTACTACGTAGAAAAAAAGTGCACACCTGATCATGGCCTTAAGGTATGAGTCTGCGGAAAAAATTAAACCCTGCCTCTGATACCACATAACTGTCCAATGCCCGAGTTTTTGTTTGGATGGTGTCAAACTAGCATCGGCTCTTGAGACGCATATTTATATTCATTCTCGCGAAAGTCATTCGACACTGAAAGCGGATCATATTTTATCGTCTTCGTTTAAGTTTCTATGTCGGATTGGCAGGTTCCCAAACTTTTTTTATCGGGCCCAGCACTCCCGCTAAATTTCTTTGCCTGACCGGCCCGCAGACTGGGCTGGATACGGGTCTCGGGCCAAACCCGGTCCCATGCAAACCTCTACAACAAATTATAGGTTGTAATATTATTTTAAAAGACCCATATGATAGCATAATATTCAGCATTATGGTAAGTAGTACTCCAGTTATAGCTGTTACGAGATGGCAATTCGCATTAGCTATGGCTCCACCAGTGGCTGAGAGGTTCTGACCTCCAAACTGGTAGACGGTAGGTGTTGGGTTCGAACAGAATCGCGACCGTTGGTCTAACCGCTCGAAGTTTTCCATGGTTTTCTTCGAACCTTGCATTTCCTTGCATAAATACGGGTTAGGCTCCCTTAGAAAACCCCCCCACGGAGGACACCCCTCCCCTTAAGGCCTATATCCCACGTGTGAATAATCAGCCAGCATATAAAACACAAAAAAACAAACAAAGCGTCAGCTATGTCCTTCAAGAAAGGTATGTGAAAAACTTTTAGGAAAACAGACTCACTAGTAAGCAGAAGATTCACAGTTCGAACCATGATACTGGAATTTGAAATTTTCATACTAACTAGGGAACTGCAAGAAGTGTAAGTCATCGATTCTAACGAATGTGGTATCGTTGGAAAAAACTCATTATGAGGAGTAAAAAACTCAAGGGAACTACCCATCGGAAACAAGTCGTTTTTGAGATATCCGACAATTTATGTAACTTAATGCAGTTTCCCAGTAAGTGTGCATTAGCTACGTGATACAAATTGTCGGCTATCTTGAAAAGTTTCATTTCCGAAGGGTGATTCCATTGAATTTTTTACTCCTCACAATGAGATCTTTCCAACGATACCACTTTCATCAAAATCGGTGACTTACACTTCTTGCAGTTCCCTAGTAAGATAGAATTTAAAAAAAAAAACATACTTTTTGACGATTTAAGGGTTTATATTATTTTTTTATCACTAATATTCATATATATATTTTTTTTAATTACAATTTTCTTTCTATTTTAAAAATGAGCGGTTTATTAATTATTCAGAATTTTAAATTTCGTTTAAACATTTTTTTTCATTTTTAAAAATTTTTAATTTTATTTATATTTTCGCTATTTTTCTTTTTATTTCGCGTTTTTAAAGAATTTTGCTTTTTGAATTTATTTTAAATAATTTAATTTAAACATTTTTAATTAAATTAAAATAAATAATTTCTTTTTACTTTAAATTTATTGATGCTACCATCTATGTAAGAATTTAATAATTATAAAACAACAATTTGGATTTATATAATTGTTTTGAAAGATATATTAAAAGAAATACTCTGAGACCACACGTACCCACTTTTTTTTATTACTGTTATGTCACTTTTAATATTTACTTAGGTATCACAGTAGGATTTAGATTATTAAGACTTTGACACAGTCATTTGATTGCCATTGCCGAAGACTAAAAATATACCTCACGCACATTTTTAAGTAATAACCACTTAAAATGAATAATTCTTATTTTTTTTCTAGCATGGAATTAGTTTAGATAAGGTGTAAAAAAATATTATAAATATATATTGTGAAAGTTAACAACATTACAAAAAGCTTACATTTTACTCAACTATTTTTCAAGCGACAAAATAGCCTAAATGTGGTTTTTTGCCATCCAAGCCTAAATTTAAAAACAAAATATAATATTCTGTTTTTGCTAAATTTCCCGTAAGGGGCCCCTTTTCAGTCTCTAGCCAAGGGCCCCCAAAGGAGCCAGTCCGGGCCTGGTTCAAAATACCCTTTTTGGTAGACTTTTTTGAAATATATTCTGTCTTTATCATAAAATTGACCACAGGGCCATCGCTAAGACTTTTTATTGGTGGGGGAGAAGACCTTAAATTGCCAAGTCAAATTTTCATATTTGCCAACTCGTTTTATAATTTTGCCAAGTTACCGCACTTAGAAAATGTAATACAATTCTTATTTGTAAAAAGTTTAATAATATTTCCAATTAGAGTTGTAACTTTTGCAAATTCTATCAAAAATAGAACATGTACTACAATTTTTATTAAAATTTTCATTAAATTTGCCAAGTGTAATAACATTTGCGAATGTTTGGGGGGGAGGCTCCCCCCTGTTCCCCCCCTCCTTAGCGAGGCCCCTGATTGATCAATGCGTCACTTTATACAGTTTCTAAATAAGAGGATCTACCATTTGCATGCGTTTAAAATCAAAAATGAATTTAAAAATGAGTCAGAATATAAGCAGTTTGGATTTGAGGTTTTTTTCTCCAACTCCTATTTTTGTTTAATTTCTTTTTGCTATACGAGTTAGTAGTATGAAAAACTTGTCAATATAAAATTGTAGATATTTTTGAGAAGATGTAAAATAAATTTAATCAGATTTGATATCTTAAAAATTGACGGAGTTATGGATTTTTCTCATTTTTCAGCACCCTTTTTCTTTTCGTTTTTAATTTTTTTCATCGGTAAAAGTTGGTTCCATCAAAAACTTGTAAATACAAAAGTTTTAGATAACTTTAAGAACGTTTACAAAAAATTTAGTTGGACTTGATATCTTGAAAATTGATGAAGTTATGAATTTTTTTCTCTCAAAATCCCTGTTTTTTGCGCCCCTTGAGCCCACTTCTAAATTTATCAGGAATCTGTCATGCATATACTTTTGGCCCATTTTTAAGAAGTAATATAAACTTTAAATAGATTTGATATCTACTTTAATTAAGAAGTTATGGCGTTTTTTCGCTTTTCACAAAAACGCCCCCTTTTCCGACCCCCTTGGTCCGATTTTGCCCATTAACGAACTTAGCCAAGATTTTATCCCCTTTGATTTTATGTACAAGTTCGGTGGAGATTGGTGAAGAATTATAGAAGTTATCGTGTCCATAAAAAAGTGAGATATATATATATGTAGATAGATAGATAGATAGATAGATAGATTGATAGATATATAAACTGGTGCGATTGCAATAGGTAGTATTTCTTACGAAATCTACCTAAAAGTAAAAAACATACACACTTTTATAAACATTCAAGGATTGTTCTTATAAATACTAATAATATCTAATCAATTGTAAAAAATTATAGCACAATTGTGTACAATTAACAATTACACCCCCCGCTCTTTAGAAGAAGATATATCTCCTGATGAAATGTATGCAAAAACCAAGCTTTCTAAAATTGTTTCTTTCAATACATCACAGCCAATGAAAGAACAGGTTGTGATATTTTCAGTCATCATGTGGTCAACATAGGTTAACTTCCATCAATAGTTAAACTGTTTTACAACTTAACTTGATCACCCAACATTCAAGTATCACAGACAATCTCTCTTGTTAAATGGAGGTTCAATATTTTACTAAAGTACATGAACACATAAATAAAAGACTTAAAAAGACAGATAAAAATATAAAACATACCATCTGAAGAACTAGGAACCATAGAATTAAGTATAGGTGTATCAAGAGCAGGAGCATTACAAGGCCTTCTCAGAACAGATGAGCATCCCATTGTAGAAACAGGAACAGAGTTATTTACTGACATGCCACTTAATGAAGACAGTGTATTATAACAGGCACTACTGTAGATAGCTCTATGAGACTGATTGTAAGAAGAGAATCCTATACAAAATAAAAATCATTCATGAATACAAACATTTTCTGGTATTCAAAATAGAGGTGATTTATGTTAGTAAATGAAGGACATTTGTTCTTTTAATAGATCAATATATGCCATAAATTTAAAAAACATTAAAAATATAAAATGTATATTTTCAAATAACTTTGGGAATTAAAAAGAGAAATTATTATGAAATAGTAAAATAAATTATCTAGATTTAAATATAAAATGGTATGAACAAGTGTGCCTGTTTGATGATATTAAGGATTATTACTGCTTTAAAATAAAATTTAAAAAAATCTTTCATTAGTTTACAAATAATATGAACAAGATAAACTTATTGCAGAAAAATTTTTGTTATTACAGCAAATTAAATATTTTATTTTTATTGGATCATCTCAAAAGTAAAAATATTTGCCCATGAAAAATTATTTATTTTGTGCCAGAAATATGATCTGATCTGTCAAATTTTTCACCAAAATAAATATTTTCAAACATTTTATTACTTATTCACACTTGACACACTAATGAAAGATTAGTGTGGCCCTTATGTTATGAAAGGCAATGTATGCAAATTTTACTGAATTATTTCTATGTTGCACGCACATGTTGGTATCATTTCAAATTAGTAGAATACAATACCTCTCATATTAGTTTCATGATTAGATCTTGAAGTTATTTGACTAAGTGGAAGAATCTCCAGTTTAACAATATCACTAGAAGATGATTTTAATAACTGCATAGCCTCTGCAGATGTCATCAAATCAACTTTAATATCATCAATGGCTAGTATATGGTCTCCAACATGAAGAGCACCACACCTGTTAATAAAAACAATGTTCATTAGATAAAAACAAGTTATATTAATGCACAAAATGGTTATTGAGATACAATCAGTGGCACCAACTTACATGAGCCCATGATTTAATTTTTAATGTTTTTGAAAATTCAAAAATTACATTTGAATGTATAATCAATCATAAAATATCTTTTAAATAAATAAATAAATCTTTTAAATAATTTAATAATAAGATGTAAAATAGAATTATACTTTAAAATATACATTTCTAAAAAGTTATTAAATGTTAAAAATAATTTTGAAAATAAAGAAAAAAATACAGTGATACATAATAAAAGAAATATCAAATAAACAGCATTTGATAATGATGAGTAAACTTTAAAAACCTAAAACACATTCATCAAAGAATATGTCTATGTTAAAAATTCTTTATGTATATTTTACATATAAAAAATATTTAGAAGCATAAATAAATTTATGAAATTATATGTATTGAATAATAATTAATAATAAATGAAACTGAATAATAATTTCAAATAAACGGATCACAAATTCCATTGATTTTACAAATTGACAAAAATTTTAGGAAATCTCTTCTGCAAGCAGTTCACAAGGTACCACTTTAAAATATTTTTGAAGGCTAATGTAAGGAAGGGGGTGAGCAGTTGTTCTTTCAAAGAACATAAGAATTTATTAGTTATTATAGGTCAGAAGAAAAAAATGCATAAAAGTGAAAATAACTTGTTAAATTTGACTAAAACAGAAACATTAAGATAACACTTAAAGCCGAGAAATTATTGGTTATTAGTTTTATTTTCCAACATTTTCAAAGTGAGACATATTTTAACACAGACATATTTAAGAATATTGAGTAATTCAACTAATTGTAAAAATAAATGTAAAAATAAAAATGTATAATTTTTTTCTTGAAAGTGCAGCACAAGATCAAAATAAATATTTGTTTATTCTTTTCCTCCTTAAGAAAGTTTTAAAATGATGGCCCTGCTTGAAAAAATATCACCAGGGGCTAAGTTGGTTATCTGTGCCTCTGAAAGAAACCTTTTGTTTTAAAATAAAATAATTTCATCAACAACAGAGAATGATTTTTTTAATTATATGAATTTCATCTAATTAAGAAATGTTTTAGGTATACACAGCACAATTTATCTTTTACAATGATTTTTGTAAATGATCTTCATCTACATCTTGCTGCATCTTTTTTAAAGAGTATTCAAAACTATTCTGCACTTTCAACCTCAAAAAATTTTATTACTGTTAAGTCTGAAGCTTTTAACAAATTCAATTGAGAAATGCCTTCAAAGTTTAGCTAATATGCATTACTTGCTTTATAATTTGCACTCATGTTTTGAATTGGTGATAGCTGTCATTTAATTATAAGTGCTGAAATTCATAAAAATAAATAAAGCGTGTTTCAATGGATTTCTTATGATAACTCAAATCAATGAGTGATGTTGAAATTTTCCAAAGAAAGAAACAAGATTTTTAGAGAATCCTCTGAGATAGACAGTCAAAGAAAGTTCAGCAGCTAGGAATATGGCCAAATTTATTTTGTGCAAATGAGAATGAGCAGGGGAATAAATAATAAACCAGTATATGCCAAGCACATCTTGTTTAAAGTATTTTCAATCGTATTCAAATGAAAAATGTACTCTGTTAAATTAAGGTCGAATTTGGAATAGTAAAGTTCATATTAGATTAGAGTAAATATGGCATGTAAAAGAATTGCTTGTTTAATAGCACAAGATTTCAGTTTTTGGCAATTCTTGTATTCTTTAAACACCTTAAATTTTCTGTTTGGAGAAAATCTGTAATTGAGTTCAAAACTTTTTGGCATAGGTTGGCGAGGTATTTTTATATTTCTTGACATGATTTTTGTAATCATTTTCTGAATCTTATTCAGATAAAATTGTATACAGTATACTGTTGTCTTGACTACAAGTCTAACTGCAGAAACTTAGCTGTTTTACTCATGAAAAGGGCAAGTGTAACATAATTGCTTAATTTTGCATATAATTTGAAATAATTTTTATGTTTCACTTTAACTTTTAGCATTTTTTGTGCACTTTTAATGTTTACTACAATGTGTTCCGCACAAAGAAAGAACATACATTACATGAAAACAATTTTTCTTGAAAATGATACCTTGACAGATTGATTCCTAGACCTATGAAACCGCTAATTCAACAATTTCATAAAAATTATTAGTGTTGTTTTCAAAAATCTAAAAATGACAAATGTACAACAAATTTTTGTTTAATAGTAGTATAAAATTATAACACATATTAATATACCTTTCAGCGACGCTTGCCTGCCGAATGCTTTCAATTACAATAGCATGTTCAGGAACAGAAATACAAGACAAAGTGATACCCAAAAGGCAGCCTGGAGTTTTATCAATCTCAACTAATAATGGACCAGTTGCATTTTTCACTGTTTCTGAAATGTAAAAGCCAGCAATTTATCATAGAAGTACAATTATTAGAGCACAGATCTTTTTAATATATTATATGAATGTTTACCAATTATAGACACATCATATTCTATCGTAAGTAAGGCAGTCTGTTTTACTTTTTTAAGTACTTGCAATGCATCTTGAAGTGTTGCCATAGACAAATTAACACCATCAACTGCAAGCAATCTATCACCAGCTTTTATAATACCAATTCTGAAAGATACATATTAATATATATGAGAATTTGCATGTAATTAAATATACACCTGATAATGATCAAGATAAATTAAAAAAGTGCACATTGTTAAAAATTGAAAATTATTTAATGTGACAGAATTACTGAAAACTAAATTTTGTAGTTTAAAATACAAAGATATTTATGTGATTTAAAAAAAAAATCCTGAATATATACAGTAAAGTACCGTTTATATAATTTTCAACTATATATCTTTTACATTTATACATCATTTCAGAGTGGTCCGATTCATCCCTATGTATTTTATTGCCTCATTTATATGAAGTATAATATCCATTATACTTCTTTTTATTATTTCTATTACTTCTTTCATGCTGTAACCGATTTTATCACCTTTTTCTCAATGTCCTTTAATTTACTTTCCCCCCCCCCCTCCCCTGCTAGCAATATTTGGGAAAAGATGAAAGGCAAAGAGCATGTGTGACTGCTACAGATATTTTTTCTAACTTGTGAAATCTGTGGTGTGAGTCGAATGAAAAGAATGGATTGAATTGAGATTGATACACTTAGAACTTTTTTTATTTTTCACAATACTAGTGAGAAAATTTAATTCCACCAATAATGCTCTGTTAATGACTCAAAACAAATAGGCACATCAGACAATGATAAGATATTATTTTAATTAAAATTTGTTTGTACATTCAATAATGGAATTTAAAAAAATGTAATTCAAAGTGTACAATTGATGTAAAGTTTGATCATTATCACTTTTATTTTTCAATTTTTGAAATAATAATTATATTTTTTTATTCACTAGTGTAACTTTTTTCAATGCATAATGCATTTTAAACAAATAAAGATGATAACAAAATAAAATTTCTATGATTGCAGTCTTATGCTTCTACAGTCAAAATATGTTTTTTATATATTTTATGTGCAGACATCTAAGAAATTTGCAGCAAAACATTATCTCTATATTTCCCAACTCAATGCTGTCACACTGCAACAGTCAACCAAAGTTTTTTTTTACTCTGTATTTGAAAAGCAATATAATCTCTCTCCAAGATTAACAATTCTTAAAAATAAATAAAAAAATTGTAACCTTGCTTTACTTTTTAAAAACATTTAACAAAAATTGACCTGCAAAAATGAATATATGATACAAAGTATTTTTGATGAAGTATAAATATAAATGGAACCTTAAGAAATAATTTCCTTCCCTTTTTTAAAGTAGGAAATCTTCACAAGAATTTTGCAAAAGATATTAAATTTATAATTCAACATCATTAATATTAAAATAATCATTGGATTAATGCATTTAAATCACAATCTGTTAACTATTTCAAACATCACTATATTTACCTAAAACATAAATAAGTGCAAACAGGACGGGGAAATATGTAAAGATGCTAACAACATTTATACAATAAATATTTCAATCAATAAATATTAAAAACAAAATGACTTATTTATTTTTAACTAAGTTACTATAACATTAAATTATAAAACTTCGCTATAAGGACATTTACCTATTTGCTGGACTGCCAAACCTTACATGTGTAATAATTAATCGTCTTGACTTCAATCTATTATTACAAGATCCACCTCTTAAAGTAAATCCAAAGCTATCATTTTCTTTGTCAAGTTTAACTTGAATAACTTTTGATGCAACAGATAGATTCCCATCATCTATTAAGTAATTAAAAAGAGATCCATTAAAACAAGACAGTTTGTCATTTAACATGAAAATCTTCACTATTGATTCAAAATATATTTTCATGCACACACTAACATTTCTGCATGTATACAAATACATAAATGTACATCCAATTTGACATTTAGCTTTATGAACATACATAAGCACACAAAGACAAACACGCATATTATATTTCCAATCCTCACAGAATATTCTAAAAAACGAAATTCTTTGTAAAGAAAAATAAAAGACTGTTTTTGTACAAGATTTATTATGTAGTAAATTTAGAAAACAACGAATTGTTGAAATAACAGGAGAAAAAGGATAAATCCTGCCCAACGATATCCGATTTAATTTGCAAGCATTAAGAAAAGCGAGAGAATTTGTGAAACATTTTGATATTTCACACCATCAAAATATTTTATGGTTAATTATAAATTTGTCTTGTGTATTTATATCTCACAGATTTTTTTTTTTTTTTTTTTTTTTTTTACAAATATTGCTACAAATATATATTTTTCAATATATTTTTTTGAATATGAATAATTTATATTACATAAAGAACAAGACACACAAAATTTGTCCCATGTTTGTTGTGTTTCAGTTTAAAATTGTGTATGATAAACTAAGTATTAAAACCAGTAAACTAATTGTTTATTCAAGCTAGAAAATTCTTAAAGAAATAAGTTAAATATAAATTACATTGAAATATGTTAAGCAATTAATCTAAGTATTTTTAGATAATTTTTCTGGTTCAAATATTTTTTATTAAACAAGTGTAAAATTTCTTGCCTTTCCAGTGTTAATGTTTGTTTTTATATACCATGTATACTCATTTTAATACAAGATTTTTATGTGTTTTTTTATTAGCTTCAAAATCTTCTGGAAAGGGTAAAGAATTAGATTAAAAAATTTTGCAAAAAAAGAAAATTAAATGCAAAAAAATTATACATAAACACAGATTTAAATAAACTTAGTTACATCAATTGGCCATCACAGAAATTTTTTTGATCTGGTTCAACTAAAGATTTAAACATAAAATGCTATATACAGTACAGAACCATTCATACAGTACAGAATGCTATATAAATACAGTACAGAACCATTTATCCGGAATGGTTGGGGTCAGATGTATTCCGGATAACTGGTTCGGCATTAAAGCAGCATCCATTTGATAAGTTTTGTGAAACATATGTAGTTGTGGTATTACTTCTAATTTTAAATTGATTATTAGATTACTTGAACAAGAATCTGATGCAAGCAAGATCAATTATTAGAGTTTGAAAGAAGATAATTTATGGGAACTCCTTGAACAAAAATTCTTCTGTTTTCTTGGCATAAAAATGAAAACATCTATAATATTAGCTTATATGCTTTTATTTCAAATACTAGATGCTGTTATCAAACTATACAATTGTTTCAAGCAATATATAAGTCAAACTCATTGTGTATGACACTTTTTTCTAAAAAGATTCTAACATCAGTCTATTAGAAATATCATTTCGGATAACTGGTTTTCTGGATAATTGGTTTCCAGATAAATGGTTCCATACTGTATACATAAAAATCACTTCAAAACATCAAAGTACTCAATATTTGCTTCAAGTGATAAAATAAATTTTAAAAAGGAAAAATACCGTTTTATTATTCACATTTTGACATGTTCCATTGCTTTCTATGGAAACATTTTTAAGAAAGTAAAATAAAAATATTTTTATAAAAGTATAGTTTGCAAAAAATTCAAATCAAAAAACTAGTAAACAAAAACAAAAATCATGTGAACACATGCATACTGAAACAAACTGTAGTATTAATATGGAAAAAATGATGAAGGTGAATTATATTATTGTTTGCCAGAAAATCGTTTGACACCAGAATATTTGAAAAGTGACGTTTGTTTTCTTTCGTAGCAAAGTTTCTGTCATTATTAGAGATGGGAATGCTCGGAAAAAACCCGAAAAATTGGGAAAAAAACCAGTTTTTTTCGGGTTTTTTCCTAACGCTTATTTTTCAATTTTTCCGAACTGGAAAAATTGAAATTTCATTTTTGAAATAATATAGTGAAAATTTTGTAATAGCTACATTCTCATACTTTTTATTTTATTTATTTTTATGTTGAATGTCTCATGAAAATTTTAATGTGGGTAATCTGATCTCTAAGCATAAAATGTGTTTGAGAAGACTTGAAAGGATCCTTCACATTTTTTTCTTGTTTGAAACACAAGACTCTTTGCAAAATTTCTCTTGAAAATAGACATTTTAGAAAAAGTTTAATCAACTAATTGAATCTTTCGCAAGTGCAGTGATTGAAGAAAAGAAAAATCTCATGCCATACAGCAGCTGAATCTCATTAAGTTGCATATATGTATGCAAATAAACTTATTAAAAATGTCTAAATAGGAACCTAAATATAGTAATAATTTCTTTTTCAAAAATTCTGAATATATTTTATACAAGTATACACAAAAAGTTCACAATTTCACAAAAACTTGATTACATGAAAAAAATCTAGATATGTAATTAAATGCAACTTCTCTTTTTAAAAATTAATTCATGTGTAAAATTATTGCAATAATATGCCGATTAATGGAATAGATAAAATTAAAAATTCAACATAAAATTTTGAAGTATGCATTTATTACTTTAATCTATCTTTTCAAGATGTAAGTATTGAATTCGTGAAAAATTTGACTTCCAGTTTTTGGTGTATTTAAACGTTTTAGAAGGTCCTGAACACGTTTTAATGGTTTTTGGAAAATATCTGTCACTCTGTGAGTCTGTATGTGACAAATTTTATGGGCACTCTATCTCAAGAACTGATGCACATAATTTCACAAAACTTTAGTTTCAGTTACACCTTGATATAAACTCGAGAATGTTTAGTTTTAGTGTATATCGCCAAACCGATGGCGCTGTTATGCTACATTATTCATAATTTCCACAATAGTTCTATCTCAAACTAATGTATGTATTTTTATAAAATTTCAGATTAAGTTAATCTTTGACATAACTTTGTACTCATTACTTTTTGGTGTAAATTGCTAAACAGATGACGCTGCTATGCTGCATTATTCATGATTATCGCAATAGCTTTACCTCAAGGGTGATTTTTTTTTTTTTTTTAATCAAACTACAGCTTCAGACAGTTTCTGATATATATTAATATTGTTTAGTTTTTGGTGTAAATTGCCCTATAGGTGGCACTACTATGCTGCATTTTTCAAGATTCCGTTATAGCTGATTAATTGAATGTTTTTTCAAGGTGTTGAATCTAAAAATGACCTCCGTTTTACCTCCATAATGTACAGTAATGTTGCAAAACCATGGGCAGTTTGCATTAGAAAAGTACAACTGCGATGAAAAAAAACCCCCATATTTTATTACAAGTAACTATGTTCCAAATTATACTTTCCCTCTTGATTAAACTTTGAATTTTTGTAGTTTTCTAAAGCACAGTAGAAGTTTATCTCTGTATGTAACTGCTTTTGTTAATTCCTCAAATAGTGAGCATTTTCTATTTGTAGTGTTCTGTTTTCATAACTTTTGAGTTCCACTCTTAGAAATGTAAAATTACCATGTGGAAACATTATAATTATTGAATATGGTTTCTTACTCAAGAATAGAATACCAGATTTCAGGGTAAAAAGAAAAAAATTGCATTTAATTAAACTTAAATAATAATAATAATAATAATAATTTTCTGGTTTCAGTGAGTAAAAATCTAACAGTCAATAAATCCTACGCTATTTTTTAGTTGCAGACCTGAGTAAACCAAAGTAAAACTTAGTTTTGTTTGAATTTAGATTATAAAACTAAATCAAAACTTTTTTGAGTTGAGATTGGAAAGCTATACCAAAACTAAACATATTTTATAAAGGAAATAAAATTATAATTCTAAGAAAAAAAAAGTAATAATGTAAAAATATACATTTTTTAAACAAACAATGGAATTTTTGAATACTGATACTCATAATAATGACGAAACTGCAATAATTTCTTTAAACTAGTATCATTTACTTAAAAACTATACTTATGTAAATGGAATGCATAATTTATTTCATTCCAAACTACAGACATATTGGCTCAAGTTTTTACATTAGGTCAGTTGGTAGCTAAAGATGTAACTGAAAGATTATTTCAACAGAGATATGATATAACAAACAATAGCGTTTAATAAAAATTCTTAGGCTGTGGGAAAAAAAACTAAACTTTTAAAAGCAGGCTTTGCTACTTTCTTTTTATTTTGTAATATAAAGGGAAAATAATTTTCATTTAATACATATAAATGAGAAAAAATGTTTATTATTTAATATTCTCTAAGAAAATATAATTTATTTGGGAGAAACAGTCATGAAAAATCAATTTTTCCAATTTTTCCATTTTTTTCCGAAAAAAACCCAGTTTTTTGCCACCACTTATATTTTTCCGGAAAATTTACATCTCTAGTCATTATTATAAGGAAAATTATTCTGCATAAAATTACTGGTATCAGTTTGGCCCGCGGGCCACAGGTTGTGCACCCCTACTGTATAACATTTCTTTCTTAACCTCCTCAGTCCTGAGACAAATTTTACATGGCACCTCAAAAGACAGTTTAAAATTATTATAAAACATCCACAAACATTAGTTAGTTTATCGATACTTCTAATATGCACAGATCTATTTAAAAAGTCAAAATGTAATTTTAACTATTATAGAAGAAATTACATAAATTTAAATGGTGAATTTTAATGTCGCCTCCAGGCGACATCAGGACTGAGCAGGATAATTCTAGGGTGATCCATGGAGGCTGAATCATTGTAAATATAATCACTGCACAAAAAGACCTCTATTGATTCCCTGATGATGGATGGCAAATAAGATCTTGATGGCTAAATTATTCCACTATTTTTACAATCTATTTGTAAAGGTTCTTTGTTATATAATCTGGCAGAGCTGTAGTTTTCTTGTTAGATTTTATGTCTGCTATGTGTTATTTTATTAATGATTCAGCCTCCATGGAGCTTTCTAGAATTGGAAAGAAATGCTACACAGGATAAGGAAACAATAACATAAACATTTACATTCAATTTTTTTTTCCATTGTTAATGTTAATATTACAACTGTTTGTTTCAGTATGTTTATGTTCACATGATTTTTTTTTTGTTTGTTTGTTTTTGTTTACTAGTTCTCAATTTGAATTTTTTGCAATAATATCTTTATCATTTTATTTTTTTCTGAGAATGTTGCCATAGAAAGCAATGAAACACATCGAAATATGAATAAATAAAAGATATTTTCTCTTTTTTAACTTTATTTTAATCATTTGTAGCAACTACCGAGTACTTTGATTATAAAATGTGTCAACAACAATAAAAACAGGAAATATCAATTAATTACAGAAAACTAAAGAATTCTCTGTGAATAAATATTGCAAGAGAAATTGTACATTAGTAAACAGCATATTTACAAAACAAGCTCACTTGTGACAGGTAGTTCATATTCTATTTCCAGGACAACTTTATTTCCAGCATTTTTTAGCAGGTTTGCTATTTCCTCATGTTTTAATCTACATGTGCGAATGCCATTTACAGATGTTATATAATCTCCTACAGCAAGAGCATCACACCTACAAAAACAATATAAACGAACATAAATTCCAGCGCACAATATTGAAATCATTGCAATCAAAAGTTAATTAACCTTCACTATGCGATTTTTCTATATTTATGAAAAAAAAATTATTTGAAATCTATATCTCAGTCTAACAAAAGAAAATATAATTTAAAAAAATTAAATTTCAAATTTTCAGCTAAAATTTTATATTTTATGGTGTGTACCTTATATATACAATTAGAATTAGCATTTTTAAATATTGATTGCTATATTTTGCAATTAGATGGGCGCAGTTAATTTTATCTACTTAACACTTTGCAACTTTCTTTACATTAATATTTTTATATATTCAGTAAAAATAATGAAAGAAAATTTTCCCTTAATAGCTTGACTGAAATTTTTTTTGGTTTCCGAAGAACAAATTCTAATTTCTTGTCAAATGCAGCCATCTGACATGGACAAAATAAATGTCATTCCATTCTTTGGACTGTTCTTCATCAATTAGAACATCATACTGGCCAAATTCATGGCACATAATGAGGATAATAGTGTTTTTAGGTATGTGCCAGACATAGCACAAAGAGCAGTGAAGGGTTGCAATTTAATATAAAAAAATATTTTACTATTGCATTGAGTAAAATTAAACAATTACTTCTGTAATTGTGATACAACATTATAAATGAATGAAGAATAGTATAAGGAAAGAAAAAATAAATTTCAGATATCAGAGAAATTAATTCAAATGATCTTCAAAATATAAAATTGAAAGATTTATTCCATTTTTCTTTTGTGTAATAAAAGAAAATCGAAAAAGTAAAATAATACATAATAATAATAAGTAAATGCAGAGACAGGTTTTCAAAAGAAAATAATTTATAATATTTTGACAGTAAAAATCCAGAAAATTGAACAATATTGTACTTTAAAAATATAAAATAAAAAAAATTATATGCTTTTGTTATAGAAAAGCATATTATATCAAAAATTCACCATGAAATTTGTGTTTTGAGTATTGTAATAACCAATTATCACATAGTATTTCTGGCTTTTTATATTATATAATTGGTTTCACAATTATTAATATTTTATTGTTTTTTATGACCTGTTTTTAAAGAAGGCAAAAATAATTTCTATGTATGTATGTATAAACAGAATTTCATTTTTTATATACATAGAACATAGCAAAATATTCTAAAAGAAATAATGTAATAATTTAGCAGTAAGAAAAATATTTAAAACAAATCTAAATCTTTTCATTTTAAGCAAAAACCAGTAGGCCCAAACAAGACTGCCAAACTGCAATCTTTAAAATCATTTGTTAATTTTTAATCGACTTTTTATCAAATAATGTGTTTTAACGAAATACGAGTACACTATGACAAATACTTTTTCAAAAATCATTTGGGTGATACCTCATTTATTGTTAGAAAGATTTCGCAAGAAATACAACACATTACATTTCCCCTTATGTTGGAATTTGTGAAATAAATTTGCAGATCTACTCTGATCATAATCCCTAGATCCCGAAACATCCTCAGTTAAAAACTTTATCTAGTATCTATCTATCTTTATGTATTACTTTTCATATGAAGGCCACTAACTTCCATAATTCTACACAAATCTCTTCTAAAATGATACATAAAATCAAGGGCCAAAAAATCTCAATAAAATTCATTAAAAAGGGAAAATGGACCAAGAGGATGAAAAGAAAGGGTTTTAATGAAAACTGGAAAAACCCAATAACTTCTTAATTATAATAAATATCAAACCAGTTTAAAGTTATTATTACTTCTAGAAAAAGGGTAAAAAATTTATGCATGATAGATTTTTGATAAAATTAAAAATGGACTCAAGAGGAGAAAAAAAGCATGGTTTTAGGGAGGGTAAAAATTATAACTTTGTCAATTCTCAAAATATCAAATTCAATCAAATTTATTGTAAATCTGCTTAAAATTATGTACAACTTTTATACTGACAAGTTTTTTTATAGGACCTACTCTTACAGAAAATAAATAAAATAAAAACAAAAAGGGGAGGAGGTTGAAGAAGAAAAAATCCATAACTTATTCAATGCAGAAGATATAAAATCTGCATTAATTTATTATACATCCTCTTAATATTATCTACAACTTTTATATTGACAAGTTTTTGATAGGACTGGTTCTTACAGTTTACAGCAAAAACAAATTAAAAATACATAGTGGTTGAAGAATAAAGCGTCGTATTAATGGTGTGCCCAAATCCAAACTGCCTATTTTCCGACTCATTTTTAAATTAATTTTTGCTTTCAAAAACATTCAATTGGCAGGTTCTCTAATTCAGAAACTATATAATGTGTCATATGGGTTGATATTTTTTGATAAAGATAGAATATGTTTAAAAAATGATGTTGAAGTGAGCATTTTGAACCTAATTTCCTGAAGGGATAGTGTTTGAAATGAAAAATATGGTTGTACTGAGAAAATAATTGTGAATCAAGTTCTAATTAATTAAATAGGAAAAAAAAAAAAAAAAAAAAAAAAAAAAAAAAAAAAAAAAAGGTCTCAAAATTTTTTTCAAAAATCACATAAGCACATTTCATATTCTTTCTTTTAAAAATGAGTCTGAATATGTGTCAGAAGTTGCAGTTTCAAGTTGTTGAGCATGGGAAAATATATAAGGTTATCCTTTAAAAAATAAAAATAATACAAAAAATTAAAAAATACAAAAAATTTAAAAATATGTATAATAGGATGGCTGGGTGGGTTAGATGTTAGATTACGGCGGAGGGCAGTGTTGTCTAAATAATACGCAATGGTTAATTATTATATATTTAAACAAAAAAAAAAGTAACTTTACACATAGTATTAAAGTTTAAATTTACCTAAAAACTAATATGCATAACTTAATAATGATCAAGTTATTGAGATAAGATATGGTTGTCTATTGTATTTGTTTTAAAGAAATTATTTGTAAAAATATCAGAATAGAAATTATTCTTGGATATTCTTAGCTATTAAGGAATTAATTTTTTTCCAATAATAGATGGCAGCACCATAAGTATATAATTTAATTAATATATTAATCATATAGATGGCAGCACTAAAACATTTTTTCTACTAGAAGTTGTAGTAACATATTCTAGTTAAATAATTAATATAGTAATAATTGTTTAAAAATAAAAATATAATGCTTCTAACAGTAGCATTTATTTTTTTTCTAAATATATTATGAATTAAATAGTATAATATATGTTCTACTAATTTTTATAATTAATGTTACAACTTTTTTTTATTATCTATATGATTTATACTATGACCATAACCTTAACTGTTAGAAAGTCACATGTAGTTTTTATCTGATGTGGATTCACTTGAACTACAAATCTTGCTAGGATTTGGGTATGGTAAATATTTTAGTATATATGTGCTTTTTTTTTAAGGAATATTATATTATTGTTATTTTGTCATATTGTTTTTGTTTTCTTCAATGAGTATCTTTTTACTAATTTGTCATAGTGAATAGCTTCCAGCCAGTCGGGTGTATTGTGAGTCGAAATCTTAGCTTTTAGCACGACTCATAACAGAAACTGGTTGTATGTTTTTGCTTTTTTGTTAAACTATGCACCCCTGAAGAAGTAGTTTAATAAAAAAAAACTTTCTACTGTCTTTTTATCCATTTACCTTTCATTAATTTGGTAATCTGCCTTCTATTTCACTTTAAACTTCAACTGTTTTCAATAAGATTACTGTAAAAATACTGGTTTCATTGGTTTATTGTATGGTAATATATGAATTACTCTGGTTATATAATGTCCATTGGTTATATAATGTCCATTTATCCATATATTTTTTAGTAATTTGGTAATCTGTCTTCTATTTCCCTTCAAACTTCAACTGTTTTTAAAAATATGATTATAAAAATACTGGTTTCATTGGTTTATTTAATGATATTGTCTGAATAACTTTGGATGTATTTATAAAAGTATATATATATATATATACATATATAATCAGCTGTTATATGAAAATGAAATTAAAAACTAGTCAGAAGCAACCAGATAAAACTGCTAAACTGGGTTTATCTCCGATTATGATTTTGTTGGTGAAATTAGTACTTAACTTCGAAATCTACCTGCACATGTAGGCCAAGCCAGCTGAGGTTTTGTGCATTTAAGCATGTACATTTTTTTAAAAATCTAGACAAAAGAAATAACATGAATGATAAATGTATTAAGTGAATTTATATTCCTCTAATTTTTATCACATACATTATATGTCTAAAGATTATGTTATTTTATTCTCACAAAGATGGCAATAATAGGGAAACAAATTTATTTTTAAAAGAATACTGTGTTTAAGGCACCATTTTAGAACTTTATTGATGAAGGAGAGGAGAGGGGTTGAAATTTTTAATATACTTCACTTGTAAAGTATATCTGAAAAACAATTAATACAATTTTATTTATAGCTGACCTTAGTGATGCAGGACCTGTCTGGGAATAATTTTGATAGTTCAGAGTGCATAGAAGTGCTTATTTTTCAGAATCACAATAGTCATCTTTATTTAACTAAATATAAAAATTCTGTGAAACTTACTAGTTGGAAATATGTACTATTTATCATTAAAAACATCAGAGGTTATATGCTTGAGTAGAGTCATAGAATTCATGGCTAGAATATTTATTATAGCTTTGTTTCAGAAACAGGGGCAGTTTCTGAATTCAGTCATATTACGTATGTATTTCTCCATATATCCTCCACTATATCACTGGAGTTTGGTATTTAGCTGCTATTTTGAAGCATGTGCAACTCACATCACACAGACTTCTCATGCATTATCTTATTCATTTTAAAAGCTACTGTAATAAAGAGAAATTGGCTTTACCACAATGGGTATTGATGAAGTTCATTAAAACATATATATATCCTAAATACGAAAACTAAGAATCAAGAATAAGTGTCACAAAAGCTACAACAGAAATAAAGTATGTTCATTCAAAACAAAGTTTCTTGTGTGTCACATTTCAATGACAATAAAAGCCAACGAATATTCTAAATGAATACCACATTTCTCTTTTTTGAAATTGAAAATTACAGAAACCTTTAATAAACAAGATAAGAAACAGAAAAGGTACCTATGGGCGATACTTCCTGGCCTTAGATTAGCAATTCTGGGTCTTGAATTTTTGTCAATGCCTCCTATATTTAAAAAAAAGCATAGCATATTATGCATGCATACAGTACATACTATATTATACACTTATAATTAATTACAATACTTTTTGCACTTTTTTAATGAATTCTTATATGAAACACAAAGAGATACAAAATCTATATAAATACTTTAAATTAAATACTGATTCTACTGATATAACTTTTTCTTTATTCCCTTGAGCATCCTGTGTGAAATTTTATGTTTTAGTACCACTATTTCTGAAAAGGTAATCTTTGTTTTATTTAATCTCAGAATTTCTTTGATCAGCAAAGGCAAAAATCAGGATTGGAAAAAAATCATGATTTAAAAAAAAAAAAAATCAAAAAAATCGGATTTATTTGATTTAAATCAGATTTTTTTGATTTAAATCGGATTTATTTGATTTTTTTAGAATCCTATATTTAATTACTGTGTTTTTATGTTTTTACAATACATGAAGCTGTTTTTTATAATAAATAACTAAAAAAGAACAAATAATAGTTATAATTTATAAAAATAATATAAGAAAACATTATATAGTTAAGAAACTGTTATATTCTAGTTACTGATTGGTACTAAAAATTAAACATAATAGGCTTTAATCTAAAGCCACTCTATTATTTTGTAATTGAATTGTGCATATTAAATAACAAAAAAAAAAAAAAAAATAAAATAAAATAAAATAATAATAATAATAATAATAAAATAAAATAAATTTAAATATGTTGTAAATGAATAGAAACTGGCAAATTTTAAAAAGCAAATTAAATACAGTAGACTCCCTCAAATCCGCTGCCCTAATATCCACAACTCTCTAAAATCCACGCATAATTTATAGATGTAAGCAATGAAGCTCTCAGGTCAGCTATAGAGACAAAATTTGACTTTTTTATTTTTATATCAATTCTATGTATATTTTAATCTGTATTTTTCATTAATATTGCTAAATTCATGCTTTTTCATGAAGGAAGAATAAATTTATTTCTGAAAAAAATTCAAGGTATTGCTAATATCAGTGGTGATCACAATCTTTTTGCAAAATGCATTTATACATTCATCAAGCTTTTTTTTATTGTTGAGTTTGGTTAAACCTGAAATAAAACTTCTATATTTTATGATATTGATGTGAATTAGTAGTGCACCTTTATGGGGCAAGTTCCATTGAATAATTTAGGAAAAAATGCATCTCATCTTTATAATAAATATTTAGTCATACATTATTGATTATTTACTTCATCTTTGTTGCTTTCAATATTTTAATCATTTTTAAATATCTAAATTTTTATTACTATAGTTTATTAACTTACATAATTGTTTTAATGTTTTACTATATTATAAACATTCATTAACTTCAGTTGCATTATTAATTCCAATCAAATTACTGTTTAAAAATGTAAACAAACCCATGACCAGAAATCCACAAAATTCTAAAATCCACACAACCTCTGGGCCCAAGCTGTGTAGATTTGAGGAAGTCTACTTTATTCATTTAATGAAAGCTATTTATTAAGGGATAAAAATCACAATTAATTCTATATTTCTTAAGCAAATAGGAAAAAAATCGGGGATTTAATTGTTTGGACAAAAGCACTAATTTAGAAGCTTTGTCTATTCCTAATTTATTATGAAGGCTTGAACGAACTACTCCAAAAGAAGAAAATTGTCTTTTTACTCTAGTAGATGAAGCCACGGTTGTTGTTATTTGGTAAATAAATTTAATTTCAATTTCGCTGATTCTCTCTTTACCTCCCATTACATAAAAGGATTTCTGCCAATCATAATCTGTCATAATATCAGAAACTTTTTTCTCAAGCAATGGTAATTTTTGGAATGGGCCGTTTTTTGCTTGAAAATGAGCTACAGTGGTGAGAAGATTTAGACAATCTTCTTTAATGAATGCCAAATCTTCATTATTTTTCCTTACATTAAGTTTCATTTCATTTTGATTTAAAAGAAAGAACCTTAATAAAACTCTAGCAAAATGACAGCCATTAATAGTTTGTTCATATCTTGCTTTAAATTTTGTAATTCTATCATTATCCAATACATTTTCTAACTTTTTACCCAAAATTTTCCTTTTATATGTGCATTCATGTGAAATTGCAAAAAATTGATTTAAATCAAACGATTTTTTTTAAAAAAATCAGTTGATTTAAATCATGCTACCCTGGCAAAAATTACGGTTAAAAAATAATGATATATAATAAATAGATCACATACATCCTATATGGTATGTATGATCATCCTAAAGCAGTTTAAAAAATATACATTAGTGTTTCAAGCCAATTGTAAAATTCTTATTAACTTTGGAAATTTAAACATAAGATTGCTTGCTTCACTACTTAGTAAAATTATCAGAAATTAGATGACATCTAATGTGAAATAAAATGTTTTTAAATATTTTTTATAGAAAATGATAAATTAAAAAAAATTAATTCAAGTGGAAATTTAATGTGGCTTTAAAAATATTTAAAATTTAGGAAAATAATTTTTGAAAATACAGTATATAAATATGAGGTCTATATTTTGATAATTGGAATCAAATTGTAATAAATATAGTGTTCCTGCAAGATGTTATTTAAAAGTTACAGCGTCCAATCTTTTTTTTTTTTTTAATTAGCAAAAATCATCCTATCCTTTCAAATGAAATACACCTCTAATTGTATCCAGAAATCAGAAATATGCACCCTCTTGCATAAATTTTTCCTTATACCAATTTTTCTAAAATCCAAGTTCCAAAATGCTTGTAAAAATTACATTACTTTCCCATTTCTTTAACATAAAAATATATTACACAGCATCGTTTTTTTATTGTTACTATACATTATACATTTTCTTATGCAATGATGGAATTCCCCTTTACAACTGAACAAGTGCTCTTTTCTGCATCAATAGTGCCCATTTAAGTAACCCATAAATAATTACCATAAAATCCAGTATATTACACACACACCTATGATTTTAGACTGTATTTTTCTATTTTTATGTATATTCGCCATATAATGCACACTAGGGTGGAGCGAAAATTTTTTTTTTTTTTTGAAAATCAAAAACGGGTAGGTGCCAAAAGTTGCCTTTATACTAGTACATTAACTGCGTGAAATTTTACCGCTGAAAAAAAATGGCTTGAGTCTGCGCTTTTGCTCCAAAAATCGAAATTTTGAGTAAAATTTGTCATTTTTTGACATTTTTTCAAAAAAATTAAAAAATTCCTACAGAGCTGGTTAGTATTTAAAAGTGTTGCTTAGACCTTTATATTTATATGCTTAACATATTTAAACTATAAAACAATATCTGTAGTCTGTATAATTGGAGCAAATCTGACAACTTTTTGTGAAAAATCAGCGTTAACCTCTCTATTGGAGCATACAACGAAATGTTCTTTTGAATGCATTTCTTACCTAGCTGCTTTCAAAACTACTGTGTATATAACTCATAGAGGTGGTTGCATTATCCCACCCGTCTCAACCACCCAATCATCTAGGCCCAGTGTTTTATTTATGTATTGAATTGTTACTTTTTTCCCGAAGACGAGTATATATATCAAAGTAATTTATCTCTTCTTTGTATTCACTGACTTTGGATGATTTGGATTGCTGGTGTGACCTGCTGCACGTATATTTTTATACCATGTATAACAGAAGAGAAGCTGAGTAATGTATTGGGTATGTTCTTAATTGAACCTATTCAGCAGTCTATTATCTTCATTAAATTTTCATGCAATTAATACACTATGATTGGAAGTTCTTTTACCACAGCATTTTTTCAATCAATTACATTTTATATATAATGATTTTCCTAAAAATTGATTGTATGAATTCAATTTTTAGTATGTCATCATTTACTGTACTTATTACATTGAATATATTTTGAGAAGCTGGCTGCTTAATATTATGACAATCGTCACAGAGGTTTGCAAACAAAATTTGCGTGTAAAACAACAATATTTCTAAAGAAGTTTTAGTATGCTTTATGTCGTTTCCTGTGTTGTTCCGTAGTCTAGTAATTTCTAATAAGATTTTAGATCTATTATTTAGGTGTGTAGTACATTTGGTATAAAACATCCTGCGGTATAAACTTGGATTATGCATTTTGTGAGTGAACATATAGACGCTGATTGCCAATCTGTGCTTATATAAAACGGAAAATTTTATTAACTTTATGAGCTGTCTTTTGTGTGAGATGTTTTCTAAACTCCTATTCCCCATTCTTTCTGAGAAATAGCTTTCCTTATGTATTAGCTTTGCAATCTCTGACAGAAATTTCTAGTCTGTTCTGAGTATCTTTTTCTCAATTTGAGAAAATAATTTTTCAAAATTATTCTCTATTTTATATTTTAAAAAAAATTGCAATAGGAAGTGAATAGTACGTAGACAAAGATTTTCCTTATTGATCCAGTGAATCCATGTAGCTTAGAACGTTTTATATCGACTTCTCTAACAATTGGCGCAGAGGAAATTCACTGGAGTTGAAGTAGCGAATGATTCAATATTATACACAATTCTAAGCTTACCCCATGCAAAATAGTTCACAGTGACAAATAAAATTCTCCTAATTTTAAATGAGCACTTATAGTCGATTAGAATCCGTACATTCCCTCATAAAGTACTATGCATTATATGTTTATGCCCAGGACATTTCACCATCAAATGTTGTCCACTCATAAAAAGAGGATCTAAAAGTTAATAGGAAATTACCTGGATACGAAAACACTTAGAAAACGGCATAAAACTAATGCAAAAAAAAAAAAAAAAATATTTACAACAGCGGTTGCTTTACACATGGAGAACAAATTTTCATTGCAATCCTCGCTGACGATCACCATCACATTAATCAGCTCGCTTCTCAACATATAAAAAATGCAAAAGTAGAATAAATGATGGCATACTTATAGTTGAAATATCTGAAATCATCTTTGAAGCAAATCATTACGTAAAAAAATACAATTGACTGAAAAAATGTGGTAACAGAACTTCCAATCACTATTCATCAACTGAATGTAAGTTTGATAAATATAATAGATGGCCGAATAGATCCCTTTAATAGATTCCCGTGCATTACTCTGCTTGCCATTTTTTTGTATAAACTGTAAAAATATACCTGAAGATAGTTACAGCAGCATGTGGATGCAAAGAACAGATGAACAAGGTGGAAGCATCGAAAACATGCCAAATTTTTATAAAGAAAATCACAAATCAATGTACAAATAAAACACTGTACTAAGATGATCGCATAGTTGGGCCGGGTGGTATAGGAAATATAGCCACCTCCACGACGCATGTCCAAGGTAGTTTTGAAAACAAGAGCTGTATTAAAAACAACAATTCGTTGTATGACCCCATAGAGTGGTAATGCTGTTTTCTTACTAAAAGTTGCCTGTTTTGCTCCTGCTATAGGGAATAAACATATTGTTTTATAGTTTAAATATGTTAAGCAGATAAATATAAAGGTCTAAGCAACACTTTTAAATACTAACCAACTCTGTAGGAATTTTTTAATTTTTTTGAAAAAATGTCAAAAAATGACAAATTTTACCCAAAATTTCGATTTTTGGAGCAAAAGCGCAGACTCAAGCCATTTTTTTTCAGCGGTAAAATTTCACGCTGTTGATGTACTAGTATAAAGGCAACTTTTGGCACCTACCCGTTTTTGATTTTCAAAAAAAAAAAATTTTCGCTCCACCCTAATGCACACATTTTTCTTTACAAAGAAACTTGAAATGAATGTATCTATGCAATGCCCTTACTTTTTGAAGTCCAAAGAATTACAAGAATTTTTCTAGGCTTTTGAGAAAAGGTACACTGAAGTGACAAAGCGATAAGAACAATATTTTTAAACACAAGCACTTTTTATTTATAGTATGGAGAAAAAAAAGATATGGATGTGTTACATCATATTAAATAATTAAAAGAAATAAATAAATTAAAATAAAAATTATTTCCGTTTTTTAAAATTTAAATTAAAATATTCCTCTTCAAAATTTCATTTAGCAAATAGAACGATCTTTCATAAATTTAATTACTTAAGTTTTAAGTCCTTTTATACATCCTTCGAAAATAGTTGCTTTTTCATAATAACAATTTATTTACTTTCATAATGTTTTTACTTTATTTCTAAAATCCGTTACATTTAACAGTATTTCAATTCTCAATCTTATCAGTTTAAATAACGATCTTTTAAAATTAAGTCTTAAAATTAAAAGTTTTATATAATATAAATTCTAGATATCATCTATTTCTCACTTTTTAATTTAATAATAAAAATAATAAATCGATCTTATAACGTAATCTTTAATATAAAAATTTTAAACATTTCGCTATACTTGACGTGCACCATTTTTTTTCTTTGTTTTATTTTGCAAGAAATAAAATATTTTTTATTTCCGATTTTTTTTAATACTATCTATATTCAATAGATAGATAAAATTTTTCTGGTGATTTTGACATAAGTAACTCCTAAAACAACCATATATTTGCTGAAATATGTTATTTTGTATGTTGTAATGTTTTTATATTTTGAATATTCCCGCTGTAAATCGGTCCGCCATGACAGTGAAAAAATGTGTTCTTCCCTTCAAAATAGACGCCATTTTTCGTCATGTGTAGGTCCGTGGTGTTAAGGATGAATCATCATAGAATTTTCGAGAAAACGCGGGAAACGTGTACGATCAGGATCGTCTCTGATTGGCTAAGCCGAGGCTGATTTGCGAGGCTAGCGACTGGTAAACTCATCTTTTCCACTCGGACACTCCTGCTATGTAGCCGCTGCTGTTTCTCCCTCGCTCGGGAATTTTTCCCGTAGCGTTGGGGCAGAGAGATGAAAAGACGTCGGTGATGAAGGCCACTTAATTTTTGGAGCCTGAAATCTCATAAAAAAAAATCCTTTTTCGTGCTGATGATGTTTATATAGAAGATCAGGAACAGTCAACAATCGTCAACCTTCCTTTCTGATGGTGTTCACTACAGCATCTTCTTTATTCAAATATTTTTTGATCCTGATACGATTCATTAACATCCCCTTCTATTAGAGTCTACTACAGCATCGTCTTTATTCAAATTTTCTTCGATCCTGATACGGTGGAAATACTGCAGCAGCCACCTTAATGTGAATAGAAATATCTCTATTGTCCATGCAACAACATCGCCTACCTCCAATGTTCTTCGTTCTAGAAGAATAAGGACACTCAGCAATCACTACCGCAGCTGTTATTCTCCGTCAGCAAGATTGTCTAATTAATCTACAATATTCTGGACTTCATCCAATTTTATCATGAACAGTTATTTAAACGATTACGGACCTATCAATCTGAACAATAGTTAAATTCATTCTTTATGTACTTTATTAATCAGGACTCAATTTTTTTTTTTTTAGAATAGAAATGAAGTAAAATTAATTTACAATATAATGTTTAGAATGCAACGTTTCGTATTCATATATACAAAATAATAAAATAATTTGATGTGCATAGCTGTGTGTTTACTGATTTATTCACAAGATGGGTGAGTCCTTTCCTTTTATTTTATTTGAATTTATTTTTTATCATCAGTGGTATTCAGTGTTTTATTTTTTTTTTTTTTGATAAATTAAATTTTTCTTATTTTTAATTAATTTTAATTTTTTTTATTTTCTTTTTATTTATCCACTATGCGATTCGGCCGATTACGTGTGTGCTTTGGATGTCGAAATTTTTGATGCTCCTGTGTTAACTTTATGCAAATCATCCATTAATTTGAGACATTTTTAACGATTTTGCATTAATTTTCTCGGCATCCAGAACCCACATGTAACATTTTGGTGCCCTGACATTAGCGATCTTGCTTGGGGTACTTTGCTAATTTTAGTATTTTTTTTTCTTTTCTTTCATAGCTAAATTTTCAATAAATAAAGATGATTTAATAAATTTTAATGCACTATTTTTTTTTATTTTTATGGTTCATGTGCTGACTTTGACTATATATATATATTTTTTTTTTGTGTTAAAAATGCAAGTACTTTAGTAATTTTATTTATTTACTGTGTATTTATTTATTTTTGGGGGATTTAGTCATGCAAATGAAAGAAAAATTTTTTTTTCCTATGTATTCTTTAAAAATTTTTTTAATTTGAATACATTTTAGGGATATATATATATTTTTCATTGATCATATTTTTATGCATATTTTTTTTGGGTTCACTCTCATATGAATATTTAGGTGCTTATTTTCATTTTTAATTTTATGAGTTTTAGTGTATTTTGATATATTTTATCTTTTTTTTCTTTTACAAATTTTGAAATACATATATTTTTTATTATTTACATTGGTATTTTGATTAGTTTTCCTTTCTTTTTCCCTTGTAATTTTAAATTTTTGAATTTACCAGGGAATTAGCAATGTCTAATCAGACACTTTTAAATTCCTTAATTTCTTCCATCCCCACTTTTCATGGAAAGGATGAGGAGAATGTAGATTTTTTCATCAAAAATGTTTCTGATGTGTGCAATCTTGAGGCCTGGCCGGACCACATCAGAATCATTGTTTTGCGTCTTTTATGCAGGGACAAGGCTTTAGAATATCTTTCTGGGGATTCAGAGGTTGTAAATGAAGAAACTTTTGAGGGGGTAGTAAGACTTTTTAGAAGAAAATTTACCAAAGCTGATAACTTTCAATCCGCTTCTAGTGATTTTCAGAAAATTTCTCAGAAACCTAAACAAAGTGTAAAAAACTTAGCTGAGGAAATCAAATCGGTTGTAAATAGGATGATACCCAATGTTGAGGAGTTACCACAAATCAATTCAGTTAAAACGAATATGATGTTCAATAAATTGTTAGATGCCTTAAGATCAGATATAAAACTTGAAGTTCTAAAATTTGGTAAGCAAAATTTTGAGGATTTGGTTGCATGTGCTATTGACATCGAAAATGCACTTGATCAACAATCTTTTTCAGTAAACACCTTAAATGCTACACAATCAAGTACTTCTAATAACCAGGAATCTTTATTTGCACTATTAATAAAACAACAGAATGACTCCAACAAACTATTAACAGAAATGGCAGAGCAACTAAAAAAGTTAAAAGAGGAGAAAGATGCATGCCATATTTGTGGAAAACCACATAATACACGAGATTGCTGGTATTTTCCCTCTACGAACCAGAATGTTTTTCCTATGCAGAATAATTTTTCAAACCCGCCCCACAATTTTTCAGGTCAGGGTTACAATTTTTCAAGTCCTCATAAAAATTCGCACAATCAAGATAGATTTTTTGATGGTACAAACAGTAATGCAATGAATCATAGCAACAGAGGTAGTGATAATGATATTCCGAGATTTCAAAGAGGCAGAGGTAGAGGTAGGAATAATTTTAGACCCTACAATCAGAGACCCAGGCGCAATTTAAACTTTTAAAGGGTTCTGAAGATTTTTCTCAAAAATTCCCTCAATCTCACAGAACCCAATTTAATAAATTTTCGAGTGAGGGTAATGATTCTTTTTTTTATTTTTCTGATTCTAAAAATCTTATGTCTTGTTATGCTGAAGAATCACATCTTCCAATCATTTCAGTTAAATTTCATAAACATAATCTTCAGGCATTGTTAGATACAGGGGCTAATTTATCGTTAATTCAACCTAAAACAATAGAAAAGCTCAAAATCAATAACAAACTTAATTTTTTATCCAGATCTGTTAACATTAAAACTATCAACAATACAAATATCCCATACACTTCGACAGTTCAACTAAATTTCCAAATTCAAAATAAATGGTTTAAAAATGTATTTTTTGTTACTCATAACAATTGGAATTCAAACTATGAAATGATTTTAGGGTATGATTTTTTAAACAGAAACAAACTAATTTTAGATTCAGCAAACTCGAAACTATTAATGGGCAATTTGTCATTTCCTTTTAAAAACAAGAATCCGGATTCTACACAAAATATCAACAACAATAGAGATTTAAATTCTGATAATAATATATTTGATAATTCTTCCACATCTATTACTTCAGATATTCATGAACAAACAGAGGATGATAATTTAAAAAATTTTGTCACACCTTCACATAAAATTATTCTAAGACCGAATCAAGGCAGAATTATTCGTCTAAAAGCACTTCATAAAATTCAGAACTCAGCTAACTATTTATTTTGTCCTTCTACAAATAAATTACCTTTAAATTTAGATTTCAGTCTTCATACTCCAAATGTAAATAATTCTATTTTATTATATGTCTACAACAATAATGATCAAAAAGTAACTCTAAATAAAAACACCAAATTGGGTTATTTGAAATATATTTCTGATGATCAAATTTCTTCTCATGAAAATACTAAAACGTATCAGGTAAATTCTTTGGCTTCTGAGGATATTTTGGAATTAAGAAAGAAAGAGTTAAATGTTAATAATTTCAATCTAGATCACTTACCTGATGCAGATAGGAAAATTCTTCTTAAACTTTTGATGCAAAACTCAGCTGTTTTTTCTTCTTCCTACAAAACTCTGGGTTGTACAGATAAAGTAGTACCTCAATTTAATTTATTGCATAATTTCGCTCTTCAAACCAAACCATACCCTATTCCGAGAATTGCGAAAGAATTCGCACGCAATGAAATTTCTGAACTTCTAAATGCAGGCATAATTGAAAATTCTACATCTAATTATTGTTTTCCTGTTATTTTTGTTAAAAAGAAAAACCTTTCTACTGATGATCCAAATAAACTTAAATTTCGCATGGTAATAGATTACAGACTACTTAATGCAATAACAGAACCTTACAAAATTTGTTTACCTAAAATTAATGACATAATGCAAAATATTTCTGGGAAAAAATTGTATACAGTGTTAGATCTCAAAGCAGCATTTTTTCAAATTCTTCTTCAAGAAAAAGATAGATCTAAACTGGCTTTTGCAACAGAGTTTGGGAATTTTATGCCAAAACGTTTACCTTTCGGATTAATCAATAGTACTAGTTACTTTCACACCTTAATTAATAATTGTCTGAGTTCATTAAGAGGTAAAAATGTACAGTACTTCCTAGATGATATTATTATTGCTGCGGATTCTGTTGAAGAAATGTTAGTCTGGCTCCAAAAAGTTTTTGATAAGCTTAAAGAATTTAACTTAACTTTAGATCCTGCTAAACTTCAAATATGCAAAGAAGAAATCACATATTTAGGTTTTAAATTAAATAAAAATGGTCACTCTCCCTCCACTGACAATGTAAATAAAATTTATAAATTTCCAGTTCCTACCAATATTAAACAGGTTCAGAGCTATTTAGGCATGATTAACTACTTCAGACATCTAATTTTTGATTTTGCTAAAATTGTTCAGCCTATTGTTAACTTAACAAAAAAGAAGGTTAAATTTGTTTGGAGCAAGGAATGTCAGGAGGCTTTTCTTAAAATTCAAGATATTTTGCTAACTAATCCCACTGTCAAAAATTTTGACGACACTAAAGAAGTTTTTCTGGTTACTGATGCATCTATGGTTGCTATCTGTGGAATTTTAATGCAAAAACATGACAATAAATTTTATCCAATTGAATTTTATTCGAAACAGTTAAACGAAGCAGAATCAAAATATCCTTCAATTAAACGTGAATTTTTTGCTATTTATTCTTCTGTAAAACATTTTTCTGAATACCTGTATGGAAGACAATTCAAAATTTTAACAGATGCCAAAGCTTTAACTTATCATTTAAATTTGGAAAAACAACCCGAGATCATAACTAGATGGCTTTTATTTCTACAAGGTTTTAATTTTAAGGTTGAACATATTCCTGGACTTGTTAATCCTGCTGATTTTTTATCCCGTGTCATTGATCTTCCCAATAACCCTAATTTATATGTTAATGCATTAAATATTTTTATACCAACCAATGATTCTTTAAGCACAGATAATATTTTGAGAGAACAACTAAATGATCAAAAATTAAAAGAAATCAGAGAAAAAATAATCAATAAAACCTGTTCCAATCCTAATTATTCCATCAATCCAGAAAACAACCTTTTAATGTTTGCTAGGAAAAAAGCTAAAAATGTCAATAGATCTCACAAAATTCTAATTCCTAAAACTTTAATAAATAGTTGTATTGCTCTTGGTCATCAAGCTCATTTTGGAATAACAAAGACTGTAGATGCTATTTCTAGACACTATTTTTGGCACGGAATGGTTCAAGATATTCAGAATTTTGTCAATAGTTGTGAGAAATGTCTGCCATATAAAAGTAAACAGACCAATACTAAACCTTCATTCATTTCTAAGTGCGAATTGGCTCCCGGGGAGATGGTTGCGATAGATATTGTGGGTCCGCTCCCCAGGTCACATGATGGAAAATTCTTTATTCTTACCATCGTTGACCACTATTCACGCTTTCTGGAAGCTGTTCCACTTACTAATGCTACTTCCACTTCAATCATTAAAGCACTAAATGATTATTTTTCTAGATATGGTCTTCCCAAATTTATTTTGTCTGATAATGCAAAAAATTTTACCTCTGATATTTTCAAATCTTTTCTTAAAAGTCTTAACATAATACGTAGAAATTCGTCTATTTATTTTCCAAGATCCAACGGTCTTTTAGAACGGATACACAGATCCCTTAAAGAATCTGTTGCAGCATTATCCGATCAAGTCATAGAATGGTCTGACAGATTAAAATTCTTTGTTTTGCACTACAATAACTCTAAACATTCAGTAACTAACTTCACTCCAGCTAATTTATTTTTCGGCAGAGATTTAAACTTACCTATTGATACTTTTCAACCACCTAAAGAAGTTGAGGAACCTCCAATTTACTTTCAGAAACAAAAAGAACATATTACTGCTACTAGAGAATTGGTCAAACAATTTGAACAAAACTATTTTGCTAAAAATAACAAATTCCTTAGGGGTCGACCAGCTACAACATTCAAAATTGGTGATACTGTATATTTAAAAAATTTTACTCACACATCAGCCTTACATCCAAAAAATTCTGGTCCATATAAAATAATAAGAGCACTAAGAAGTAATAATTATTTAATTAGACATTTAAGTGACACAACTGTCAGAGATATTTCCGTAAATGTCAGTAAATTGATTAGAGCAGGAGATAATTAGTGTGTCTTTTATCAACATATATCATCTCATTCTGATATAGAAATTTATTTTTTTTTGTTTTGTTTATTTATACCAATCTTCCTACAACTGTAATTCCTTTTTTTTAATTATTTAACTCCTTTTATGTCACATCTACTATACATATAAATATTATGGTAACTATAAAATCATTTTAGAGTGAATTTTCCTTGTCTCGCGGGCGAAACAACCATTGGACTAGATGCATATAATCCTTTGGGGTCTATTCATTCTTCTTTGATAACTCATTCTGCATAAAATCCATTTAAATTTGTTTTATTTTAATATTGTTATGCTACACCCAAACCTTTTTCATTAGTTTCAATATTTAATACCTTAGTATACAATATCAAGTTACCATTATTTTTTTTATTTATTTCACAAATTATTTTCCTGTCAATATATTATCTATATCAAAATTTTGAGTGGTAGTCATTTGGGCATACTAAATTAATGACTTGTTTAGAGTGATAAAATAAATCAGAATATTCAAAAAAAAAAAATTCTCTATATAGGATCCTAATAATAATAAAAAATTGATTGAATGAAAATAAAATGCAAACAATAATGAAAAATACAAATATATAAAGTAAAATGTATACAAATATCTCCAATAATGCGCATGCCTACATTGGTACTAGTGGAGATTTTTTTTTGATGAGAATACGATGGAGCAACTGCTCTAAGTGCTTTCTCTTTTTTTTTTTAGTCCCAAAAAATTTTAACGAGCACACACGGAAGGTAAATTCGGCATAGCTTGGGGAGATCAGAAACACAAATTTATGCCCTTCCGATAAATCCTTCAAGGTGCAGTTAAGCTATAATTTTAAGGGAAATTTTTTTTATTTTTTATGAGTGTCCAAAACATAATTTTGATTTTTTTTTAAATTTTAACCAATTATTTCATGGGACACAACTACATTCTCTGTGAGATGTACGTAAGTTTTTCTCCTAGAGTTTATGTAGTTATTTAAATTATTTGATGTATATAAAATTATAAAATACAAAATAATACTTATTCCATTTGCAATATGTAAATAATCACTCTACAAGTTTGCTTACAATTGATGTTTTGATTGAAACAGTTATGTACGGTATTACCAGTATTATGTTGTATCACCATGTGTCTATTTGCCTTGCTATTCTGAATATTTGGATTTTACTGAGATTTATTTGTAAATAGTACATAGTTAATATTGTGCATTATTTTACTATATGTTTAGGGTCAAAGTCTGCACATGATTTATATTTTTTTTTATGTTCTTTTCGTCATCCCTCTTACCGGATAACTCACCCTTCTGTAGGTACGGGGTATATTTCCACTTGTGAACTGTTTCTGTAGCCAATATATACATTGTCAGCATTATATTTGTTTTATGTTCTTGTAATGTTTTGTCCTTGGTTTGATATTGTACTTTGTGGTAATTATTTTGTTTTGTATATATATATATATTGTTTTGGTGTTGCATTCATATTTTAGTATTATTTTCATCAGTGAAATTTTGCTGCATATTATAGTTCCTATTTTGTCTATGCAAATTTTTTTTTATATTGTTCCTATTTTTGTCTAGGAATTTTTTTTTTTTTTTCAAGTTTTCAATTTCTTGTAGGGACCGTTAGCAAAATTTTTTTTTTTTTCTTCATTTTTTTTTTTCCACAGGGGGAAGGTAAATGTTACATCATATTAAATAATTAAAAGAAATAAATAAATTAAAATAAAAATTATTTCCGTTTTTTAAAATTTAAATTAAAATATTCCTCTTCAAAATTTCATTTAGCAAATAGAACGATCTTTCATAAATTTAATTACTTAAGTTTTAAGTCCTTTTATACATCCTTCGAAAATAGTTGCTTTTTCATAATAACAATTTATTTACTTTCATAATGTTTTTACTTTATTTCTAAAATCCGTTACATTTAACAGTATTTCAATTCTCAATCTTATCAGTTTAAATAACGATCTTTTAAAATTAAGTCTTAAAATTAAAAGTTTTATATAATATAAATTCTAGATATCATCTATTTCTCACTTTTTAATTTAATAATAAAAATAATAAATCGATCTTATAACGTAATCTTTAATATAAAAATTTTAAACATTTCGCTATACTTGACGTGCACCATTTTTTTTCTTTGTTTTATTTTGCAAGAAATAAAATATTTTTTATTTCCGATTTTTTTTAATACTATCTATATTCAATAGATAGATAAAATTTTTCTGGTGATTTTGACATAAGTAACTCCTAAAACAACCATATATTTGCTGAAATATGTTATTTTGTATGTTGTAATGTTTTTATATTTTGAATATTCCCGCTGTAAATCGGTCCGCCATGACAGTGAAAAAATGTGTTCTTCCCTTCAAAATAGACGCCATTTTTCGTCATGTGTAGGTCCGTGGTGTTAAGGATGAATCATCATAGAATTTTCGAGAAAACGCGGGAAACGTGTACGATCAGGATCGTCTCTGATTGGCTAAGCCGAGGCTGATTTGCGAGGCTAGCGTCTGGTAAACTCATCTTTTCCACTCGGACACTCCTGCTATGTAGCCGCTGCTGTGTTTCTCCCTCGCTCGGGAATTTTTCCCGTAGCGTTGGGGCAGAGAGATGAAAAGACGTCGGTGATGAAGGCCACTTAATTTTTGGAGCCTGAAATCTCATCAAAAAAAATCCTTTTTCGTGCTGATGATGTTTATATAGAAGATCAGGAACAGTCAACAATCGTCAACCTTCCTTTCTGATGGTGTTCACTACAGCATCTTCTTTATTCAAATATTTTTTGATCCTGATACGATTCATTAACATCCCCTTCTATTAGAGTCTACTACAGCATCGTCTTTATTCAAATTTTCTTCGATCCTGATACGGTGGAAATACTGCAGCAGCCACCTTAATGTGAATAGAAATATCTCTATTGTCCATGCAACAACATCGCCTACCTCCAATGTTCTTCGTTCTAGAAGAATAAGGACACTCAGCAATCACTACCGCAGCTGTTATTCTCCGTCAGCAAGATTGTCTAATTAATCTACAATATTCTGGACTTCATCCAATTTTATCATGAACAGTTATTTAAACGATTACGGACCTATCAATCTGAACAATAGTTAAATTCATTCTTTATGTACTTTATTAATCAGGACTCAATTTTTTTTTTTTAGAATAGAAATGAAGTAAAATTAATTTACAATATAATGTTTAGAATGCAACGTTTCGTATTCATATATACAAAATAATAAAATAATTTGATGTGCATAGCTGTGTGTTTACTGATTTATTCACAAGATGGGTGAGTCCTTTCCTTTTATTTTATTTGAATTTATTTTTTATCATCAGTGGTATTCAGTGTTTTATTTTTTTTTTTGATAAATTAAATTTTTCTTATTTTTAATTAATTTTAATTTTTTTTATTTTCTTTTTATTTATCCACTATGCGATTCGGCCGATTACGTGTGTGCTTTGGATGTCGAAATTTTTGATGCTCCTGTGTTAACTTTATGCAAATCATCCATTAATTTGAGACATTTTTAACGATTTTGCATTAATTTTCTCGGCATCCAGAACCCACATGTAACAGGATGAAATTCCAGTAATTTTTGACATAATTTGAAATAAAACAGTTGATGTGAAATAACAAAAACTATTAACATAAAAAACAGGTCATGAAAAATCTCATTTCATCATTGTGCTTTCCTGTGTAGCAAATGCAATAAAATTAAAATTCATGTTTATTCTTAAAAGAAAGATGAATCCAAAATGCAATTTTTCAAATGATTATAATTTTCTATGATGATTACTTATTTATGGATTAGAGTGAAAGGAATAGTGCAGCAGATGAAACAGAATTTGATTATGTGTTTGAAGACATAACAGAAGAAAAATATGATGAACTTTCCATACTACACGTTAATGAAAATTTTTATTCTTATAAGATAATCTCATTTCTTTAAAATAAATAATATTTATGGTAACTGTAGAAAAATGCAATAACAAAAAACATGTGTTAATCTTTAAAATAATAACTTATTAAATAGACAAATAATGTTAAAAATAACAGTTTTGAGGCATTTTTAGGAGTAAGTTGGGAGTAAATTGTTTTGAATTCTGCTATTTAGTAGCAAATATCACTACTGCTAAAGAAAAAAGATTGGGTTTGGAAAAAAACTAAAGAAGAGTGGTTTCTTTATCAGGTCTGCCGTGGGTTCTCTGTTTTTAGATAAAATGTTAAAAACACAGATTAAAACATCCTTCATTTTGTAAAAATGTCAAACTGAAATAAACAACAATAAAAAAACCAGAACTTGAGTCATGTAAGTTGTGTATATTAAATTCTTTTATGCAACATTAAAAAAGAAAAAATAGGTATACAAGTATAATCACAAATGCTTTTTTAATTTTATTTGCCACATTATCTTAATGCAATGTTATTAAAATTTTGGACAAATATGTGTATCTTTTAAAATGTAATGAGCCATTAAAACTGTTTACTAATAATACACTTAAGGGCCTGCATTGTAATCACTATTTGAGTCCAAAGATTCTCTCTGCAGCCCTGACTTTACCATACATGATAATTTAAAAATAATTATAAAAATAACATTTCAAATGATTGAAAATATTTTGTTGCAATTTTTACTGGATTACAAAATCAAAAAGAAGTGTAATAAAAGAAGTGTTCAGACCCGAATATATATCAAAATGAGTTTTAAAAAATAAAAATTATCTTTTATCATCTTATTTTTTAAAACTAAAGGTAAACTTAAACAGAATTTTTTTTTTACATTTAATAACATCATAAAAATAAGGAAATATTCAAGGCTGGTCAAAGAAGCATTATTTTACATGATCAGACACAAACATATGCTTTGACTTTGAAAGCAGGAGCAAGACAAAAGTGGAAAGATGAGAGAAGATAAAGTAAACAACCAATAGGAAAGCAGCAGGCAGCAGCCAACCATAAAAGAGTATTATTCTGTCAGAAAAACACAGAACAGAACAAGAATTATGAAACAAATTGAATGAAATAAATAAAAAACGGAAATCACAGGAATATATAAAATATATGTATTAAATACACAAGTTACAGAATTAGAAAACAAATTAAATATAATAATAAAAGAAAAACTGAAAAATAAATGCAAATGAAATAACAATTAAAAATTAAGATTGAAGCAAATAATAAATAATCTATGAAAAGAAATATCAAAAATTAATTTAGTATTTATTTTTATATTTATTATATTTACATATATTAATTTTAATCACTATATTGCATTTATTTTGTAATTATTATTATTATATCTAATTTACTTTTCAAATCTGTAATTCTCATGTGTTTTATTTATTTTTTTATATATATTCATGTAACTTTTTTTTTCTTTTACTCTGTTTACATTTTATTTGCATGATAATTCTCTTTCTGTTCAGTGTTCTTTGACCAGGTAGTGCTTGTGTCATTGGCTGCTGACTTTTGTTTTCCTAATGGTTGTATTTTTTACCTTGTCTCTTTGTTTTCCCATTTAATTTCAATTTTGCTCTTGCTTTCAAAGTGTATGTTCATGTATGTTTCATGTTCACTGCGCCTGATGAAGAAAACAAAGTTCTTTCAAATGGTTTTGAGAATATCTTTATTTTTATGGTGTTTTTAAGAAGTTTTTTTAGCCATTATTGTATAATTCCAGATTGTTCAATAGTTTAAATTTAACATCATTTATAAATGACACCTAATTATAAATTTAAGAAATCGGTGATAAAAAAATTATTTTATTTATGGCTATCAAAATTATTTTTTTTTATATTATATTTTTGTAACATTATACAAATTTTGCAATTATGTTAAACTTCATATTAACTATCAATAATTAATTTATGAAATAAAGTAAAGGAGATACAAACTCCTTGAAAAAATTAATCTTGAATAGGACTCTATGCTTTTAAAAATAAATTCTTAAATTTAAAAAAAGCAAATATGTAGCAATAGATCAAAATATAATACCTGAAATTATAAGACCTAGTGTTGTTCCTTCTTTTTTCTCTAATTCAACAAGTGATGTGCCTTTTCTGTCTTCTAGATAAAGAATATCACAAAGATGATGATGATGATGATAATAATAATAAAGGATTATAAGAAAATAAAATAACTTTAAATCTGCAAATTCTTATAACATGAAAGTACAAAACTTGAAATTCCATTAATAGCCAGTAGTAATATATCCATTTAGTAGCCTTTTAAAAAATAGATGGAAGATGAACAAAAGTAACAAAACATTGCAGAAATTTTTATCAATTAATCTATAATAATATAGCCCAAATAAAGGTTATTGTTAATAAATTACAAATGACTAGAATGGAATGGCATGAAGAAAATTTTACATTATCTTAATATATCAATGTGAAGAATTACTAAAAAATATAGTTCACTGTGGCCTTTAAATATTCAAGAGATAGAAGAATTAACTGATTGCAAGTCCTTAACAAACAACATGACAAAATGAATAGAAATCAAATGTTTTGAAACGTAAAGTGTTTTTTTTTTTTTTTTTTTTTTTTTGGGGGGGGGGAGGGAAGGGGGATAAATTTAAAAATTTCAACTATTATTTTTAAAATAGAAAAGATTGCCAATAGCAGATGATTTTTAATCTATTTCTTTCTCTTTTCTTTTTTTTTTTTTTTTCATTTAACAGCCCTGCAGCCAATCGCTACTACTAATTTTGCCATTTTTTGTTTACCACTTTATAGCTGTAAAGAAAGAAATTTAATTTCAAAGAAACTATTAAAAAAAAGTAATTATTTTTGCTAAAATATTTTCTTGGACATATTAATAATTTAAAGTATATATTTTTTAAAAATAAAAACGATATAGCACATTTAAATATATTACAGCAGTCCTCTCCAACCTTTTTCTATACAAGGACGCATGTCATCTCTTGGCAAATAATGAAGGGCGCCATTATCAACAGGGCACAAAATATAAATTAAATCATCGCACAGTACTAGTAACGATACACCAATGCAAATGAATATGCAAATGCTTCTCTCAGTAGAAGAAATAAAGCTGGAGTTTAGTGTAAAAAATAAAAAAATCAAAATATAAAAAGTAATAAATTTCAAATTATACACATTTTCTGAAAGGGGATATCTCAAAATGTTTTGTAGTGCAAGGATCCAGAAAATTTAATATCGTGTATAATTCATATAAAACGATAATCAGATAGATTTTTTAGATTTTTTTAGACACAAAAATAGTCATTGATTTATTTAGAAGTCGCAAATATACTATTTTAAAAAGTACAAAAACATAGACAGTCATATTACTGACCAATCTATAAGTAATTAAAAAGAGATAGTCTGGAAGAGCTTTCATTGGTGGAAATAATTTTCCATGAATTTAAAGATTATCTTTTAATCAAAATGAAAGAAAAATATCTAAAATTTAAAAGGTCTGGTAAAGAAAAGGACACCCTTTTATCCGCATTATAAAATAACTATAGGCCAATAAATAACAAAAAACTTTTATGCATGAATTACACGGAGTGAGGTACTTATTTTTCTACATTTTACATCTTGGCACATAAAAAAAATATTCAACTTTTACCAACTTCCTTTGTCATAATTATCTTAGTTTTTTTGTATAAGAATAATTATAATTAGAGAAGAAACGCAATAATTCATGATTAAATTTTTAAAGTACGTTTTCACTTTTGATACGTGAAATACACTTGCGGAGGTTTTAAAAATATCTCTCAAGCAAATGTCAAGAATTTTAAATAAAACAACTTCTTAAAAAGAATTTTATTTTTAAAAAATGCTAGTAACAGGAAATCTTCAAAAGGACGCCAAAAAATCTGCAAAGAGCGCCATTGCACCCGCGGATGCCGCGTTGGACTGCCCTGTATTGCAGGGTTCCTGTTTAGTTGCATTTTATGTGCAAATCTCAGAAAATTTGCGTGCAAAGTGTGACTCAAATTTTAGAATGATTGAATTTCGAAATGATATCCTTCCCTCACTACGAGAAAACTTCAATATTTAAAGTGGGTTAACAAACAATAAATTTTGTAACAATAAATTTCATAAGCAACATATGTTAAATTTTTTCCTGCCTTCTGTAAATGATGCTAAGATTAAAACTGATGTTAGATTTCATGATTTTCATTATTGTTAGCCTATTTGTGCAAATTGTGTGTTTATTTAAATAGTCTGCTTCTCTATTTGTACAAGAGAGTTATTGGTGACAGAATACTCATCTGCTTTATGAGCAAAATGGATTTGATTCTCGACAATAATATAACTGAATGCACACCAAAATTTTTTATTTTTATATTTATATTATGTAAAAAAATGCTGAGACAATATAATTAATCACTTTACAACTCTTTTAAGCTATCATTACATAATGAAACAATTCAAGATATTCAACATATTACTACCACACATTTATAGCAAATTAAAAATAATATAACATTTAGTTTCATTACACTATTAAATTTCTAAGTGGGTAATAGAAGTCCAGACCAGAATTCAACCAAAAGTGTATTAGCTGAAGCCGCCAATGCTCTTCCAACTGGAGCCATTCTGAATGAATACTAGGAGACAAATTCACCCAACTAACTTTTTAATATAATTACATATGCAGCATTTACAATTTTCTAATATAATTATGTATGCAGCATTTATAGCAGTTCCAAAAAATAATCCTTGATTAATTCTATTAAACTGATTCGGATATCAGATCATATTCTGTGATTGTTATGGTTAATTGGGTGAATTAGTGCTCCAGTATTCGTTCGAAATAGCTCAGTTGGAAGAGCATTGGATGCTTCAGTCCAGGATAAATCCCTGGTTCAAATCCTGGCTCGGACTTTGTATATCCAACTGGAAACTTAAGTGTTATGATTTATTTACCAATTGAATAATTGCGTTAAAAATTAATCTAATTTAGTTTCATTTTTTAAAACCAGTCAACTTATTGCTGAGACAAAGTCCAGCAAATTTCAGTCCTTCGAAGTTAAATTCAGATAAATGGAGTAGAATAATTCAAAGAATGTGTAGGTTTGGAAGGCGCGAAGAAAATCATTTATTTAAAGAATCAAAGCGGTGCCGCGTTCGGTTCAGCAACCACAATACAAGGTATTTTGCCAAAGGCATTTTTGTTATGCACAGATGTTAGCTGAAAGAAGGGAGTGTAGACCCCATACATATACATCTATTGACGAAAGTATCGCTAACCTAAATCAGGTGAAATAAGAATTTTAAGCACAATTGTTAGTAGCAAGAAAGCGAGAAAGGGTCTCTAGTATTGTCGAAACATATACCTGTAACTGCGTCAATTCGATAGTTTATTTATTGCACGGGAACAAATTTCAAAGCAGATATCCGTACATCTTCCCGACACCGTATAAATATCTGAAAAGATCAAAGGGTGTTCCGCAAAGGCAGGCTGGATAGTTACATTATCTGGAAAGATGAAAGGTTATGCGAAAAGGGGCGAGCAATGGTATCTACCTTCTAATAATAATAAAGGGGTAATATTAAAAAATATAGAATATAGAAGTATTAGGGAATTTATGAATGAATATGAAAGTATCCAATCCTAGAAAGAGTTAGAGGAAAGGGAAAGAAATCTGTCGGATAATGTTAAATTAAGGTGGAAATGGGTGTCTTTATGTTAATACGAGAAAGATAGAAATGGGGGAGCAGAGAGTTAGGGACGGAGAGGTTTTGGAAAAAAAGAGTTGGTGTATCTGAAATTCTCAGTGAAGGATTTTCCAAGGAATTGATTTCAGCAGGAGAGCGAGTTGATATCGGGATGATCTTCAGGATTTGGTGTTGGGGTAAGCGAGCTCATGCTTTTCCGAGCACTTAATGTTTTACCAATTTCTAAATTACATGCATGTTGAGGCTTTCCATTTTACATTTTAGCATTAACATTTTATTGCAATGCAAACTCTCATGATTATATCGTATTAATATTTTGGATATGTATACTTAATTAATTTTCTTTCAATAAATTATTCTCTTTTTAATTACAGTTTAATTATTTAATGTATTGTTTCCATTTCTTCGTTTCGGGTGAATTAACGAACCTGGTTACTTATTCCTTTCACGATTCGGCCTTTTATGTGAATATGTGTAAATATTATGAATATCTAATAATCAATCTATGGAAATATAGAAATATTGAATTTCATAAATAATAATTTTAAATAACAAGGTTATAGTAAACTATCACCCGAACAATGTGGAAATGGGTGTCTTTATGTTAATACGAGAAAGATAGAAATGGGGGAGCAGAGAGTTAGGGACGGAGAGGTTTTGGAAAAAAAGAGTTGGTGTATCTGAAATTCTCAGTGAAGGATTTTCCAAGGAATTGATTTCAGCAGGAGAGCGAGTTGATATCGGGATGATCTTCAGGATTTGGTGTTGGGGTAAGCGAGCTCATGCTTTTCCGAGCACTTAATGTTTTACCAATTTCTAAATTACATGCATGTTGAGGCTTTCCATTTTACATTTTAGCATTAACATTTTATTGCAATGCAAACTCTCATGATTATATCGTATTAATATTTTGGATATGTATACTTAATTAATTTTCTTTCAATAAATTATTCTCTTTTTAATTACAGTTTAATTATTTAATGTATTGTTTCCATTTCTTCGTTTCGGGTGAATTAACGAACCTGGTTACTTATTCCTTTCACGATTCGGCCTTTTATGTGAATATGTGTAAATATTATGAATATCTAATAATCAATCTATGGAAATATAGAAATATTGAATTTCATAAATAATAATTTTAAATAACAAGGTTATAGTAAACTATCACCCGAACATTATGTAATATTAAAGAATGAAAAGAATGTGATTTGCTATCAGTTGAATTTTGGATATAAAAATACAACAGTTTTGGAAGGCCTGACATCCGATGCTAAATTTTTCTCTTACACTGTTGTATCTTTATTTACTGTCTGAATGATAGCAAATCATATTTTATTAATTCTTTAACATTATACAACATTTAACTATTTGCTTTTGATTCATTAATTAATATATTAAAAAAATTAAAAATATTGTGTTAAAAATATCAATTTTCATTTTAATACATATTTAATATAATTATTTCTTTAATATTTTACTTCTGCTTTTTAATATGTTACTTAATATGTAACTTCTTACTTACATGTTTTAATTTTTAATTAATTAAAATGATACTCATTAGTGGGTGAGCAAAAGGGGGGGGGGGAAAAATGAGCATTAAATACTCATCTTGCTAAAAACAGAAATTAAGAATGCAGTGAATAACAAATTATTAAGGCCTGCAAAATTTCTAAAGAAAATGCTTCAATAAAATTATTGCTTACATTAAAAAACTGGAAAACGTTTGCGGAATAAAAAAAAAAAAAAAAAAAAAAATACTATAAATGGCTTACGTTTATAAAATAGAAATACATAGATATTTTTTTAAATGGTGAAATAAAAACAAGATAATATAATAATAATATAGATAATAATATTTTTTCCCTGACAGAACACTTTTTTTTTTCTTTTTAGCCGAATTTGTAAACCAAATCGGTCTTTTAAAAAAAAAAAAAAAAAAAAAAAAAAAGAATAAAAAAAAATCAAATCAAATATTACGTTGGAAAACATCGAAAATTATGTTGATATCACTAAAAATATAATAGGTACACTAGCTCTGTTTTGGATCATATAAAACTAACTCTTGATATGTTGATATTATAAAATTAATCGTGAATTAAGTTAGTGCAATTAACTTCAATCACATGTTCTTTTTACACCTATCGAAGGATCAATTTTATATGATCAGAAAAAAAAAAAAAAAAAAATGTTTTTGTACCTACTGTATTCATTTTCGAGGTGATATCAAAAAAGTTTCCAATTTAATGTTACCAATGGCTTAATCAATTACAAATTAAATATAAAAAATTATCTTGTTGTCAAAACATCCAAGCAGAAGAATGAATTTCAAAACAAAACACTTAAAAGATAAAAACTTCGATTCAAGGCGAAAAAAATTAACGTTCTAGCGTTGACTCTAGGCAATTTGGTAGGTCGCAGCGGCCCTTTTTAATTATTTTATGCATCCGAAATTCCCGTGCTGCAATTTTTAATGCACCCTTTCAATTCATTTTTTTTTCTGCTCAAGTGGGAAAAAATCTCATGAAATATGTCCATTGATCGAATGAAATATACATAAATTTTCTCATTTGGTGTCAGGGAAGTATCGCAAAATTTGTCAATCAATCTTATGAAAGGAAAAAACGCAAACGAGAGAGAGAGAAAGAGAAGGAAATTCGCCAATTGGTTAAGGAACAAAAGCTCAAAATTCTGCACTCGCGTGCGAAAAAAAAAAAAAAAAAAAAAAAAAAATGTTCCTCGATCGTATGAAAAGAAAAAACGCGCAAATTTCGCCAATAAGAGTGGGGAAAAATCCGAAAATTTACTGAATATTTATGGTAAGAAATAATAAAATTCATCAATCAACCTAGGAGGGAGAATGTTTTAAAATTCATGAATCAAACGTATTGAAAAAATACTAATTTGAAAATCGGTCACAAGAATTAAAAAAAAAAGTACAAATTTCGCCAATAGGTAAGAATAAAATATCGCGAAATTCGTCCATCGGTTGCGTGAAAAAAAAAAAAAAAAAAAAAAAAAAAAAAAAAAAAAAACTGCGTGAAAAATTGTCGTTCAGTTGTCAGGTACAACAGCGCGGGATAACCCACCAATCGGCTTCTAGATCCCGCGTTCGTTCAGTTGTCAGGGAAAAAATAATCTTGAAATTCGCAATTCGATTTTTGCAAAGAAATCAAGAAAATATTTAGTCGATTACTCTAAAACATTGAGAAATTTGCCAATCAATCGTAAGAAAAAAAAAAAAAAAATCACGAAATTATTTTTCCAGTTGCGGAAGAAAATTTAAAATTCAATAATTCAGTGTGGGGAAAAAAATATATAAATTTCTCAGTCGATTCGGAGAAATCACGAAATTCAATCGGTCGCGGGTAATATCGCTAAATTCTACAGATAAAAAAGTACTCTAAACAAACTAATTCAAAATATTTTTTGTGAATAAGGTACATGAGTGCTCTTTTTAAAAAATTCCCGCCGGTAGTTTTTTCCCCCCTATAGTCAACACTATATTCCCGATGCATTATTCATCGCCATATGTTACATTTATATTCACTATAAAATGAAAAAATGAACGGCAAACGAAAGAATTTTGAAATCTTACCATTCAAAATTGAGCCATTGTCACCAGGCCCAGAAGGATCACAGTTAGAGTTCTTATCATAGAATACATCCCCTACGAGGAAAGAAAAGTTTATTAAATGCCTTACTATTACAGATAAAAACCCACTCAAAATATTCAAGAAATTATTTTAACATAAAATTCCATCTGTAATACAACATACAGGACAATGCAATAATATTTGAAAACATTAATAAATGATCAAATAAATCCTTAAAATAGTCCTATCAAGACATAAATCATGTCCCATCGCCGTCCCGTGTGAATGTCTTTACCTATCGGCAAAAGGGTTCGTAATACCATGATATATTCGAAAATATAAAAAATATCCATTTTTTTATATATAGGGGAGAGTGGGGAGGAGTAGGACACTTTTTAGAAAAAATAAGAAAATCAACTTTTTGTTTGACACGGATGAATGGATGATTTTTGTCGTCCGATTATCTACGCTAATGGGATATAGGACCAGGGGGAGTGCCCTCCGTGGGGGTCTTTCTAAGGGAACCTAACCCGTATTTACGCAAGGTTCGAAGAAAACCACGGAAAACTCCGAACGGTTAGGCCGACAGCCGCGACTGGGTTCGAACCCAGCACCTGCCGTCTACCAGTTGAGAGGTCCGAACCTCTCGGCCACTGGTGGGGCCCTTTTGTTTGACACAAAAGTTTCAATTTATAGAATATATAAAAAAAACCACCACGCTAAGAAGAAGGTGTGGGACAGCTATAAAAACAAAGTATGATAAGTCATAAATTAAATAGTCAAGTGGCCGAGAGGTTCTGACTTCCAAACTGGCAGACGGTAGGTGCTGGGTTCGAACCCAATCGCGACTGTCGGCCTAACCGTTCGGAGTTTTCCGTATTTTTCTTCGAACCCTGGATTTCCTTGCGTAAATACGAGTTAGGCTCCCTTAGAAAAACCCCCCATGGAGGGCACCCCATCCCTTAGGGCCTATATCCCACAGTGTAGATAATTGGCCGACATAAATACAAACAAAACAAACAATAGTCTGATGTCGGCCACATATACAGTTTAACAAAGATTGTATTGACGAAAACGCGATTCGCGGCCGGATTCGGACATATTTTCATTCACGACTTAATTTTTTCCGGGCCGGCTCCAAGTTTAATATATATTTTCTGCACCAAGCCGAGACTGATTTTACTCTTCCTAAATCTTCACGGGCCAGAATATTCAGTCCCGGTTTTGAGCCATACTGTATGAAAATCACTGTCTTGGTCTGGCCAGCTCTGTTCAAAAGATTAGTAAAATTTAGCCTAGAACAAAAATTCTTACAAAAAATGCATGCATTTTAAAATCGCCACACATCATCATTCTACCATTAAATATTAAAATTTATTCCTTTTGAAGAATAGAATTTAAGGCTTATTAAAATATAGCTAAATTAAAATATAGTAAAACGTATGAAAAAGAACCTACCTATAACGAAATCTTGTTTTAAATTGAAAAATGTGTTCATCTATGGAAAATGAATACACTAATACGTGAGAGAAAAACATAAAATGCATTTGTACTTGCTAAAAAAGGAGCTTGCCTATAAGGATTTTTTTCTTTCATAAACGATCCCATCTGAGAAGATTTTACTATGTACCATTTTTTAATTTTTAGGTCTCCTTTACATGGAATATGGATTAATAATATTAATGATAACAGAAACATTTACGTACAACAGAGGTCCTTAAAAACATAAATATTGCAGCAGCAGCCTACGGCACTTCTATATAAATAAAAATTATTAAAAAAAAAAAAAAAATGTAGAAATTCATTCCATCATTCAATACATTTGGGATTTCTCCACAATTTTAATTTACTGGAAATCAGATAACAATTAAAAGTGATGGCTTTCAGTAAAAACTTTCAGTCACATTTATTTGTTATTCTTTAATGATTTCCAGTTTTAAAGATATTTATTTATTTATTTATTTATTTTTTAGTCCATATTAAAGTTATTTCAAAAAAGATATTTCATTTTATGAAAGTAAAATTAAGTTGGCCAAAAAAAAAGGGGGGGGGGATAAGTAGTACTGTGATAATCAATAATTTTTAGCTCACAGGCTATCATAGCCTGAGAGCTTATGTGCCCGTCTGTTCTGTATGTACGTTCGTGCGTAACGCGATAACTCATGATAAAAATATCGGATCCACTTGAAATTTTGTATATAGGTATATCCTGATAAGGCGCTTCCCTGATTAGCTTTTGGAGTTCATTCGATATGTATAAGGGGGGGGGGGGGAACGGGGGCTCATGCCCCTCCCTTAATTGATACAAACGGGATTTTCATGCAGAATTAACAGTTTTCGTTCAAAATTTAGATATAGGATCATTCTGATGAGTCTATTACGTGACTGGTATTAGGTGTTCATTGAATAAGTATCAACAGGGGGAACGGGGGGGATCATGCCCCTCCCCTTAATTGATATAAACGGGATTTTCATGCAGAATTAACAGTTTTCGTTCAAAATTTAGATATAGGATCATTCTGATGAGGCGAGTCCGTGACTGCTATTAGGTGTTCATTGTATAAGTATAAACAGGGGGAACGGGGGTTCTAATGCCCCTCCCCTTAACTTGTATAAATGGATTTTTCAAGCAGAATTGTCAGATTTCGTTCAAATCCTCTGAATAGTTTTGGAATTTTAATGGTTAAGTATAAAAGAGGGGAATAACTCCTCTTAAATTATATAAATGCTAAATGGGTTTTTATTAAGAATTATCCGATTTGCTCTGAATTTTGGATATAGATTTTTTATATGATAAAGCATGTCCTTGATAGTTTAGGAGGTTCAATGATTAAGTATAAAAAGGGAGAAAAGGGAGAGCTGTTTCCCCTTCTTAATTTTTTTTCGAACGGAATTAACGAAAATACAAGGCTGTAATGTACAATTAGTAAGCGTAGCCTGTGAGCTCAATGCCATCAGTTTAACTGGGCAATATTGTTTTTATTTATATTACAATTTTAAAAATCAGGATGCACAGTTTTTTGCAACACATTGCATAACATTTAGAAAAAAGTAAAAATACAACACCAGAATTATTCAATAAGTTAAAAGTAACGAAGTTTTGCCATGCTTGACTCAAAAGGATTTGGTATATTAGTGCATAATGTTACGAATAATTTCTTGTATCTATGTTGAAACATTTATTGATATAATCACACACTAAAAAGATACTATCTTTTTAGTACAGTTTTTATCACAATTAATTTTTATCACAGTTTTTATTCACAAAAAAATATTTGTCTTACTTACGCATGCGTTCACATGTGCCCAAGTATGTTCACAACTAACCCTCCATTAGGGCACATGGGAACAAATTTGGGCAATTTTTAGAATGATGATATAAGTTAGAAATTCTTGATAAATTTGGTGCAAAGAATATTTGCAGAGGTTCCAAGTTTCATTAAAAGTTACCAGTAACAAGAGTTCGGGATGGAGAGGAGGGAGGATCCAAATTTTCAAAATTTAGTTTTGCGCAATTTTTTGACGAGATACTCACTTTTTCTGCGATCACTTGTTGAAATAAGCGCGTTTTTTTTGCAATCCCTTGACAAAATTTGCTCGTTGTTAATAATCTTCTGACAAAACTTGCACGTTTTCGCGATTATTTGACTAAATTTATACACTTTTCGTGATCTTTTGACTAAATTTGCATACTTTTTACGATATTTTCACTAAATTCACGCTTTTTCGCGCTACTTTGACGAAATGCACATTTTTTTACACGATCTTTAGACGAAATTTCGTGTTTTTTCTGTGATCCTATGACAAAATTCGCGTTTTTTCAAGCGATCCTTTGACGAAATTCGCGATGTTTTTATCCGAGCCCATAACGCTGTAAATTTTGTTACGTATCAGTAAAAATTACGGATAGTAGTAGAGAAACAAGAGTACGGGCTCAGCCGGAGGGGCAGAGGGGCCGTCCCTCCGCATCCCTCCGCGCCCCGCCGCAGCAAACCGTCCCTCCTGCGGTACCTCCTGCCCCCTCCATGCATCCCCCTCCACAAACGCCCCCTAGTGGAAAAAAAGGAACATTCTATTATAACAGGAGAGGTGAACGACCTTCCCTATTCAAAAATATTATCAATCACATCTTAACACAGAATCATACTATATGATCAAGATTAAATTTATATTTGGATTTTGAAGAACCGTAATTTTAATGAGTATTATTAATTAAGCGAAACAATTAAAATCTCAGTTTTTAGCCATTTTATTTAGATTTCTTCAACTACATGATGAGATTATCAATTTAACACAAGAAAGTTAAACATATATTTGAATTTTGCTTGATAGACATCTTAATGAGTATCGTTAATTAAGTAAAAACAATAGAAAATATCCATTTTTATAGAAAAAGACTGATTTCTTATGATTTTTATCAACTATATGATCAATGTAACGACTTAAAAGTTGAAAGTTAAACATGCATTCTAGTTTTTCAACAACTATAATGAGTATCGTTAATTAAGTAAAAAACAATGGAAAATATCAAGTTTTATAGAAAAAGACTGATTTCTTACGATTTTTATCAACTTAAGAGAGAAAACTTAATCGTACATTTCAGTTTTTCAACAGCTGTATCCTTAATGAGTATTGATAATTAAGTAAAAAACAATGGAAAATATCAAGTTTTATAGAAAAAGACTTATTTCTTACGATTTTTTCAACTCAAACTTCAGAATATCAATTTGATAGAAAGAAATTTAAGCAAGCATTCCAGTTTTGGACAACCATTTCCTTCATGAACATTATTTATTAAGCAAAACAACGGAAAATATTAAATTTTTAACTGATTTCTTCATATTTTTTTTTTAATATAAAATCAGGATACACAACTTAAAATAGAAATTTAAACATATTTTTTTTTAGTTTTTGAACAGTCGTTACCTCAAAGAATTTCGATAATTGAACAATTAACAAAGGAAACTAATGATTTTTTAACGAAAAAAGACGAATTAAACGAATTTGGTTAACTTTTACTCTAAATGGAAATTTCATCATACTTTTATATACTAAGTAGAATTTTAATGCATAAACGAACACATTTCAGTAAATATTCAACGCACACACAAATATGAAAACAACACCTGCTTCTTGTGACGTCATATTGAAACCAAAACTTATTCCTTGGAAGTCCCTCACCATGCCTTTTCACCCCCATCTCCCCCAATTTTTTACCACAGGTAGGGAAATGGACAAAGCAATGACCTCTCTATCTTGTATATTTAGAAGTCTGGGAGAAAAAAAAAGAGACATTTTTTGCACTCCAATTTCATAACAATTACCGCAATATTCCAAAATTTGAATTTTGAAAGACATAATCAGTATGATTAATTAAACAAAATAATAAAAATATTATTTTTTAAGGGGAAAAGGTGAATTTAAGCGAATTTGATTAGTTTTACAATAGTCTTTTGAACTGCAACTTGGAAATATAGATTTCTAACAGAAGAATTAAACGTATATTTTAATTTTAACAACAAAAACTTAACAAGTATCATTAATTTAAGAAAAATAAATATCAATTTTAAAGAAAAGACGAATTTGAATAATTTTACACTAGTATTTTCAAAAGCAACCTAGAAATATCAATACTTATTCACATATTTCACTTATTCACTGTATTCAATACTATATTTAATAAATTTGGATACACTTTAAGAATTTTCTAATGTATAATTAAATATTAGCTGTATATTTAATGTTAGCCATGTTTTCAACATTAGTTCATAATCGTGAATTTTGTATTTTAAATACCATGTATTCAGGTTCAGATTATTTTCACTTGAAATCATACAGAATTTTTTAACAGAGTTTGTTTTTGAAATCATTGAAGCAACTGTATTTAATATTTTTAACACCAATTTTCTAAGATTGTCTAACTTTTTCCGATTATACATTCCCCATAAGTACATTTCTAAATGCTACAATCACTTTACATATCGAAAAGATATCATTGAAGCAACTGTATTTAATATTTTTAACACCAATTTTTTAAGATTTTTTAACATTTTCCGGTTATACATTCCTCAAAAGTATATATTCTAAACAATAGAAAATATTAATTTTAAGAATAAAAAGACGAATTTAAACAAATTTTATTAGTTTTACAATATTTTTTCTCATCTCCAACACGGATATATCAATTTTAACAGAATTAAACGCATATTTTAGTTTTTAAGAACAAAAATGTAATAAGTATCATTAATTAAACAAAAAATAAATATCAATTTTCAAGAAAAGACAATTTTTTACACAAATTTTCAACTTTGAAATACATTTATTTACATATATTGTTACAATATATTACTAAACTTAAACTTTTTAAAAAGTTTGAATGTTTTTACAAAGGGTTCATATTTATATTTTTCACGTCTTGACTGCATTCGAAATCTTACAACAAAAGTATACTCTTATTATTTTTATTATTATTATTATTCTAGAAAACCTAAAAAGTCATTTCTTGCTGCTTTAAACACTTGACATATTAAAACTACTCTGAGATATTCTACCCATATAATTAATCAAATTAGACATGATTCATCTTACACTTCAAAATTTCTGAATTTTTACAATACTTATTTTCATCAAACATTATTCTTGATCCTATATATTTTAGGAGTACAGAATTTTAACATCTGTTTTTATCTACTTATCAGAAAATTATTAAAACACCCAACAACATTTTCCAAATATGAATATTATCTTTACAGTTTAATAATACAAAACATACACGAATACAAAGTTTAATTTTTACAAACATTTCATATTTCAAACCAAACTTTTCGAAATTTTCACATCATAAGAGCAAACATTAGACGAACTTTTTAACTTTTTAACTTTTTTTATTGCTTAGATCTTTTCATCATAACTTTTAATTATGATAATTATCCATTTTTAGGTTGATTGTCGAAAAACTGTAACTGAAATTACATAAACTTAATGTAAAAAACCATGTTCTCACACAATTTCTTGAAATTCAACAAAGAATTGACTATTACTTATCTATTATTATTCTTATTAAATACTTATCTACATCAATATCGACTCTCGATAGTATATAGATATTTCATCATTACACACTTACAACTCTTTTCAAACGTTTATCAGAAAAATAAGTCAATCAAAGTCTAGTAGTTATCACACCTGTTCCTCAGAAATATTACTATCATATGAAACAGTAAAGAAAATTAATAGATATTTAATAACCTCATACGTGAAATTACTGTCGAAATGAGAATACTAATTATCTATAAAATCAACTGTTGAACAAAAAAATAGTACAGATTACCGAAAATTCAAATGTTTTTTCTGCAAAAGTTACAAAAATTAACAAATGAATGACAAGTTAGAGAAATAACTAAAAAAGTTAATGAACATATTTACAAATTTATTAAAATCACACCTTTTTCTGGATTACAAACCGCAATTTCTTGAAAAATTTATCACCGAATTTGTAAGATTTTAGTCCTAGTATTACATACACTCAATAAATATTCAAAATTAACAAAAATATAATTTTTTAGTCTCATCAATAAGCAGAAATTCTATATTAAAAGAATATTTTCATAGTAGTACTTATAAAAATGAGAGTTTACAAACTGATTTTCATAATTTTATCACATTTAAACTTAATATTTTACATAAAACATTATTTAATCAAATTTTATGCTTTCTAATTCAGTAAAATTCAATACTTTTTTAGTTTTTAAACCAATACCACAATATTTATTTACATCAAACTTGATTCTTCACCTTTTATATTTCCACATTACACACGTGAGATAAATACTAACTTGGATCAGGAGTTGAAGTCAATTGATTCCATTCGATTTTCATCATGTACGCATTGCTCCTACACGAAATTTCTTACTGCTATAATCATCTAATGTATTAAAACTAATCTCCTCATATTTTTAATCAATTCACCAGATGTTTCATCTCGCACTTCTGAATTATCGTGCATCAAGTTGCTTAAAATATAAATACTATCTTTATAGTTTTAATGATATATAGTATACATGGTTTATCTTGAGTTAGCACTTCCATACTATTAATCAAATTATATGTTTCATCTTGCACTTGATCTTAATGATTTCATTTTGCATCTGAATTATCGTCCATCGAGTTTTTTTTTTTTTTTTTAAATAATAATATATTTATAGTTTTTGATTATACATACCATGTACAAATACAATCTTTAATTTTAACATTTCTTATTTCAAATAACCTATTTCCGAAACCAAGCTATGTGAATTTTACCGCAATACTTATTATCATAGAATAATTTGTGTTTCACACTTTTCTAAAAATTATCAGATATGTACCCCTCAGAGAAATTACTATCATATGAATAAATGAAGAAAATTTAATTTATATTAAATGTACACGAAATTGATTGCAATATACATGTATTTAATAAAAATAAATAAATAAGCGATTATTTATACATTAAACCTTTACTAAATATATATTTCTTTCATTATACAGATGTTTCAACAAGATGAACCAAAACAGCAGCAAACTTCAGAAATTAATGATCCGAATGATTCATCCCTAGCACACGTTAACGAATAACACATATGTGAGTACTTATATGAGAAATACTAGAATTCGTATATGAAACGTAATTAGAGTAAATACAAAATGATTTGTCTTACTACCTACACTTTAACAAGTGATTTTTACCTGTATTATTGAAGAGAATCCTAACTGTGTCCATTTATTTCTACTACAGATGTGCTCTATTTGCTACAAACACTTCTTAAGTGAATGGAATTTAACAGAACATACAAAAATCTATACAGATGAAAAACCTTACACTTGGAAAGATTACCATAAATGCTGTTTTCAAGGAGACGTGAATCAAAAATGCACACATCATCATATAAAACATCGTCAGATATATGTAAACTTAGCGAAGATATTCAAAAATTAGTCAGACTTTTGTAGAATATAGAAATAAAGGGAGATATTTAGGCCATTTATCCATCATATTTTCACAACACTTACCACAATATCTCAAACTTAAAATTTGGAAGACATACACACTGCTGAAAAGTAATTTTGTGATTCTTCTAACCAGTATGAATGTATAGATATTATTTTGCAGTGTATTCTTTGAATGCTCACATTAAATATTCTTTTATATGCATATATCGTTGTGTTTATTTTTCTAATACCTATTACATTAATGAAATACATAACATTTTAAGTGAAATAACACTCTCACAACTTAAAAAATGCATAAGAACATACAAAAAATAAGTAGATGTATGAAAAAAATATGCAAGTTTACAAAATAATTTCATTGTTTTCTAGAAATATTAACAAAAAATATTTACAATATGAAAAAATTGCAAAAGTGAAAAGAAAAAACACAAATGTAAAAACAAAAACCACAAAGTGAAAAACTCATAACAAAGTTTTTGAAAAAAAATATTTACAACAATTTTTTTTTTTTTTACAAAAACCAAAACTTCCAAAAATATTTTTTTCAAAAAAATTTTTTTTCAAAAACATTTTTTACAAAAAAATTTTTTTTCAAAATAAGTTTTTACAAAAGTAAAAAAAAGAAAATCACGACGTTAAAAAAAATGAAAAATTTTTGTTAAAAAAGTGTAAAAAAATTGCAAAAAAATTTTGCAAAAATTTCAAAAAAGTTATGAAAAAAGCTTCAAAAATTTCGTTGGTTTTAATGCAGTATGCAATGGCGAAACCATTGCATTTGCTATTAAAAACAACAAAATTTTTGAGACTTTTTTCATAACTTTTTTGAAATTTTTGCAACATTTTTTTTGCAATTTTTTTACACTTTTTTAACAAAAATTTTTCATTTTTTTTAACGTTGTGATTTTCTTTTTTTTACTTTTGTAAAAACTTATTTTGAAAAAAAAAATTTTTGTAAAAAATGTTTTTGAAAAAAAAAAAAAAATTGAAAAAAATATTTTTGGAAGTTTTGGTTTTTGTAAAAAAAAAAATTTGTTGTAAATATTTTTTTTCAAAAACTTTGTTATGAGTTTTTCACTTTGTGGTTTTTGTTTTTACATTTGTGTTTTTTCTTTTCACTTTTGCAATTTTTTCATATTGTAAATATTTTTTGTTAATATTTCTAGAAAACAATGAAATTATTTTGTAAACTTGCATATTTTTTCATACATCTACTTATTTTTTGTATGTTCTTATGCATTTTTTAAGTTGTGAGAGTGTTATTTCACTTAAAATGTTATGTATTTCATTAATGTAATAGGTATTAGAAAAATAAACACAACGATATATGCATATAAAAGAATATTTAATGTGAGCATTCAAAGAATACACTGCAAAATAATATCTATACATTCATACTGGTTAGAAGAATCATGAAAATTACTTTTCGGCAGTGTGTATGTCTTCCAAATTTTGAGTTTGAGATATTGTGGTAAGTGTTGTGAAAATATGATGGATAAATGGCCTAAATATCTCCCTTTATTTCTATATTCTACAAAAGTCTGACTAATTTTTGAATATCTTCGCTAAGTTTACATATATCTGACGATGCTTTATATGATGATGTGTGCATTTTTTATTCACGTCTCCTTGAAAACAGCATTTATGGTAACTTTCCAAGTGTAAGGTTTTTCATCTGTATAGATTTTTGTATGTTCTGTTAAATTCCATTCACTTAAGAAGTGTTTGTAGCAAATAGAGCACATCTGTAGTAGAAATAAATGGACACATTTAGGATTCTCTTCAATAATATAGGTAAAAATCACTTGTTAAAGTGTAGGTAGTAAGACAAATCATTTTGTATTTACTCTAATTACGTTTCATATACGAATTCTAGTATTTCTCATATAAGTACTCACATATGTGTTATTCGTTAACGTGTGCTAGGGATGAATCATTCGGATCATTAATTTCTGAAGTTTGCTGCTGTTTTGGTTCATCTTGTTGAAACATCTGTATAATGAAAGAAATATATATTTAGTAAAGGTTTAATGTATAAATAATCGCTTATTTATTTATTTTTATTAAATACATGTATATTGCAATCAATTTCGTGTACATTTAATATAAATTAAATTTTCTTCATTTATTCATATGATAGTAATTTCTCTGAGGGGTACATATCTGATAATTTTTAGAAAAGTGTGAAACACAAATTATTCTATGATAATAAGTATTGCGGTAAAATTCACATAGCTTGGTTTCGGAAATAGGTTATTTGAAATAAGAAATGTTAAAATTAAAGATTGTATTTGTACATGGTATGTATAATCAAAAACTATAAATATATTATTATTAAAAAAAAAAAAAACTCGATGGACGATAATTCAGATGCAAGATGAAATCATTAAGATCAAGTGCAAGATGAAACATATAATTTGATTAATAGTATGGAAGTGCTAACTCAAGATAAACCATGTATACTATATATCATTAAAACTATAAAGATAGTATTTATATTTTAAGCAACTTGATGCACGATAATTCAGAAGTGCGAGATGAAACATCTGGTGAATTGATTAAAAATATGAGGAGATTAGTTTTAATACATTAGATGATTATATCAGTAAGAAATTTCGTGTAGGAGCAATGCGTACATGATGAAAATCGAATGGAATCAATTGACTTCAACTCCTGATCCAAGTTAGTATTTATCTCACGTGTGTAATGTGGAAATATAAAAGGTGAAGAATCAAGTTTGATGTAAATAAATATTGTGGTATTGGTTTAAAAACTAAAAAAGTATTGAATTTTACTGAATTAGAAAGCATAAAATTTGATTAAATAATGTTTTATGTAAAATATTAAGTTTAAATGTGATAAAATTATGAAAATCAGGTTGTAAACTCTCATTTTTATAAGTACTACTATGAAAATATTCTTTTAATATAGAATTTCTGCTTATTGATGAGACTAAAAAATTATATTTTTGTTAATTTTGAATATTTATTGAGTGTATGTAATACTAGGACTAAAATCTTACAAATTCGGTGATAAATTTTTCAAGAAATTGCGGTTTGTAATCCAGAAAAAGGTGTGATTTTAATAAATTTGTAAATATGTTCATTAACTTTTTTAGTTATTTCTCTAACTTGTCATTCATTTGTTAATTTTTGTAACTTTTGCAGAAAAAACATTTGAATTTTCGGTAATCTGTACTATTTTTTTGTTCAACAGTTGATTTTATAGATAATTAGTATTCTCATTTCGACAGTAATTTCACGTATGAGGTTATTAAATATCTATTAATTTTCTTTACTGTTTCATATGATAGTAATATTTCTGAGGAACAGGTGTGATAACTACTAGACTTTGATTGACTTATTTTTCTGATAAACGTTTGAAAAGAGTTGTAAGTGTGTAATGATGAAATATCTATATACTATCGAGAGTCGATATTGATGTAGATAAGTATTTAATAAGAATAATAATAGATAAGTAATAGTCAATTCTTTGTTGAATTTCAAGAAATTGTGTGAGAACATGGTTTTTTACATTAAGTTTATGTAATTTCAGTTACAGTTTTTCGACAATCAACCTAAAAATGGATAATTATCATAATTAAAAGTTATGATGAAAAGATCTAAGCAATAAAAAAAGTTAAAAAGTTAAAAAGTTCGTCTAATGTTTGCTCTTATGATGTGAAAATTTCGAAAAGTTTGGTTTGAAATATGAAATGTTTGTAAAAATTAAACTTTGTATTCGTGTATGTTTTGTATTATTAAACTGTAAAGATAATATTCATATTTGGAAAATGTTGTTGGGTGTTTTAATAATTTTCTGATAAGTAGATAAAAACAGATGTTAAAATTCTGTACTCCTAAAATATATAGGATCAAGAATAATGTTTGATGAAAATAAGTATTGTAAAAATTCAGAAATTTTGAAGTGTAAGATGAATCATGTCTAATTTGATTAATTATATGGGTAGAATATCTCAGAGTAGTTTTAATATGTCAAGTGTTTAAAGCAGCAAGAAATGACTTTTTAGGTTTTCTAGAATAATAATAATAATAAAAATAATAAAAGTATACTTTTGTTGTAAGATTTCGAATGCAGTCAAGACGTGAAAAATATAAATATGAACCCTTTGTAAAAACATTCAAACTTTTTAAAAAGTTTTAAGTTTAGCAATATATTGTAACAATATATGTAAATAAATGTATTTCAAAGTTGAAAATTTGTGTAAAAAATTGTCTTTTCTTGAAAATTTATATTTATTTTTTGTTTAATTAATGATACTTATTACATTTTTGTTCTTAAAAACTAAAATATGCGTTTAATTCTGTTAAAATTGATATATCCGTGTTGGAGATGAGAAAAAATATTGTAAAACTAATAAAATTTGTTTAAATTCGTCTTTTTATTCTTAAAATTAATATTTTCTATTGTTTAGAATATATACTTTTGAGGAATGTATAACCGGAAAATGTTAAAAAATCTTAGAAAATTGGTGTTAAAATTATTAAATACAGTTGCTTCAATGATATCTTTTCGATATGTAAAGTGATTGTAGCATTTAGAAATGTACTTATGGGGAATGTATAATCGGAAAATGTTAGACAATCTTAGAAAATTGGTGTTAAAAATATTAAATACAGTTGCTTCAATGATTTCAAAAACAAACTCTGTTAAAAAATTCTGTATGATTTCAAGTGAAAATAATCTGAACCTGAATACATGGTATTTAAAATACAAAATTCACGATTATGAACTAATGTTGAAAACATGGGTAACATTAAATATACAGCTAATATTTAATTATACATTAGAAAATTCTTAAAGTGTATCCAAATTTATTAAATATAGTATTGAATACAGTGAATAAGTGAAATATGTGAATAAGTATTGATATTTCTAGGTTGCTTTTGAAAATACTAGTGTAAAATTATTCAAATTCGTCTTTTCTTTAAAATTGATATTTATTTTTCTTAAATTAATGATACTTGTTAAGTTTTTGTTGTTAAAATTAAAATATACGTTTAATTCTTCTGTTAGAAATCTATATTTCCAAGTTGCAGTTCAAAAGACTATTGTAAAACTAATCAAATTCGCTTAAATTCACCTTTTCCCCTTAAAAAATAATATTTTTATTATTTTGTTTAATTAATCATACTGATTATGTCTTCCAAAATTCAAATTTTGGGATATTGCGGTAATTGTTATGAAATTGGAGTGCAAAAAATGTCTCTTTTTTTTCTCCCAGACTTCTAAATATACAAGATAGAGAGGTCATTGCTTTGTCCATTTCCCTACCTGTGGTAAAAAATTGGGGGAGATGGGGGTGAAAAGGCATGGTGAGGGACTTCCAAGGAATAAGTTTTGGTTTCAATATGACGTCACAAGAAGCAGGTGTTGTTTTCATATTTGTGTGTGCGTTGAATATTTACTGAAATGTGTTCGTTTATGCATTAAAATTCTACTTAGTATATAAAAGTATGATGAAATTTCTATTTAGAGTAAAAGTTAACCAAATTCGTTTAATTCGTCTTTTTTCGTTAAAAAATCATTAGTTTCCTTTGTTAATTGTTCAATTATCGAAATTCTTTGAGGTAACGACTGTTCAAAAACTAAAAAGAAATATGTTTAAATTTCTATTTTAAGTTGTGTATCCTGATTTTATATTAAAAAAAAAAATATGAAGAAATCAGTTAAAAATTTAATATTTTCCGTTGTTTTGCTTAATAAATAATGTTCATGAAGGAAATGGTTGTCCAAAACTGGAATGCTTGCTTAAATTTCTTTCTATCAAATTGATATTCTGAAGTTTGAGTTGAAAAAATCGTAAGAAATAAGTCTTTTTCTATAAAACTTGATATTTTCCATTGTTTTTTACTTAATTATCAATACTCATTAAGGATACAGCTGTTGAAAAACTGAAATGTACGATTAAGTTTTCTCTCTTAAGTTGATAAAAATCGTAAGAAATCAGTCTTTTTCTATAAAACTTGATATTTTCCATTGTTTTTTACTTAATTGACGATACTCATTAAGATTATAGTTGTTGAAAAACTAGAATGCATGTTTAAATTTCAACTTGTAAGTCGATACACTGATGTTGCAGTTGATAAAAATCGTAAGAAATCAGTCTTTTTCTATAAAACTTGATATTTTCCATAGTTTTTTACTTAATTATCAATACTCATTAAGGATACAGCTGTTGAAAAACTGAAATGTACGATTAAGTTTTCTCTCTTAAGTTGATAAAAATCGTAAGAAATCAGTCTTTTTCTATAAAACTTGATATTTTCCATTGTTTTTTACTTAATTAACGATACTCATTATAGTTGTTGAAAAACTAGAATGCATGTTTAACTTTCAACTTTTAAGTCGTTACATTGATCATATAGTTGATAAAAATCATAAGAAATCAGTCTTTTTCTATAAAAATGGATATTTTCTATTGTTTTTACTTAATTAACGATACTCATTAAGATGTCTATCAAGCAAAATTCAAATATATGTTTAACTTTCTTGTGTTAAATTGATAATCTCATCATGTAGTTGAAGAAATCTAAATAAAATGGCTAAAAACTGAGATTTTAATTGTTTCGCTTAATTAATAATACTCATTAAAATTACGGTTCTTCAAAATCCAAATATAAATTTAATCTTGATCATATAGTATGATTCTGTGTTAAGATGTGATTGATAATATTTTTGAATAGGGAAGGTCGTTCACCTCTCCTGTTATAATAGAATGTTCCTTTTTTCCACTAGGGGGCGTTTGTGGAGGGGGATGCATGGAGGGGGCAGGAGGTACCGCAGGAGGGACGGTTTGCTGCGGCGGGGCGGCGGGGCGGCGGGACGGTTTGCTGCGGCGGGGGCGGCGGGGCGCGGAGGGATGGCCCCTCTGCCCCTCCGGCTGAGCCCGTACTCTTGTTTCTCTACTACTACGGATAAATCGTAACTTAGTACTTCTGTATTTGGTATTAATTTACAAAGCCACACAAACGTATTGCATTACATAATGGTATATGGAGAAACATTGTTTGGGCCATGTTTTGATTACATTAAACGATTTACATTTTATGAAATTGATATTCATTGCTGAGGATTACTGCAAGTTACTTCCTGTATAGTAGAAAGCAGTTAGCATTGACAAGGAGTCACAAAAGATTTCGGTTACTATATTGTATATGGAGCCCGAAGTACCGTATACTATTACAAGAAGACCTGAATATTTTTATAACTTCGTTATATAGTACGAGCTAACCTCATTTGCTAGGTTTGACGTGCAATTTTCAACTTGCTTTAAAGAAAGTAACAGAAAATAATTAAAGGATCAAGAAAAATTAAAGCCTCGAACCAATTCGAAGAGGATCCACGTTGGCCAACCCTGGATTACAGTAGTCACTCGTTTATAAAAAATAATAAACTAGTGATATTATAGTGATTGGGACGTCGGTAACTACACGAGCTGTTAAATAAAAAAGAGAAAATGGGGGGGAGGGGGAGTGTTATATCGTTCTTTAGAATCTTACTTGAAAATAGTTTTTAAGAAAAGCATGAATATATATATATACATATATATATATATATATATATATATATATATATATATATATATATATATATATATATATATATATATATATATATATATATATATTGGTCAAAGTAACTTAACTCAAAAAGTCAGCATCGTATCATATAAATATTTATATTACTTCAAATGTTTTAATAGGTTGTTTATTTTGGAATATATAAATAAGGTATTTTGGCAATCTATGCGGACCTCTTTCAAAAGCATCCTATTTTTTCCCCTTTCCCCAAGTAAAACGAAGATAAAACTGGATGATATAAATTTGCACTATTTCTATTCACCGGATCATTCATCTGGAATTGAATTCCACGTAGTTAACTAGTTAATAAAAAGATATAAAGGTAAAAAATTTCAAGTTTTTTTTTCTTTACACACACATTATCGCAATTAAAAATAGAAATTAGACGATAATCTCTTAAAATCACTGCTGATAGAAACATTCTTTCAACTAAAAAAGCATGCAAAATCAAACACAGTTTTCAGATCTGGCATTTGTTTTATATGAAGTTGTATATTGTATACATATTAAAATATGTTTTTTTTTTTTTTTTTTTTTGTGTGTGTGTGTGTGTATGCATGCAGCTTTATTTTTTATAATTTATAATTAGAAAAATATTGAAAAAGAAAATTCTTTTGCAATTAAAACTTACCATATAATAATACTTTAAATTTTACTTAATATTTATCTTTCCTCATTTCTCATAAATCCTCTCCATATGCCGCTTATGGTTTGCTGATTGCAGACATAGATCGACAAGCCCTAGTCCATAATCAGACTACAAGATCACAAATTCACATTTTAAAATAATAATAATAATTACAAGTATTTTTTATTTATATTGATTTGTTGTAAAACGTGATGCGTTAAATTTATTAAGCGATAAATTGTCAAATTATAACGCATTTTGAAATTTAGTATGTTTTATATTAATTCATCCATAATATCCAACTTTCGCTTATCCGACACTCTATCGGCCCGTTTATGAGATAAGCGAGACTCTCCTATAATCAAATCCATGTGCCGCATGCATATAAAGAAAAAGACGAAAACAAGCAAAAACTAACCTGACACGTTAAAAAATTCATATTTTGAAATTCATGGGGATAATAGATGAAAAACCTTGGAGTCTTTACCGGGCCAACAGCTATTTTTGTCGTTTTACCAAGTCCTTTTTTTTATTCATCTATTTCATTTTCTTCGTGGCTTTAGACCAAAAGGTAAGATGATTTACAAAAAAAGAAGGATATAAAGGATAAGTGTATTACCCAGTTTCTTTACTCATTTCCCCAATAAAAATCTGTTTTTTATATAAGAAAAAATACTATCACTTGCCAACTTTTGAAAATAGCCATGCGTAAAATAACGCATTGAAGAATATTTCACACTTTTTTTTCATGTTTAAATATAAATCATGCGATATACATATATATATTCTTTTAAGAAAACGTAAATGATATTTTAGGCTTTTTTAACCCCTTAGAAACAAACGTCATAGATTGTGTGCGTACAAACCTTCGTTTTTCCTACAAGTATTTACATAAGAAAATTTCGCCTTTATTAACCGAAGCATTTCTGCGGCTGAATTCAGTAAATTTCTATTTTAAAATAGTGGGGCTCAACGACTAAATATTATATAAAATATGTTCGTCGCAAAGGCATTTTACGCACATAATATTATCGAATAACGCATTGATGATCATTATAACCTTTCCGCTAACTAGGTCCACATATCATGTGGACCTCTATTCTTTTCCTCATAAAAATTAAATTGTTTGATTTTTTAAAGAAACATTTTGACTTCATCTCTTAACAGCTGAATGCTGAAGGTTTTTTACTTTAAAAGGAAATCAATAAATGACAACATAAAATAAATATTATTATCAGTAGTAGAATTGATGTCAGAAAAAAAAAAAAAAAAAAAAAATTTGATGATCCCAAGGACCAGTAAGGATGAGAGTTTACTACTCCGCAGACATTATTACTGGCCTGCTACATAAAATTGTATTAAATACAGGGTTGGCAAGTTTCTGCCAGGGTGGTAAAAACCAGCGGTAGAAACCGGTTAAAACCGGCATGACAGAAACTGGTTTCTGCCAGTAAGTGGCAAAAACTGACAGAAACTAAGAAACAGTACTAAATAAGAACTTGACTCAGCAATGATTCATAATTCACACTTACATTTGATATGTAAACCATTGAGCTAAAATTTAAAACATTATATTATGAATGTTATTCAAAGTATCAAAACGTTTAAAAATGATCATATAAATACATACCTTGTTTATTTAAAACACTAATTTTCATTCACTTGAAAAACAAACTTTCACAACAATAACCTGATACTGTACAAGTTTAATTATTAATATTATTGTTTACGGTTGAATTTCTATTTCTTTTAAAAATAAATTTACAAAAAATTCTGATTTAATAACAAATTACTTTTCAGATTATTTTTAAATAAATAAAATGAAATCTTTTCAAAATCCAAAGAATTACTAGATCCACATATCACTATAACAACTCTATGAGAGAGTTTTTTTTATTACTTATTTATTATGTTATTATTAAATCATGTTAGATTACAGAAAAATATTTTGAGTAAATATTTTTTTTTCTTTTCAGTGCTTAATTTAAAATAAGCATCGCATATAGTTTTCTATTTTGGTTTTTAAACTGAGATTTTAAAATAATTGTTTAAACATAAATTACATATGCATATGTAACAAAAAAAAAAAAAAAAAAAAAATCTGTTACATTACTCAATTTTTCAAAAAAAATTTTTTTTTTAATTAAAACTATCCACAATATTTATTTGTGTGCATATATTTATTCTGAATTATTTAAGTACTAATTATTTAAGGATGAACTACTTAATAAATTTAATATTACTAAAAAAAAATCAGAGATTATGTCACAGAATGTCTTTATGCCAGTTGTTGCCAGTTTCTGCCGGTTAAAACCGGTTATAACCACTTTCTGCCACTGGCACGGCAGAAACCACTTTCTGCCGGCAAAAACCCAACCCTGATTAAATATCTTTAACCTTTTCAGTTAGTCCTCCCCTTTCTCCTAGAATGTAAACTAAACTTCCTTTCAAATTAACAAAAAAAAAAAAAAAAAAAAAAAAAAAAAAATCAGCACGATTAAACATAAAATTATAATTTGCTAAAAATTGAATAAACACTACAGAAGCAAAAACTATAAAATTATTAATTAGTTATTTTATTTATGATTATTTATTTATTTAATTGTAAAGTTAAATGCAATTATTATTTTTTTAATTAATAAATTGTGTTGTTTGTCTTTGGTTATGATTTTCTCAGGAACAACAAAATTGACATTTATCCGGAGAGAGAGAAAAAAAAGTTACTTGTCCTGCGGACCACTAAATTTTTCGAATTAGAGGTCCAATTTTTGGTGGTCTTGAAACAGCGGATTGCCAAGGATTTCGAATGCTGATTATCATGTGAGTTTGCAAAATGCTTTCGAGACAGTGGGATCAAGAAATTGATAAATTTTCATACTTAATTTAAATCCTTTACAATAAAATATTTTGATGATTTTGAAGAGCAAAAAGTATAAGTCACCAATTTTGACAAAAGTAATATCGTTAGAAAGATCTCATCGAGAGCAGTAAAATACTCAAAGGAACTACACATCGCAAATAAGCCGTTATCGAGATATCTGTCAATTTATGTCATATAACTAGTGTACACTTAATGGGGGAACCGCAAAAAAAATGTTTTCTCGATTATAATGAAAATGGTGTCTTTGCAAAGATATCATTGCGAGAAGTAAAAAACTCAAAGGAACAAACCATCTGAAATGAGCGATTTTCGCGATATCCGACAATTTCTGTCACTTAATGCAGTTTCCTAGAAGTGTGTATTAAAAATGTGACACAAATTGTCGGATATCTCGAAAACAATTCATTTCCGACGGGTGATTCTATTGAGTTTTTTAATCCTCACGATGATATCTTTTCAACGATACCACTTTAGTTAAAATCGAGACTAAAATTTTTTACGGTGCCCCATTAAGTATGCGCTAGTTGCGTCACATATATTGTCGGATATCTCGATAACGACTCATTTGCGACGGGTAGTTCTATTAAATTTTTTGCTGCTCTCGATAAGATCTTTCCAACGATACCACTTTTGTCAAAATCGGTGAGTCACACTTCGTGCACTTCCCTAGTAAGTAGTATAACATCATTGGAAAATAATTTAAATAATTACGGTTAAATTATGTAGAAAATTAAAAAAAATCATATTTTAATTTAAACAGTGTTTTATGTTCAAAGAATGAACTGTTCTACACAGTGAAACACTGATACTTTGAAAATTTTTATAAACTATCTTTTGATACTAGTAATAAGCATTTGATTAATTCGATGAATATAATTTTCTTCTCCACCGTTATCCAAAAACAAATTTCAAATACTTCTTGGAGTTTTGTTTTTTGAATGACGATTCAAAATCAATATTTTTGGTCATTAAATTCAGCAGATAACAGAAGAAAATAAAACTAGATCAGTATTATTAAAATGCTATAACTAGTACCCATTTTTTTTTTTTTTTTTTTTTTTTATATGTTCTCTAATTTGGCTTTATGTTTTAATTTTAATTTTGAAAGATTTCTCCTAACATGAATTTTTAAGCCTTGACCAAAATCTTAAAGTTTATCAAGTTATGTTATTAATTGCTTTAAATGATCTGCATTTTTTAAAAATGAAAATATTTTGTACTTAAATATTGACTATTTTAAATCTTTTTTATCTTTGATAAATTAACATGTTTTAAACTTTTTTTCATGTCAATTTGAAATACAGTCGGCTACCGTTAATTCGAACTAGTCGGGACCACAAGAAATGTTCGAATTATCCGAAGTTCGAATTATGGAAAATATGAAATTAAAACATGCTTAATATGGTATTATTACAAAGGAATTAATATTATAGTGTTTTTTAACTTTATTTCGTCTATTATCATTAGAATATGACTTAATATTAAATTAGAATGGATAAATACATAAACTAATAAAAGGATTAGAAACAAGCACGATGGAAGAAAAATTTAAAGCGTCACTAATGGACGACAGACGGGGCACTAAAAAAGTGTATCTCAAATTCATTGGATTATATGTATACTCGTTCGAAACAAGTTTCACAAAAATAAAAGAAAGAAAGTTATTCAAATGATCTGAAATCCGTGAGCAAGAAATGAAAAATGAAAAATCGGAATTCTCGTTAGTTCGAATTAAGCGAAGTCAAGAGAAAATGAGTTCGAATTAATGAAAAATTTTAACGTTATTCTGCCATTGAAAATTTTGGGACTTCATGTTTAGTTCGAATTAAGCGAAGATTCGAATTATCCGATTTCGAATTAACGAGAGTCGACTGTATATATTTTTTTCATATGCATTTATACCAAACACAAGAGCCTTGATTGATAACTTCATCTTAATAACTGATTTTTATTATATTTTGCTTTAATATATCTTTACATATGCGATTAAAGTTTAATTTTAATAGTTTGGGAAACTGTTAGTTTTATACAGGGCTGGTAAAAAACCGGGTTTTTTTGAAAAAAAACAAAAACCATGGTTTTTTTTGGTTTAAACCAGGTTTTTTTTGGTTTAAACCGGGTTTTTTTAAAATATGTTTTCCTGTTACATATACATGCATATTTATGAACAAAAATAAATATTTTTGAATATATAAGTAATAATTTGATTTAAAAGTAATTCTAATCAATATAATTATTTAATATACAATCAATTATGTAGAAAATTGAAATTCTTTAAATTCTAAACATTTTTAGAAAAAGCTGTGTCTTATATTTCATAAATAAAATATGCTACATAATGAAACATTGACACCTTGAAAATCGTAATAAACAATCTTTTGATTACTAGCACTATAAATAAATATATGATAAATATTCAAATATAAAACTTCATATACATTATTTTCAAATGGTTATTCAAAATAATTAATTTAAAATACTTGTTATATGTGATGTCTGATTTTTTTGTTAGAAGACTGCATGAATTAATTAACTTTTATTGAAAAATAAAGCTTTTTATAAAAAGTTTTTGGAAGGATTTGAATTTAGCAGTAGAGTCTTTACACACTTCAAGCATTGTGTTTTCTAAAACTACCAGTTAAAAGGTGACTATTAAATAAACAAAAATATCTATTTAACAGCTTTTTAGACTATTGAAAAACATTGATGTTAAAATATACAGTAGCTTTATAAATGCTGTCATCTACCAAAGAATTTAAACAGCCATCGGACTGCATGCTCTATTATAACACTTAGTATTTTTAAACGTCTAAACAAAAAATTGCATTTTTTTAGGCATTTTTATGAGACTATTTCTATTACGTCTCAAGCAAACCTTGTCTTGCCCCCCCTCCCCCCTTTCTGCCAATTTTCTTAACTGATCTAAGTAATGGGTTTGGTTATGCAATAATAGAAGATTTAAATATATCTTTTGCATATTTTAGTTAAATGTACACAGGTGCTTTACTAGTGCCTAATTTTTCAATGTCTTCTTATTCGATTTCATATCTTGAGTTTTTTTTTTTATTCTTAAAAAATAATCCCTCCAATCAAGAAAAATTTCTTTTAGAGTTTGACTGAAATTTTAAAGATCATTTATGTCATTATCTGTACATCTGCGTTTCTCAAAGGAAAATATTTTTTAAATCTAAATATTGCATATTTTTCATCTATTTTATTTTTGCTAAATTTACATGATTTTAGTGTTTTCTGTAGAGTTTCAGATATGTTCATCAGTGCATGAAATATGCATTCTACATATATACTGACATGACCGTGACTAGACTCACTGTGTCTTATGGTGACTATTGAGATAAGACTTAAAAATAGAAATTACTTTCATCCAATAATTTGAAACACTTAAATTACAAAAATGAGAAAATATTATATTAGATTTGTTCTAAAAAACTAATTGGTTTGAACTGTGCCAACCTAGCTGGTAAAAAAAAAAAAAAAAAAAAAAAAAAAAAAAAAAAAAAAAACCAATGTAAGAATGCAAGAAAAACAAAGGCTTGTTAAAATCACTAATCACAGAGCAAATAAAAAGCTCATTGCCAATTATTCAATAGCATCCATAACAAAAATAATTTCTGAAATGATGAAATCCTTAGTAAATCTTAACTAATCAAGCAATTTAAATAGTAAAAGTGCATTTTTAACTTGAGTCTGCCCTTCTGGCTATATCTATATACATATAGGCCTTAAAAAAGAAAAAGAAAGAAAGAAAACTGATTAGTTTTTTCTAACCAGCTAATTTTAGAAAAATTAGTTATTCTGCCATATAGATTTACAGCTTACAAGAAAAGTTGAGTTGAATAAAATCTTTTGTCCTTTTAGAAACATATTAATTCATCATTTTTCTACAGCTTTGCTTGTAGCTTCTTCATAATTTGGATTTTGCATTTTTCAATAATGTGTAAAATAAAACATTTGGGTAAAAGAATAAAAAAACCAGGTGAAAAAAAAACCAGCATGGTTTTTTTTTAAAAACCACTTGGTTTAAACCATGGTTTTAACCACGGTTTAAACCAACTTGGTTTAAACCAAACAACCCTGGTTTTATAGAAATAGTATTTTTCCCCCTTAATTTTAACTTTAAATAATACTTTTTTTTTTTTTTTTTTTTTTTTTTTTTTGAGAGAGAGAGAGAGTTAGACTGACATACTTTTACTGTAGCTAATTTTGTAGGTTTCTTATAAATTAATGAAACAGTTAGTTCCTTCTGAAACATTTACTTTCGTCGAAATTCAGCGGGTTCCGTCTTGCTTTTATAAAAGCAATGAATGAGTATCTGTAGTAACATTTTAGCTTCGGGAACAAAGAGGATAAAAATAGCTCGATATGAAAAATACATAACATACAAAAACTACCATTTCATATATTATATTGAGTAAATTAAAAAAAAAAAAAAAAAAAAAAAGGTTATACTTTGAACACTTATTAACATCTTTGAACTCTTTTAAGGTTTATGATGGTAAACGGAAAGTTTCCTCATTACTTGGTGATTAACTTATTTTCTAAAGATTCAGGAAGTGATTTCCTTTCAACAATATTGTTACGGAGGATACAATTACATAAAACTCTATTCCAGCGGTTCCCAAACTTTATTGGTAAGCGATCCACCTCTAAGTAAAAAAAAATTTCGCGATCCACTTAATATAATGATGTATATCAGAATGGAAATTGCTATGATGTGAGATCTATAAGCTACCTACTATCTTATCCAACAAAAAAGGCAAATTTTCGTACGAAAGATACACTATCAATGAAAACAATAATTCGTAATTTTAATGTGTGTAAATGGAGTAATAATTAACATTAACACAAAATACAAATTAGAAAGGTAATTAAAATACATTTAATTATTATCAAAACATAACTTTATTATCAATGAGATTTCTGTCATTGGTTTTTACCGACGAAAGCATCTTCATCAGCGTTAAAATTTGTTAATTTCAACCTTAAATCACTTTCAACACACATTGTTTCTGTACTTGTTTTTAAAAAACAGGCAAGTACAAAAAGTATGTTCACTCGAGTATGTTGTATTATTATTATATCGCAGACAAAGCTCTTACCTGCCGGGCAATATGCTTAGCTTAACGAGTTTTTTACCTGGCTGCGGGGCAGAAGCTTGATTGCAACAAGCTGAGATCTACCTGATTGTAGCTGTATCGCTATTATTTTTATCATATTTGTTACTATGCTGGCCTGTTCTAGGTTACTTTTAATTATCCGTTTGGGTTCGTTCGTAACGCTGTTGGAAATGGAAGGGATTAAAAAGAATAGATTGTGGTAACGGTAATTCTTCCTCAGAACTCACGCGAGCTGCCTATACGACAACCGATACTCGATTTTGATCTCGGCCTTGATCAAGTGACGAGATCTTCATCTGACTAGGCATCTTCAGAGGTATAATTCACAGGTAACTTGGAGGACTTCACACCCACGACACATGCTACATTTAGATGTCATTTAGATGTTTCTGGATATACTGCTCGTGTATTTTTTCATATGGAAATTAAGGAATTGCCCTTGAAATATTATTTGTTGGTGAAATTGCTATATTTTTTTAGCAGATAAAATACAAAATATATTTTTGTGACAAACCTCCATTGTTACTGCGACCCACTAAAATAGCCGTCGCGACCCATAGTTTGGGAACCGCTGCTCTATTCTATATAATGTCACATTTATATAGTGTAATACATGAAACTTTAAGTAAACATCTAAAACCCTGCGTCTGAATAAAAAAAACATATAATTGTTTTCAATTAAATAAACGATGCTTATGTTTTAAATGATGAACGGAAGATACACAAAATTTATGAATTTCAAAATTGGAAAAAAAAAAAACAACTATGCGTACATTTACGGTCTCCAGCCTCTGGATATTTTTTTTATTAAGTAAGGAATGCAACTATATTTTGTAAATTTTACGACAGAATTTTGTTTGAAGGGCAGTTCAAACTCCCCCCCCACTTCAGAACAAAATTTAATATACATGTAAAGTAATTTTCAGAGAAATAAAAAATATATTAAAATAAAACATTTATTTTTATTTCACCTTTATTACAATAATAATTTCAAAATCATAAATCTTCAAAAAAAAAAAAAAAAAAAAAAAAAAACTTTTTATGCGTTGCTATTATGTAAAAAAACCTTTAACTCAAAAAAAAAAAAAAAAAAAAAAAAAAAAAAAACGTGTTTTTTCATTCTTAGAATATATTAAGAATGGAAGAGGTCTAAATAAAAATTTTCCCACAAAATAATTTATTTGGCAAAAAGAAAAAAAAAACACTGTATCGATCTATGCAAGATAATTTTTCTATACATTTAAATACAATTGAGGATATAATAAAAAAAAAAAAAAGGAAATACATTTACATTGCTTCTATTACATATTTAAAAATAAATCTCCATATTAAACAACTTACCAACAAAGTCTGTACTTGTAATGAAACTCATTTATGAAAATTTTCAAAAAGCGAAAAGAGACAGAAATCATTATAGCATGACTCATACAGATCAATAATATATTATCGCAGCATCCTCAGTTGAAATTCCACAAATATTAGTAGTACTTTTTATTTCATCTTCTCATTTTACAACTGGAGACAAATTTTTTTACCATATTTTATTAGATATAAAAATAATCATTTTAAGATATAAAAAGAAACACACTGAGTAATAAATAGCTTCAATGAAAAACTGAACGATTATTCATTCCTGTCGGAATGCTAACTTTGTTTTAAGAGATATTTTCAAAACTATTCAAGCTAATTTGGAATTTTTTTTCTAATCTATTTTCTTTCATAAAACAACTTTAAAATCATTATTAAAGTAAATAGTGATACAAAAATTAAAAAAAACTTTTATTTTCCCCTACATTTTCCTTTTTACGTGAAACGCAATACAACTTTACAAGGTTAACAAGGATCCGTTTAAATTGAGATAAAACACGAGAATACAAATAACTAAGTTTCAAGAATCATATACAACAAGCAAAATGACATTTCTTTCGTGCACCAGAAATGACAATTTCAAAGCAGTACCCAGCACACAAATTTGAAACATCCAACTGAAGTCGCAGTTCCACTACCTAAAATATACTTTGCAGACCTCGTGGAAGATTTAAAAAACTCACGTTTTTCATAATCTCTTTAAATCGAGATCAAATTGAAAAACACAAATAACTAAGTTTTAAGAATCATACACAACAAACAAAATGACATTTATTTTGTGAACCAGGAATGACAATTTCAAAACAGATATCCAACACACACATTAGAAAGGTTCAACTAAAGTCGCAGTTCCACAATCTGAAATATACTTTGCAGATCTCGAGAGAGATTTTTAAATCTCACGCTTTCCATAATCTATTTAAATCGAGATCTAATTTGAAAAAACAAAACAAATGACAAAGTTTTAAGAATCATACAAAACAAAATGGAATTTCTTTCATACTGCAGGAATACCCGTTTCAAAGCAGATACCCAACATACAATTAGAAACATTCAACTGTAGTCACAGTTCCACTACCTAAAATATACTTTACAGACTTTTTTTTTTTTAAATTTTTAAGAAAGAAAGATTTTAAACTTCATGATTTTCACTTCACAATGACATTTCATTCGAGCTGCAGGAATACCGATTTCAAAGCAGATATCCAACATTAAACTTAGAAACATTCAACTGAAGCCACAGTTTTATTACCTAAAATATACTTTAGAAATCTTGAAAAATACTAAAAAAGATTTGCCGTTCAGTTCATTTTTTTGTCCATAGTAGATGGAACACAGCTTCAAAGGACTTTCACAAAAATCTCTTTAAATCGAGATGAAACTGGAAAACACAAATAGCTAAATTTTAAGAATAAAGCAGGACAAACAAAATGACATTTCTTTCGTGCTGCAGGGATACTGATTTCAAAGCAGATATCCAACACACAAATCATAAACATTCAACTACAGCCGCAATTCCACTACCTAAAATACACATTAAAAACCGTCAGAAAGATTAAAAAAACTTATGAGTTTCACTTCACTTTTTTTTTACTTTCGATGTAACACAACTTCAAAAGAATTTCACAAAAATCTCTTCATATTGAGATCAAAATGACAAAAATCATACACAACAAATAAAATGACATCTCTGTCGTGCTACAAGAATACCGATTTCCAAGCAAATATACAACATACACATTAGAAATATCCAACTGGAACCACAATTCGTTCTACCTAAAACATACTTTAAAAATCCCAAGAAAGATTTTAGAAAAACTCATGCCTTTCACTTCACCTATTTTCCCTACATTAGATGCAACACAACTTCAAAGGAATGTCACAAAAATCTCTTTAAATCGAGAACAAAAATGAAAGCACAAACAACTAAATTTTAATAATTATACACAACAAACAAAATGATATTTCATTCATATTGCAGGAATACCGATTTCAAAACAGATACCCAACACACAAATAGAAAACATTCAACTGAAGCTGCACTTCCACTATACAAAGTATACTTTAAAAGAGCTCAACAGAAGTCATGTGTGCGACAGTAGATCTAAACAAAGTCACAGTTCAGAGGGGCAACTTATGGGATATGAAACCCTGCTTCTACACAGCAGGAAGGGTGCAAATATATAGTAAAGAAAAACACAGGTCTATTTTTGAAAACAATTTTTTCCTCCTTTATCGTAAGTAAGGTTGGGGGAGTAAAGGAGACGACAATTTCTAAGTGAAAACATTTTGAAAAAGCTCGAAAAGAGTACTTAATTAAGATTCTACATATAAAAAAAAAATTACTCTACTTGACTTCAAAGGATAAAGAAGAAAATATACACATTTTAGAAAAGAACTAAGAAGCATTATATGAGTAACTAAAATATACAGTTCCGTTTATTTTTTATTAGGAAGAAAAAGTTAAGAACAAAATAAAAAAAATGTCATTAACTTTGCTTCTTATAATTTAGGCAGCTGCTTTATCGTGACAAAGCGTTATAGAAAGATAAGAAAATTCGAAAAGGGTATATAATTACCATTCTATAAAATAAATTATTCTACTTGACTTCAAAGAGGTAAATAAAATTATATACATACAGTTTAGATTTTCGCAATCCTTTGATGAAATTTGCATATTTTTTTCGCGACACTTTGGTGAAATTCACATTTTTCCTTTGACGAAATTCCCGTTTTTTTTTTTTTTTTTTTTTTTTTTTTTTTTTTTTTTTTTTTAATGATCTTTTGACGACGCGTTTTTTCGGCGATCCTTGACGAAATTCGCTTTTTTTTCGATACCTTAACAGGGTTGGGTTTTTGTTATCAAAAAGTGGTTTTTGACATGACATGCAGAAAACCTGTCTAAAAGTGTCAAAAACTGTCGAAAAGTGTAAAAAACCTTATACACATTTTTTTTTCTTTTATCAATCATTAGTGATATTTTAAATTAAATAAAGCTAAAATCTGGTTAAATAATAATTTATATATTATGTAAATAATTTTTATTTAGTTATACTATGAGTTGTAATAAAATTATGTATCACAATTTAAATTATGTGTCAATTGTCATGTATAGGAAAATAGCTAAAAACATTGAAGCTACTGTACATTTTTCAAAGTATTATTTATGTTTGTATCTTTATTACTATTAAGTGTTCAGTTTGATGTAAAAAATTTTAAGTCTAATTTATGCTTTAAAAAAAAAAAAAAAAAAAGCTTGTGTAAATCTAAAATGATCGCTATTCAATGACTGATTATAAGTTCCTTCTATTTTTATTGATTCTAAATGTTTGTTTTCATACATAGATATAAACCACAATTGCAACACAAATGTTCTAAGAGTAATTAAATTAATTATAATATGAAATCAATGTAATTAAATGTTCTTTAAATCAATATGTTAAAAGAAAGTGTTTTATTTTCAGTTACATTACCCATATATATCTTCATTTTACTATGTCAGTTTCAGTTTAATTCTTTAGAACAATTTGTTTATGTTAAATTTTTCTTTTATGCATTATAAATTGCCCACCAAACCTTCCCTTTTTTTTTTCTTTTTCAGTATATTATTTCAGAAGCTGTAAATCTAGCCTTTAATGCTTAATTATTTGTTTGTGGAATGTACATTTGCAAGCAAAGAACAGGTGTAATTTTTTTTTCTTAATTTGGATTCTATTAACTATAATTGTATTTGGCACCTGTCTAGTAATTCCACCTGCCTGTGTAGAATAATGTAGTTAGGTCAGTATTGTGCAATTACTTGTCAATTTGAAAAGCAAATCTGTGCTTTATAGAAATTATTTAATCATACTTTCTTAAAAATTGCTGAAGCTACTTCTAAGAGGGAAATTATTTCAATTGTGGTTACATAGCTTTATCCAGAGATCTTGTTTAGTTAATGTGTATTAAATCTGTTTCTGTAGTACAGATTTTTTCCTTAAGTCATGGATAAAGGTGGTAGGCCTAAAAATGCTGTATGGAATGATTTTTTCTGTGTGAAAGAAGGAAATAAAACTTATGGAAAATGCAAAAGATGTGGATACACTATGGCCAATAGAGTAGTTGACAGAATGAAAGGTCATTCAGCAAAATGCAAAAATGCAGAGCATGTACAAGAGAAAAGAGAAGATTATGTAAATAAAGAACAAGAACATCTGCACCATGGAAATTGATATTGGAAGTCCTGAGAACAATAGTCATGTGAATGAAACTGTAAACAATAACCATGAAGAAAATTATTGTACTTCAAATATTACAAGTGCTAAGAAACTTTGTTTTGAACAAAATAAGATAGATAACTATATAGTAAAAACTACACCTATCATAAAAAAGCAGTTGGATCTACAAGTTGCTAGACTCTTTTATAGCTGTAATATCCCCTTTAGCGTTGTTGAACAAGAGGAATTTGTCAAGCTAGTACAGCTTCTTCACCCTGGATATAAACCACCTTCTCGGAAAACATTATCTGGTAGCCTTCTAGATGAAGTTACTGAAACTTTAGAAAGTGAAATGAAATCAGAACTTCAAGGAAAAGATTGTACACTAGTCGAAGATGGATGGAGTAATGTCCATTATGCAATAGCTTATTGCCTGCATGTTGAGGGAAAGGTTTTCATCCTTGAAGCTACTGATTGCGCAGTTCAATCTAAAACAGCTCAGTTTTGCAAAGAAAAAGTAAAAAACTCGATAGCTCTAGGAAAAAATAAATTTTCCTGCAATGTCTCATGTGTGGTTACTGACAACGAAAGAAAAATGCAAAAAATATGGGAGTTGTTAAAAGAAGAAAATGATGATCTTGTGTATGGATGCTGTGCCCACTGGATGAATCTTCTTGGGAAGGAAATTACTCCACAAGACATCATGAAGCAAATTGTGGAAGTGAAAAAATACTTTCTCAACCACCACCTTCCATCTGCCCGGTTAAGTCAATTGCAAGACACTGTGAAACCGCAGCTTCCAAATGAAACTCGCTGGAATAGCCAACTCACTTGTATTGACACTTTTATCAAAAATAGGTCAGCTTATGTAAAAATTTGTGAAGATCATGCAATTGAATCCAGAATAGTACAGCTTGTGAATAATTATAGCTTATACCAAGAAGCAAAAGAATTGCAAATGCAGTTAAAACCTTTGGCAAATATGCTTGACAGGGTCCAAAGAGATAATGCAACATTGGCTGATGCTTGTCAAGCTTGACTTTCTTTAGCTGTAGACATAAATCTGGCTCCATACTATGATGCAATTATGGAGCATATGGAATCCTATCTACAATCGTTTCATTATCTGGCGTACATGATGCATCCAGCATACAAAGGTGCATTATTAAACGATGAACAGAGGGAAGCAGCTCGGACATGGCTGCTTGAATGCTTGAAAGAAACCCAGATTTTCTTAGATTTATCATTGCTTTTGAAGCTGAATCTCCATCATACCCTAAAAGTCTCTTCTCAGCTCAAGATGTTCCAGCAGCAGTATGGTGGAAAGGTTTGAAGAAAAACAATATACCAAGTGATTTCATACAGCTTATGGTGCGTTTGAATTCGAGTCCATGCAGCTCAGCCTCAATTGAGCGAATATTTTCAAATTTTGGATTTATCCATTCCAAATTATGAAACAAACTTGGAGTACAGAAGGCATCAAAACCAGTGTTTTGCTACCGCATGTTTCGTGGAAAAAAAAATTTAGAATGGGATTAACATTAAAATAAGATAAAAATAACAGTGTGTATTATTTATATTGTAATTTTATATGTTAAATTATAAATATTTTCACCATGTACTTTCATTTTTAAAAATTAAAGTATTTAGTAGTTTCACTAGTTTATATTTTTAATGTAACAACTAATAATACTTCTGATTATTCTTTATTCTATATTTACTGCTTACAGTTAATTTCTATTTTCTAAACAACTTGTATTAAAACTGTCAAAAAATTTATTCAAGTATCTAAAACTAAAAATTATGAAAAATTATAAATTTAATGTTGTTCTAAAAATAATATTAAACAGTTTTTTGACTCAATTTTAGGTTTTTGACACTTACTGTCAAAAACTATGTCAAAAAGGGGTTTTTGACATGACGGTTAAATCCGGATAAAACCGTCACACTGTCAAAAACTTGCCAACCCTGTACCTTAATGATAAAATTTGTATTCTTTCTTTTCGCAACCCTTTTACACAATTCGTGTTTTTTCCACGATCCTTTGGGGAAATTTGCATTTTCTGCAATTCTTTGACGAAATTTGTTTTTTCGCAAACCTTAATCGAAATTCACGATAACGAAATTCACGATGCTTTCAAATTTTTGGATTGATGACCGAATTTTTTTAACCGAATGTCCCAAATATTCAGAATCACAGAACCACTGTTTTACCCCAATTCCAGGATTTTTAAAGAAGTTTCACTGGCATTTTCAATCGCTATGTTTATGACTAGCTTAAGAGAAAAAAAAAAATCACGACTTTTCAAAATTAACATTTTTATGCGCTTCCAAGAATTAAGAAAATAAAGTCTATTATTTCACAACGATTTCTGCTCTTCAATTTTAGAGATAACAAACCATTATTACAAAAGAATATATTTCTGTCCTTAATTATTTTTCATTCATCGCATTCATAGGAATTTACAAAATCAGGATTACTAGATTAGGGTTATTTTATGCTATTATTTTAACCGGGCTTGTTATGCGATAAAACGGGTATTTTTAACATTAACTTTATAAGGGCCGTTACTGTTCCACGACATTTTATGCACATAAGCGGAATATGAGATTTTCCGTTACCCGATTAAGTGAGGCCGACTGTACTAGTTAATGAGTAATCGTACTTCGAAATTTTCGTACAGGTTAATATGGGATTTCCTGATCGGGGGAGTTTCATGGCAGCGGCCTCGGCTCCTGTCCCTGGAGGCGAAGATATTCGCCAGCTAATGCTATTTGTACGAGAGGTTATTTTCTAATACCTCGTTTGAATTTCGATATTTTTAAATAATTTGTTTTGCAATGGATAACTGAGATCAGTCTCTACATTGCCCCTTTTTTACTTTTTTTTTTTTTTTTTTTTTTTTTTTTTGTTTCAGATATTTTTTAGAATAAGACTTTCACCTTCGGAACAGATTTTTAAAAAAAATGTAACTTTATAAAATAAAATATCTGCAACCAAAATCGGAAAAAAAAGAAGACAGAACGATGTAGAAATGAACCTCAGCTGTCCAATGCAAAAAAAAAAAAAAAAAAAAAAAATCTTTAAAACGTCGAAATGTAATCCTAATGTAAACCAGATTTTAGAAAATCTCCGCATAGGATTAGCATTAGACGGCGAGAATCAAGACTCCTGTCTCTGCGAACGAGGACACTTGCGTGTAATGCTGTTCCTATAGGGAGGTTATTTTCTAATAACACGTTTACTTTTTGACATTTTTAAATGTATATATATATTCTTTTGTTTTGGATAGCTGAAATCCCTTTCCACATCGCTCATTTTTTACTTTTTCGATTATGGCAGCATATAATTTTTTAATGACACTTTCATTTTCGGAACCGGTTTTGAATGTGAAACTAACTTTATAAAAAATATCTGCAATAAAAATCGAAAAAGTAAAAAAAGGAACGATGTAGAGAATAACCTCAGCTATCCAGTGCAAAAAATCAAAAATGTCGAAATGCAAAGGAGATATTAGATAATAATCTCCTCATAGGAATAACATTAGACGGCGAGCGTCTTCGCTTGCGGGGACAGGAGCCTTAAGAGTTAAGTACAAAAACCAGGTTAAGTGAATTAAAAGTGTGTAAAAGGGGAAGGGCGAGAGAGGTGTCGGCATGACCGCCATTCATTCATTCAGTGGCAGTGAAAATGGGAAGCAACTCTACAAGAAGAAAAGTAAATGGGGCAGAGTTTAAAATAGAATCATACTAATGCACTTTCTTTTCCAATGACAGAAAAATAGGAGATGCGTCTAATAAAGCACTTGTCAAAACAACGAGAAAATAAATACACCAACAATGATACACGCTCCATTCGGAGGAGTTTTCCGAATTTTTAGGTTCAGCGAACTAATCGCTTAAGATTTACTAATCGCATTCCTCAGGGCCCGATATAGCCTTTAAATCACACTGTGCAAAAGTGAAAAAATTGCGCGCCAACATAATAAACTTACATAGCAAGCAAGCATACATAAAAGGTTATGGTCTTTTTAGATTTTTTAGCGAATGCATCGCCCTCTACTTTTTAATCAAAAGAAACAAAAAACAGGATAACTCCCATTTAGTAATTGATACAAATATTTATAACGTTTCACTTAAAATAATTTTCTACATTAAAGAAAGTTAACAGGAGTAAAATTCAGACAAACTTTTTCGTGAACTGTTCTTCCAGAAAACTCTTCGATTCAGAAACATTTATGTAAAAACTACGTTCCATAGATGCAACACTTGTTGGGAAACTATGTAAAATTCTTAGAGCAATGTTCAAATTTGAAGCAAAATTAATTTATGTTATCAATTTCAAAATGTTAAAATTATCAATTTCAATTTCATCCATTACGGCAGCATCGACAAGGATGACATTAAAGTGACCGTTCGAACTCAAATTCCTAAAAAGCACGATTGAAAATTTCCAAAAATTTTATTGCCATGCGAAATCATAATTGTAGTTTTGCGATTTTCGAAAGTTTGTACCTTACGCCTCAAATCTCTATAACCATCTTTTACTAAAGAAATTGTAGTAGTCGTTGCAAAACTTTGCAGTAAAAGCAAAAAAAAAATAAAAAAAAAATAAAATAAATAAATAAATAAATAAATAAATCCTCGGCTGTAGAATATACAAACTAATTTCTGCGAATTTTCTCTCCATTGCTGAGATATCTTGCATAGTTGTTTGACATAAAACTGCTTTAGCTGGTGTCAGTTGGTGTCAGTAGGGAAATCAAAGCTGCACACTGGGTATGCAGGACCTGCTTTCGAAAGACAAATTCTTTCTGAATCATTAATACATCTAGGCAATAATTCTGGATCATTTTTTTTTTTTTAATTTTTTCATCACTTCATCAACTTTGTCTTCTTGTTACTCAACATGATCAGATATTTCATCTACAAAAAAAATCTTCCGAAGACTTTTTTTTTTTTTTTTTTTTTTTTTTTTACATTTCGTTTTGTCAATTTTGCGCCACTCGATTTTATTTACTCCGTGCTGGGGCACGGACTGACAGAATATTCGTCCGTCTTTGCGATTCCTATTTTGACTGTATAAACGGAATCCGAACATGCATTTTATGTTAAAATTTTTAATGGCGCTGCTCGTTGAGGATTTTTAAAATCAGTTTAAAATACTGATTCATTCCATTAAGGGTGTATTCGCGAAAAAATATTTTTCCAATTTCAATAGTTCGAAATTTTCTGAGACATTTTCAGACTCATTTTTAAAAGTAAAAACATGAAACCTGCTAAGGTAATTTTTGAAGAGATGTATAAGAAGCCATGCCATTTAATTTTTCGATTGATTAATTCGAATTTGATTTATAAACAATTATAGACCTCCCGCTTCGAACAATTCGGTTGCAAGCGCCAACTTTGACAGCATTTTTTGCAATATTATCTGCATTTATAAAAAAAAAAATCGATAAACACGGCACATTATGCAGTTTCTAGGTACGAAAATTTGCCTGTTTGGTGCATTTGAGAGCAAAAATAAATTTTAAAATAAATCATAAAATAAGCAGTTTGTATTGGAATACAGAAAAGATTTAAATCCGTTTAAAATAAATAAAAAAAAGCCCTAATAGCATGCATGGTCACAGTGACGTCACAGTGAGTCACATCACATCTGTGACCAAAATGTCACCACTCAGTGACGTCCCATTGGGACTGAGATGTGACTTTCTTAAAAATCTTTAGAAATTTATAAATATCCTTCAAAACATGTTATTTACTTTAAAAAACATGTTTCTGGCAATTTAAATATCGTCGCTTTTGTCACAGTTTCGTCACAATGTTAATGTCAAATTAGTCACAAATGACACATTTTTCACAAATTTGTCATATTGTGACCACTTTGTGAAACGTCACAAAAGAGCTCTAAAACGGCCATAACGACTTCACATTCTAGTCACTGTGACTTCACATCGACAATCGATGATCACAAAGTGACTTCACAACGACGTTGCAGTGACGTCACCATGCTTTATGGGAGATGAATTGATGCATCATTTTAAATTTAACCTTATTTGATATGAATTTCAGAATGTCTAATCATCATTATTTATTCTACACTTTTTCACTTCCTCTGCATCCAGGGTATAAAATAAAAATATCATTAAAAATAATAGAAAATTAATTGCGTTATTGCTGTTTAAAGGTGGCATTGGATATTTCTAGTTTAATCATATATGGCATTGCTTGCCTTGCAGTGACGTCTTGAGTCAATCATGTCGGATAATTATAAACAATGAATAAATAAAGAGTTCACAGCAATAAATAAAGAGGTCTTATTGCAGCTGATATAGATCTAGAGGTCTGCACGGACCGAAATTTCCAGCCGTAGGCCCGGCCCGAAACACAGAAAAAAAATCGGCTCGACTCGGCGACTCGGCCTGTTGAGAAAAAAAATAGTGATCTGGCCCAAATGGATTTATGCAGAAATTGATTTTTACTCTGACGGAAGAAAAGAAAAAAAAAATGTCATTTGACGATTATATCACTTTAATTGGAGGAGGGATGAATCTTCTTTTTAATATACGGAATAATCCACTAAATGCAGAAAAGAAACAATTTTTTTTTTTTTTTTTTTTTTTTTTTTTTTTTTTGCATTTTACAATTTGCAGTAAGCATTGCCTTTTTTGTATGTGCTTCGAATACCAATCCATGTCATAAACAAGAGAGTCTGGTTCGCTTGAATCAACATATATGGCAGTAACAGGATAACCGTCAATGTTTAACGAGTTCCAGATTTATGCGGGAGTTTTACCAGCACACGCAAAGCTATTTTACTCCATTTCTTCATCAATAGTGCAACCGTTCTCATCGAGATGGGAACCATAATGGTCATGAGGAAGTATAAGACCAGACAATTCTCGACTGAGTGGTGCCATTTGCCTTGCTACTCGATTATGCACTTCTTCCAGGAGCATTGCACGCTATGAAAATTCCATCTAGATCATGCTTTATGAAATGGTTAAAAGCAAACGATATAACTTTTTGGTAGCGGGGATTCTTGTCTGGACCTCCATCAACCTTAACTATGATTACAGGTTTGATGAAATCCTCTTTTGTTTTCACTAATTTTTCAAAGTTTGAGTGTTAATAGTTTCAAAATCCTGAGCATGAATATTTGCTATGGAAGAACTGTGTTTCCCACTTCTTATATTATAAACGTTGGACCAGAATAACTTATGGCTTTACTTTGATCTACATTTTGGGAGCAATCACAATACCAGGCAAACAGATATAAGTTTGTGGCGTTCAACGATGACCCAGTTGCGCTCGGATAAGGATACATGAGACTCCATATGCATCAGCACCGGAGCCTGTTTACTAACTGCTGTAATTCCCAAAAGTTCACGTGCTTTGTCATCCTGTAAAAGAAAAATCACTTGGATGGATCCAAGAATTGAATCGAAAGTTTCTAAATAGTGGGTGGATGTTACTGCAAATTGGGTATGAATGTGAGGTCAGCCTGAACCCAAGAAAGTTTTATCAGCACCGTGATGACATGTCTTCGACTCTCGATAGTTCAGGAATTTTTTGGAAGCAAACGAAGATACGTTCCACTCCTGCTTATTGCTGTTATGGAAATTTTCCCGGAAAACTCGTATTGTCACGATACAACATCTCATATCAGTCCATTCAATTCTATCCTCTCAATCAACACTTCGTATTGACTCGCTTCTTCTTTTTGCATATGCAGCGTTCCAATAATAGTTATGTCTGCTATTGCCTTAAGCGATAATGGTTGATCCACATTTAAACGTGGTTTTCCAACTGATTCCCTTAAAGTAGTAAGTTCTTAGAGATAATAAGCCCTCAAGCTTCAAACATGACCAGTCAACTCTAAATAAAAGAGATCGTTTATGTTTTCCTCGTGCGGTCGAAATAGCTGACATCAGAACTTCAAATTTAATATTCTTTTACTGTTACTTTTTTTCAATTCGAAATTTTTAATAGTTTTTCACAAGTTAAAAGATTTTGGAAAATGTCTTACGTAAGCATCATTACCCCCCCCCCCCTCTAGGTGTTTACGTAATATTTGAATGGTCCCTAGGCTGCGATATTTACGTTTTTAATGAGTCTCTGTTTGTTGTATGTAAATGTTTCAGTTATCATTAATATTATTAATCCATATTCCATGTAATGGAGACATAAAAATCTAAAAAATGATGTATGGCAAAAGTAAAGTCTTCTAAGACGGAATCGCATTGGAACGAAATAAACGTTGGACCAAATGTTGGACCAGAATATAGACAAGTTCCATTCTTAGCAGGTGAAAATACAGTGTCTCACAAAAGTGATGGGACACTCGTACTTTATAAAAAGAAACTGCAATAAAATAAATAAACAAAAATGTGCAAAATTTTTTTGGGTGTGTTTCATATTTAAAGTTAGTAACAATTATTACATAACATACATTTAGTCAAAATATTAAAATATTAATTTAGTAAAAATACAATTGTTCAGAACGGAGCAAAAAATGGCTCACATAAGTGATGGGACACTAACTTTTCCATCAAATATTTATCCAAAAATTTTACTTTTTAAAAGGTTTTAATATTTTGTTGGATTTCCTTTTACTTTTAAAACATGATTTAATCTTTTTGGGATGGATTCGACTAATTTTTTTGTGATTTCTGGAGTGATTTTACCCCATTTGTCTTGAAGCACCGATTTTAGTTGTTGTTTTGAAGAAATGGTGTGTTTGCGAATTCTTGCCAAATATTCTCTATGGGATTTAAGTCTGGAGATTGTGGTGGTGTTTTAATTATTTCAGGACAGTTATAAAGCAGCCAGAGTCTAACGTTGAGAGCAGTGTGCTTGGGGTCATTGTCCTGTTAGAATTTAAAATCGTTATGAAGGTTCAATTTTCGTGCTGAAGATTTCAAATTTTGCTTTAAAATATCAATATACTTGTACTGATCCATTATACTGTCAATAAAAACAAGATTACCAACTCCAGCGGACGACATACACCCCCATACCATAACTCCTCCTCCACCATGTTTTACTGTTGGTACCAAGTTCTGTTTGCGAAATTCTTCCCTGGGTTTTCTCCACACCAAGATTCTACCGTCAGAACCAAATATATTAAATTTACTCTCATCAGCAAATATAACTTTATTCCAGTAATCATAATTCTTATTTATGTTGGATTTTACGAAAGCTAGTCTGAGTTTTCTATTCTTTTCACTTACGAAGAATTTTTTCCTGGCTATTCTACCGTGATATCCAGCAGATCGAATTACCCTTCTAATAGTCTCAGGATTAACAATTATTCCATATAATGCTTGTAAATCAACAGCAACTTTTGAAGCACTATTTCTTGGATTTTTTTTAATATTTCGAACGATAATTCGCTTTATTCCATTGTATAGCTTTGATGATTGGCCAGGTCTTCTTTTATCCTGAATCATATGATTCTTTTTATATCGTTTAATGATATTGAAAACTGTTGAACAACTCAAGTTAACTGTTTCAGCAGTTTTTCTAATAGATTTTCCACGTTCAATATGCAAATTAATAACTAATTTTCGAATTTCAGGCGAAGTTTCTTTTAGTTTAGCATTCATGGCTACACAGAGCTAAAAAACACAAAAATTCCAAAACAAACCGGAGAGAAATACTGCAGACGATTTTATAAATTATTGCCATTTGCTTTTAAGTAAAAATAAAAACCCCAAAAATATTTTTATTGCTTATTTCAGACGATTTTTGTTGCATATATAATGGTGTCCCATCACTTATGTGAGCTATTTTTTGCTCCGTTCTAAACATTTGTATTTTTATTAAATTAATATTTTAATATTTTGACAAAATGTATGTTATGTAATAATCTTTACTAAATTTAAGTATGAAACACACCCACAAAAAAAATGTGTACATGTTTTTTTTTTTTAATTTATTTGATTAGTTTCCTTTTGTAAAGCACAAGTGTCCCATCATTTATGTGAGACACTGTATATACTTTTTTTTTCGCGTATTACTGCATTTATTTTGCATGGGTGAACAGTTTAAAAAAAGATTCTTTTTTCATGCGTTTAACTCTATTTTACTAATACTATAAATCTACGATTCTTTAAAAAGAATATATTTTAATGTTTAACTGTAGAATAATGGCGATTAATGTTTAATAGTAGAATAATGGCGATTTAAAAGTACATGCTATTTTTTAGAACATTTTTGGACCAAGCCAAATTTTACTGATTTTTTAATAGACTTTTCCACGCCGAGAAAAGGATTATCATAAGGGATGATTCAACCAAGACTAAATATTTTGGCCCGTGAAGACTAAGAAGAAAGAAATCATTTCCGGAAAATCAATCCTTCGTATGTTCGTGAAATCGATCCTTCGAACAGAAAAAATAAGTTAGGCTTCGCAAGCCCAATTCTCCAGGAAAAAAGTAAGGCCCGAGCCCGGCCCGGAAAGATTAATGACTAGACCCGACCCGGCCTTAATCTTCAGGAAAAAGTAAAGCCCAAGCACGCCCGAATGCCGTTAACAAAAATCGGTCCGAAGCCGGCCCTGGCCCTTGCAGTTTTCTATACAGATCAAATCAATGATTAACGAAGAAAATTTTTGAAAAAAGAAATGAGAATTCTGGAATACAGACAGTTTAGGTCCTGCCAAATTTTGGCAGTATTTTCGTCAAAAAGAAACTTTCGGCGAAATTCAGATTTTGAGCCAAAAATGAAACCGAATTTCTACAAATCATTACCGTCTAGAAAGCAGTATGTGCTGTATCGTGTTTTCGATTTTCCCGATTTGAATGATAGCTATGAAAATGAAAAGTTGTGTTTGAGTTTTTTGACATTTAAGTGGTAGTGGGGTATAAGGATGAAAATCGGTGAAATTTGCAGGGTAGCATAAGGGGGAGGGGGGGGGGGAGATAACCTTGAACCTCAATTAGAGAGAATGAATTTATGGAACTCGGCAAAAAACCAGATTGCCCAAGCAATAATATGGCCCTGTTGGTGGCATTTTTCAATTGCTGGATTCTTTTCGTATTTTCAAGGAGCGCCGGTTCTTAAAGAAAAAAAAAAAAAAAAGAAAGAAAGAAACGGTCTAAAAAAATGTCTAAGGGTGAACGTTGCTTTTTTCAGCTTATTAAGAAAAGAATTTGATTTCAGGAGACATCTCTACCCAAGGTCATCAGGTCACTGCTAATGAACGAGTAGGGGAAAAAAAGGAAAAGAATCTCTAAACAGATGAAATAAAAAACACTACGAAGTCGGTAATAGCAGGAACAGGACGCAAATTATTTTAAAAAATAAATTCCGAGATATGTTAATAAACGAAAGTAACACAAATAACAAGAAATAAAAGAGGCTGCTAAGGGATCCAACATAGATAATTCAAGTATCCGACAAGAATTACACTGCGGCACATTTATTACAAATCTTAAAAGTACTTTTATCCACACTCAACTTAAAAGGGTCATTTTCATCTGCAGATTAAAGTAAGTGCAAAATTGTATTTTAGATAAAAGAAACTGAAACTTAGCAATATTTCTATGGCAAAATACAGATATTTTTAATTTCCCTCTATCTTTACAAGAGAAAAGTATTGAATTCCAGAAAATTTTCTTCTGATTTTCATGAAATTTATACATTCTAAAAACATTTGCCTACTACTTTTAGAAAATGTCTGTACGTGATTAAAAAAAAAAAAAAAAAAAAAAAAAAAAGTTTATGGTGTATCTTAAGAGGACAGTGGACCTTTATTTGAGCAAAATCGTCTATAGCAAAGTCGTCGCAAAAAAGGTCTATTTCTTTGGTATAATAGTACCAAAACAATTTTTTCTTATTAAAATATCATTTATGAAGGTTTTAAGAAGTAATTAATGAAGGTAAGTGTATTTATATACTTTAAATCTATTTTTCTCAAAACTAATTTTTCAGTGTTTTCAGATTTTGGAAATGTTTCTTGCGACGTAATTTTTTATCAATATTTATGAAATTGATAAGGAAATATTCTGATATTGTTTAAAAAGAAATTGTGTAAGCTTTTTAAAATTCGTCTTCATTAAGATAGTCAAATTTGATTTTTTACATTTTAAAAGGCAAAATTTTGATGAAAATTGATATGAAATTTAGAAAAAAATCTATAAAATATTAACTATTCAAGAGATTAAAAAAATCTTACACAAATTTGTTTATAATAAAGTTTTAAGAGATAAAAATGCAAAAGCAAGAAAATATCTCAAAAATTAAAACACGAGGAGCATTTTAAAATTTCGTTTAAAAATTTAAATTTTTTTTAAATAAAAAATTTTAATAAGATTGGAAATTTTTTTGAAGATGTTCTATATGTGCTTTTGGTGAAATGTATATATGCACAAAATTCCAAATTGCTATGATGAAAATTAAGTAAAAAAATTTTTAACGTCCACCGTCCACTTAAGAACTAATGCCCGAAATTTAATAAAATGTCATATTCAATTAGAACTTGAGTCAAAAAGATTTTAATTTAATTTTAATTGCAGACGATTTGATTTGGATGTAATAAAGTTTTATGATGACCAGATTATAGAAGTTAATTGATGGTGTAAACCTAAAGATTACTTTATATTTCCATAGCCAAATATTAGCATATTTCATTGAATAGTAAATGTGTCCCGAAGCGTTCAAGAATAATCTTAAGTCAGTTCTTAAAAAAAAAATACAGGATAAAGACAAAAAATACAGATTCGGAAACATTTCTTTTTAAATGAGCCAAATGAATTTATCAAAAGAGCACTTTCCTAATAGACCATCACTTCATCCAATTGACCGATGAAAATCTAAGATTAGTTAAATCTCGATTAGCATATTAAAACGCAATTGGGCTGCCAAGTCATATCTTGGTAGAAACCACCTAAAAACCCGATTTTAGCGGTTGAATCGTAGTTTTATCACTGTGCTTTCCTATACCCAAAAATATGAAAACATGGAGGATTGGGAGTATGAAAACATAATGGTAAACCTGTGAACCAATCAGTAAAATCGGGTTTTTTGGATGTTTTCCACCAAGATATGACTTGGTAGATCGATTGCATTGTAATACGCTGGTCGAGATTTAACTAATTTAAGATTTTCAACCGCGAACTCGATGAGATGATAATTGCCTGTGCTGCCGCCTCCCAGTCTATTAGTTCCCATAAGATTATTTGTACAGGTATTTTTTAAGCAGAACTCAAAAGCTGCTTAGCGGAATGAGATATTTTAGATTTCCATATATAAAGCTACTAAAAATTTATTTCTGTTAAAAAAAAAAAAAATATTAATTACAATTTATATATATATATATATATATATATATATATATATATATATATATATATATATATATATATATATATTTCAGAAATTAAAAAAAGGAATTTGCAATTTGTTTTGCGACAGTTAAAAATGAATGTATTATTAGAAGTTCCAAACTTCAAACTTTCCTAACTCTTAAACTATTTGACTAAATGACATAAAATTTTGTACAGTAAAATTTATCAAATGAAATCTCAGAATTAATTTTTGTGCCTTATAAGTTCTGATTTATTGCTGTCCTATACCTCCTTGTTATTGGAGAAATATGGGACACATTTTGAAATTTACAATTTTCTTTAATCATAAAATAGTTTTTGCAAGTTCCTTTCTTAGCAGCTGTAATGTATATTTTTTTTTTCTCGCGTAATATAGCATTCATTTTGCATGGATGAATAGTTTAAAAGAAATTTCCAGTTTTCAGTTTAAAAGAAAATTCCATCATAGGCAGTTCTTCTTTCATGCATTTAACTCTCTTTTAATAAGTCCAGAAATCTAAGATTCTTTAAAAAGAAAAAAATAGAATAATGGCGATTTAAAAGTATATGTCTTTGGTCCAAGCCAAATTTTACTGATTTTTGAACAGACTTGGCCACATCGAGAAAATGATTTTCATACGGGATGATTCAACCGGTACTAAATATTTTGATTCGTGAAGACTAGGAAGCATGAAATAAGCCCCGGCTTCGTACGGAAAAAATAAGTTAGGAATTGCCCGGCCTGATTCTACAAAAAAAATTAAAGCCCGTACCCGGGCCGAATGCCATTGATGCAAATAGCCCCGAACCTGGCCCGCGCAGATCTCTAATTCACCTTGCCCTCTATAAATCTTTTGCTTTTATATCAAACAAAGTTAATTCTGTTACTTTATAATAGAATTTTTAAGTCTCCCCCACACCAGCACACTCTCCTCTATGTTCATTCTTCTATGTAAACACATAAAATGGTATTAGAGATACAATTGTAGATTGTTTTTCATAGCAGCATTACTGTGGGTTGAAATATTGCGAATTCTGGTTCAAATAACTCGGGTTCGCGTCGGGAAAAAAAAAATTATTATTGCGGGTCGAGGATTTTTTTTTTTTTTTTTTTTTTTTTTGGGGGGGGGGGGGGTTGACTAGGATTGTGGGTTGATTTAAAATGGAATTTGCGGGTTGCGGGTACAACCGACCCGTGCAGGATTCTAGACCATTTATGGATTTTCGTGAATTTAATTCTTAACCAACTAGAATTATGGTGTCATCTATTAATTACGTCACATTTTAAGACGTAAGGAGTGAATCCACAAACTGTGATAGGCATAACGGTGAAATGGTTAACATGTTATTAAAGTCAGTTTTTTTTTTTTTTTTTTTTTTTTTTTTGCTTGACAATTTGGAGATTAAAATTTTAAAACAGTCTCCTTTTTTGGTTGACTTACATTTTCTTCCTCTTTCTTTGAATTGCAATAATTTGAAGCAGCAAAATCTTAATAATAGCATGTGCATATATATATAGCATTTATAAAAATAAATAACAGATCCTTATAACTTTTTTAAAAATAAATAAATAAATAAACTTTAAGACTGTTCTCAGGTGCAAAGAAAGGGGTTACTTTGTGACCATTTTAAAATTAATTATTCAGGGTTCATACTCATTTTCCAAGAAAAAATCCCCTGAGAATCCCCTGATGTATTTTTCCGAGATGTACATTTTTTCCATAACAACAATTAACGACATTTTGATATTACGTATGATAATAAAGCACGCGAACAGCAACAATTGCCCCCAATTTCTCAGAGTAGACTCATTTTGGCAGTTTTCCCAGGTTTGGGAAATTCTTTGCGTTATCCCCTGAGATTCCCCTGATTTTTACAACCTAAAATTCATCCCCCGATTTTCCCAGGAATCCCATATTTCCCTGATGAACCCTGTTATTGTTCGAAACCATAAGAAATTGACATGTGTTTTTATTTAGAAACTGTGTAATCGAAATATATTTTCCATTTTTTGATTAGCACAAAAAATCTTTCAGAAAATACTGTCAAGGTGTGCGTTTTGAACCAAATTTCTGGATGTGTCAATGGGAGAAATAAGAAAAACCGGTCGTCACATGATATAAATTGCTTATAGCTCGATAAGTAATTGATTTATTAAAAAAAAAAAAGAAAAAAAAAAGAAGGGAAACGTATTTAGAATTTGAATCGTCGGGTGGAAGGGTACGGGGAGGGAAGGGCCACTCGAGTATGGCAACCTATGACATAGAGGAAAGGACAGGTAAAAATCTATAAAATCAGTATGACGCAATTAATGGATAATCCCTAACTATTTTAAAAGAACATTGATTTTAGCCATTTTATAATCTTGTATAGAGGTGTAGTTTGTGAAGTTTGCAAACAAAAATAAGCTCACAAAAGAGAAAAATTTTACCAGAAAAAAAATTATATGTATGTATATATTAAGAAATACTTAGTTTGAGTATTTGATCTTTCTTATGAAATTAAGTTTTATTTCACAAAATGAGACAAAAACTAAAAATAATAATAAATCCATAGATTCAGGTATAATTCTTTAAAACGAGTACATAGAATAATATTTGTAATGTTGAGATACATGGGCTTTGAAAATTCCATTTTGTAAATGGAGACTTTTATATGATGATGCATTATTTACTTTAAGACGTACACCTTTCATTTTAAAGTCAGAAAATTATATAATAGTATGTATTTTTTTATTATTATTATTATTATTAACTAACTACATTTAGCAGAAAATAGGCAATTTTAACAAAAGCGGCTATCAGAAAGGAAAAGAGGGGTGGAGGAATAGTTTATTTTTAAGTGATTAAACCTCTTTCCCGAATTACCAGCTGGCTTAATTTGGTTGGTATTAGAATTATAATCCTGTTTCCCTGAACTTACGCAAGCTGTAAAGCTGATATTGCATGAAACTTTATTCATTTTGAGACCTTTCTTTTAGTATAAACTTACGAAAATGGAAGATAAAAGAATGTAATAAACATAATACTGAAGGATTCTCATAAAAATTGCATTACATCTTCTGTATAAAAAAAGAATTCTATCATCATGCAATTTCAAAAAATTACTATTTTAGTCTTCTTTTAAAAAGCATGCAATAGAATTTAATAGAAATATGGCTGCTTTTTCCTATTGACCACTTCTGTAATTGGTCATCACTATTAAGCTTCCTTTAGAAAATGCTATAAAACTTAATAGAGTTCTAAAATGTATTCTATAAAACATTTTATGAACTATTCTGTTGAATTACTTAAAACATTCTATATAATAATACAGAAATAAACAGAAAAAAAAGCTATTAAACTTTCTATGGAATTTTTTTTTTTATATAAAATTCCACAAAAAAACTTTCATAAGAATAATGAAAAATTGCACTTTATTTGCATCAAAACAAAAATTAAGTTTATTTTCAAATCCAAAAGTATTAAACCTATTTTCTTATTTCTTTTATCTTTTTCTTGAACATATAGGTAAATCTTTTTGGAGTACCTTATTATCCTTAGATTATAATATAGCATGTGAAAAATTAATCACCAATAAGTGATCACTTTACTACATAAGATTGCATTTAAAAGCATCAAACTAGGTAAACATTTTAATAAGCAACAAGTTGAAAGCAGGACTGGCAAGTTTCTGCCGGGGTGGTTAAAACCAGCGGTTAAAACCGGCATGGCAGAAACTAATTTTTGCCAGTAAGTGGCAAAAACTGGCAGAAACTAAGAAATAGTACTAATAAGAACTTTAATTTGCACTGATTCATAATTCTTACATGTATTTAATATATAAAGAAAAGTTAAAAGTTTAAAGTAATGGTTTTAATGTTATTCAAAGTAGCAAAAAGTTTTAAAAGGATCATATAAATATTCTTTGTTTATATAATAATTTTCTGTCACTTGAAAAACAGAAATTTTCATAATGGTAATCTGATGCTGTTCTAATTTAACTGTTATTATTGTTTTTACAATTGGATTTCGATTTAAAAGTTTAAAAAAAAAGAAATTTACAAAAAACTATATTTTAACATCACTTTTCAGAGTATTTTTAAATAAATAATGCACTGCAACAACTTAATATCTACTACTATTTATAAAGAGAAATGGTTCATGTGAAAATATAAAAATAAATGATTGTGCACAAAAATAACAGAAAAAAATGTAATGAAAAATCTTATACAATTATTATACAAAATTGAAAGAACAAATTTATTTTTTGTGGGAAAAAGTAATAATATACTAATAGCATTCCATAATATAGGATTAATTTTGCTAAAAATTTTTAATCTAGACTGTTTTTTATTTTGTTCTGAATGAAATAAAAGTAAAAAATATTCTTTCAAGACCAGCGTTACTTGCTGGTAATATTACTATTGAGGATGTAAAATTTGAAAAATTCTAGGACTTCCTTGGAGAAATGTTTCCGTGAAAGGAGTCAATTTTGCTACTAAGTGTTGTTACATACAACACAAAATTTGGATAAATATCAAAAGACATTTTTCTTGTCCTTTCTTTATGCTCATTTGTCTATCAAATTCTAATACAAATTTATTTTTTAATTAAAACTATTCACAGTATTTTCTTTGTTATTTATCCTGAATAAAATGTATGTAAGCAATTTAATACCAATAAAAAAGTCTTGGATTATTTCATGAAATGAGTTTATGCCAATTGTTGCCAGTTTCTGCCGGTTAAAACCGGTTGTAACCACTTTCTGCCACTGGCATGGCAGAAACCATTTTCTGCCAGCAAAAACCCAACCCTGGTTGAAAGGTCAGTTAATACAGGTTTTATTTATTTATTTTTACACAATGTGTCCAAAGGATTTTTTTTTTTTTTTTTTTTTAATTATCTTTCATATGAGATTTCAGTATTCAATTCAGTCATTTTTTTCCAGAAGGGACTTTTGTCGCTTTGGCAAGAGGGGAGGGGACATTATAGAATTCCAAGGGGAAAATTACACTTTTTGACTTCACAAAAACCTCACATTTTCTGGGGAAAGGGGAAGAGGGTCATGTCATCGTTCCTGGAGGAATATCCTCCCAGGTACCGCCTGAAATAAACACGGAGATTTTCTCCAGAAGAAAGATATTTAGCTATAAGCAGGTCTCTTCCAATTTTAATTACATCATTTTTTTTGCTTTTTATAATTTATTAATTGCTGTTTTCAGCCTGATAAAACTTCAAGAAATCAAGCTTTCACATAGGCTTTCGGGGGTCAGTCTGTAGGCGCAACATTCTTTTAGGTCCCCTTATTCCTCAATTACTATTATAAGTAAGATGAAGACTCAGCATCATTTTGCTCCTACCAGTCCTCTCGTATACTAAAGATAAGTCCACATAAGGATGTGAAAACTTCCTTTTGGCATTTAAATCAATTGTCAAATTTTAAAACACAGAAGATTTAAAATCATAATTCTGAAAATAGTATAAAATTAGCAGAAAAATATAATAAATTGCTAAAAATGCTTCTCCTAGATATAATTTTTCAATAACAATTTTTTTTCTATAAAACTTGATTAACAAGATTCTATATATAGGTTTACAATCAGGATAGTACATGAAGTTTATCTTAAAATGTTGCCAAATACAATGTTCTTGTACAAATAAAACAACCGTGTAAGGCCCTCCTTATAACAAAATTTTAATTGAATACACACTCATCAAGGCTAACTAAGTGAAAACATAGTCATGAAAGGTGCTGCCATTATCAAAAATCCTTGATTTTATACATTATGCCTATTGTGCTTAGGAAATATTCAGAGCTATTAATATAAACATGCAGTGTTAGAATTCCTAAAAAAAAGTCACTGGTCCCAAGGACCAGTAAGCATGAGAATTTACTGGTCCGCAGACTTCATCACTGGTCCACTACATAAAATTCTATTAAATAATTTTAAGACTTAGAGTGGCCTCTCCCTCCCCCCCCCCCCCCCTTTAAGGAAAATAAACCAATCTTACTTTGCATTTATCAAAATTTTCAGCATAATAAAATGTAAAATTATAATTTGCTAAAAATTAAACGGTACGTAAAGAAAAACTATCAAATTATTAATTAGATATTTTATTTGCCATTACTTATTTCAACTGACTAAGGTTTAATGCACATTTTTTTTCAATTTTTCTCCAGATTTTAGCCAGAGTGGTGGAATTGTAGCTAGTGTCAGTGATGCAGCTGGACTTGAAAAATTCTGGGTCCCTTTTCAACAGAATCGGGTCCCCACTAATAATAAGTCATATTTTTCGACACAAAAATTGAACTTGTTCAATTTCCACAAGAAAAATAAAATGCAATAATTGTTTTAATAATAATAAATAATTAAAACCAATATTAATTTAATCTAAGAGAAATTTTCTGTACTTTTTAAAGAATAAATGTTCAACATACAAATTTAATTATAAAATAATGCTTATTTGAGTGTAGAAGATAACAAGTATCACTATTGTCTGCCCCATTTTAAAATGGGACAAGACAGGTTTACTGAAAAAGACATTTTTGCTGAAAAAAAGGTATATTTTTGTTGAGTAAATGGAACATACTCAAATGATGTTTAATGAAATGGTGCTTTCAGGAGTCTCATTCACTCAGAAAGATTTGGAGCCCCCCCCCCCGCCCCCCCCCCCAAAAAAAAAAAAAAAATCTGATTGGGAAGCAGGAAAATCAGTTTTTGGAGCAGCAACAACAATTTTGAAGCAGGAAAATTAGTTTTTAAAACAGAAAAATTCTCTCCCAGCTTCACTTTATTTTTATTTATTTAGCGTTATTTTGACGAAATTTTTTCTTTTTTCGGAATTTATTGACAAAATATACCGTTTTTCGCGATATTTTTTGACAAAATTTGCCGTTTTATCTCGATTTTTGGACGAAATTTGCCGTTTTTCCGCGATCTTTTGAATAAATCTGTCGTTTTTTCGGGTTTCAGGATGAAATCCATTTTTTCGCGAATTTTTTGACTATATTTGCCGGGAATCAGCCGTTATTTAGCGATTTTTTAAACAAAATTTGTCGCTTTTTGCGATTTTTTGACAAATTTTGCCGTTTTATCGCGATTTCGGGACAAAATTTTTGGTTTTTTCACTTTTTTTAAGAAATCTGTCTTTTTTTCGCAATTTTTTGAAAAAATCTGCTTTTTTTTCCATGATTTTTTTTTTTTTTTTTTTTTTGACAAAATTTGACATTTTATCGCTATTTTGGGCGAAATTTGCCGTTTTTTCGTGATCTTTCGAAGAAATCTGCCATTTTTTCGGGTTTTGGAATGAAATTAGCGATTTTTTCAAGAATTGTTTGACAAAATTTGCCGGAAATTAGTCGTTATTTCGCGATTTTTTAACGAAATTTGCCGTTTTTTCGCGATTTTTAAAGAAATTACGCGTTTTGTGGGACGCGTAAGAGCTATTTTTTGCATCCTTATCGCCAATTTTTTGCGTAATTTACGCGTTATAGCGCGTCCGCGGCATCGTTGATTAATAAAAAAAAATCCTATGTGCGATCGGTTGCGGTTCTCTCAGGCCCAGAAAAAAGGCACTGGTCCTGCGGACCACTAAATTTTTCAAATTAGTGGTCCGATTGAATTATCGGTGGTCTCGGACCAGCGGACCACCAAGGATTTCGAACGCTGAATAAATATTTTCACTGAAAGAACCACTTAGAAACGAATTTCTGTACAATCAAAACACAGTTATCGAAATCATCCACTCACTCAAAGTTTTACAGCTCATTATGTCTTACATACACACATAGCAGATGAAATAAAAGCCTCCTTCTATACTTCCAGGAAAAAAATTTTAATAAATAATTAATATCATTCCAATTTTAAATTATACCACAGATTCATCTGCCCTCAAAAATCAAGTTCAGGCTTTATAATCTTGCAGCTTTTATTTTAAATAACTTTTCCTTAAATGTTAGCTTGCTGTAATGTTTTTTTATTTGCAGATTTAGGTTTATTGTAATTATATAAATATATATAAATGCACATACATACAAATAAAATACATTATAACACAAAAATTTATATTTATGCAACATCTTCAGTTTGGCATTTCAATAGTTATTGGCCTATTAAATACAGCTTTAAACAGGCCACCACTAGATCTTTATTTTATATTTTAGAGCTGCACAATAATTTTGATTAAAAATAATTTGCAATCACAATTTCCAAAAGTTAACGTTTGCCTTATTTAATTGCTAAACAATACAAATTATTCTATTAGAGTTCATTCTAGAAATAAAAAAGAGCAGGGTGGTAGTTGTTTAATTTAAAGGCACAATAATGCTTAAGTAAAAAGAAACTTGATATTTAATAATACTCTGTGTTTTTCATTAAGGTCTACAATTTTTGCAAGCTTTCATACACCTTGATCTAGAAATATACTCTGGCATTAGGAAAGATTTTTATAAAAAAATGTCTGGATACGGGTCATTCCACATGAATTCAACCAATGGGTGTTGCATCATAGTCACATATTTTTTTTTTTAATTTTATCATAGATAGACATAGTAGTGAAACCCTCAAATCTGAAATTTAAAAGTAATTTTCACAATATTGGCCGAGATATGGCCATTTGAAAACTGGCCATTTTTACGAAATGGCGGCCATCTTGGAATTGTATCACTGTCTAAATATGGCCATAACTTGACAACTAATGGCTCAAATTTTATATATCTGGTACCAATTTGAAGCTATTTGTACAAAGAATGAATATTTCACATCAAAACAATAATAAATTTTCATTTTTTTACTTTTTATTATGTGCAAAGTGAAAATTTCACCGCAAAAAAGGGCAGATTGTAATGGCTCATAAAAAAAATGAATCATCATGAATTTTTCTGAAACTTGGTAAAAACGTTGCTCCATCTGTGTGCTTTAAATAAAAAAAAAATTGGAAAGGTAAAATTTGTTGTTTTAAAATAAATGGTTTTTTACACATAAGGTGTCATTAACCAAATAATGATATTTTTAGAATCTGTAAGCATTCCTGATTCAAAAAATAATGGTTAAAATAAAATTTTCTAACATCTAAATTAATGTAAAAGTATAATCAAAACCTCATTTGTACTAATTTTGTAGAAATCTGCCCCCAGCCCCCCTCCCCCCCCCCCCAAAAAAAAAAAAAAAAAAAAAAAAATTAGACAATTCAAAAAATTTTACACTGAAAAAGATAAGAAAATAATTAAGGAATATAATGTATAATTATAAAATACCTATAAATGCAGTGCATATATATATGATAATTTACTTCACATATAGGGGCGAGTGGGGTGGAATGGGACAGTAGGTTTTTCTCTTTAAGTATCATTCTAAATATTTCATCAATCACACATTAGGTGAAGTAATGGTACCCCAATCTTCAGTTGAAAAAAGTAGCTGATTTACATAAGCTTGCAATTATATAAAGAAAAAGATTATTTCAAAAATGAAAAGTAAATTTAGTTCATATACTTTTTACGCTTTCTGTATAATGATTTGATTATGCATAGATGTAACAGTTTCTCTATATATGGAACATTATACTGTAAAATTAGAGAGGTAAAATTTGTTGTTTTAAAAATGGTTTTCTACATATAAGATGTCATTGACCCAAATAATGATTATTTTAAAATCTGTAAGTATTCTTAATTTAAGAAATATTGGTTAAAATGAAATTTTCTAGCATCTAAATTAAAGTATTGTGTTTATATTATGTAATTCAATAAAGAAATATCAATTTGCAGTTATTTACACTAAATATTTATTTTTACAGTACTTTTTATTTCATTTCATTCAAAATATGATAATATAATTCTCAAAACATATTTACATAAATATTTTAAATACCTTACTATGGAATGCATGAAAAAAAAAGGCACATAATATTTTCTCCAGAAATGTTGGAGAAATACTAGCTGTAAATTACAGAGTTAAATTATTCAATTGTGTAATTTAAATACAATAAATATATATAAATGAGTTAATTGAGTTGACATTTGTTATTTTTTGTTCACACTGAATTAAAATTTATATGAACAAAAATCTAGATATGATGAGACAAAAAAATAAATAACAATAATATAATACAAATCCAGGGCAAAACATTGAATATGATGAGAAATAAGCCAAAGTTTAAAATTACACATGGAACAAATCTAGACAAAATAAGAAGAAAATATTTACTTACATGCATATAACTTTATAATATAGCAGTTTTTTCTTCAGATTTAAGCTAAAATGGATTTAATTAGTTTTAAAGTTTAAAATAATGCTTGAATTGTTCGAGTTTCCTCTGAAATTTTGAAGTAAAGCAGCAATCTTTTCTTTAAACTGCATCAGCTTATATAGAACATGATGCAATATTACATCAGCTTATAGAAACATAATGAAATTTTTACATCATGTTTTGAATTCAAAATTTTAAATTTTGAATTCATGTTTTGATTCTTGAAATAATCTTTTTCTTTATATAATTGCAAGCTTGTGTAAATTAGCTACTTTTTTCAACTGAAGATTGGGGTACCATTACTTCATCTAATATGTGATTGATGAAATATTTAGAATGATACATAAAGAGAAAAACCTACTGTCCCATTCTACCCCACTTGCCCCTATATGTGAAGTAAATCACCATATGTATGCATTGCATTTATAGGTATTTTATAATTATACATTATATTCCTTAATTATTATCTTATCTTTTTCAGTGTAAAATTTTTTGAATTGTCTAATTTTTTTTTTTTTTTTTTTTTTTTTTTTTTTTGGGTGGGGGGGAGGGGGGCTGGAGGCAGATTTCTACAAAATTAGTACAAATGAGGTTTTGATTATACTTTTACATTAATTTAGATGTTAGAAAATTTTTTTTTAACCATTATTTTTTGAATCAGGAATGCTCACAGATTCTAAAAATATCATTATTTGGTTAATGACACCTTATCTGTAAAAAAACATTTATTTTAAAACAACAAATTTTACCTTTCCAATTTTTTTTTATTTAAAGCACACAGATGGAGCAACGTTTTTACCAAGTTTCAGAAAAATTCATGATGATTCATTTTTTTTATGAGCCATTACAATCTGCCCTTTTTTGGGGTGAAATTTTCACTTTGCACATAATAAAAAGTAAAAAAATGAAAATTTATTATTGTTTTGATGTGAAATATTCATTCTTTGTACAAATAGCTTCAAATTGGTACCAGATATATAAACTTTGAGCCATTAGTTGTCAAGTTATGGCCATATTTAGACAGTGATACAATTCCAAGATGGCCGCCATTTTGTTGGCCAGTTTTCAAATGGCCATATCTCGGCCAATATTGTGAAAATTACTTTTAAATTTCAGATTTGAGGGTTTCAGTACTATGTCTGTCTATGATAAAAATTTAAAAAAAATCTGTGACTATGATGCAACAAGTTTTCCTTAAATTGGTTGATTTCACGTGGAATGACCCATACAACTAAGGGTGCATATAACTTTTTTTTTTTTTTTAAGGGCAGGATATATTTTGCCAATTTTAGATCAGACAGGGTGCTGCACCCTTAAATTATGGCATAGAGAAAACACAAATTATATTCTAAAATAGTGGAAGTTTGTTAGTCAAGTCCATAGATACTCTATATCCACTTATACTCTATATTTTGGTCATTTCCTTTATTCTCAATTTAAATATTAGCTAATTACAGTATTTTTCTATGCTGTTTTAAGTAATTCTCTTTTGGATATTGCACTGGTTGTAACTTTCTTTTTTGCAAATGTATATTTACTGGCTTAATGCCATTACTTTGAACATTTAATAAAAAAAATTATGGAAATAATAAATTTTTATTACAATGTTTATTCTACTGATCAATATAGAGATTTAAAAGTGAGTGTGTTCTTCCTTCATGCAAATGTTAATTTAAATAAATACCATTAATTTTTTAACCAGGCATGTAATCATATTCTAAATCTTGGAAGAGCTAAATTTTGGATATAAATTGTAATTCCATATATACTTTTTAAATACATTTATCTATAAAATTAATTAGAAACATGTAATTATTTTTAAAATAAGTTAAACAAATATTTAGAAAATTTTATGTACAAAACTTTACTGTGATAAGCTTTGTCTAGATAAATTAACAAAGTTACAAGAAGATTTTATTACGAAATGTAAAAATATCAACAGAAATGTTATCCGATTAATAAAATAAAATTAAAAAAGTAAAATTTATTCCGGTGATTTTTGTTGTTTATATAATAATTTATTTTGTATCTTCTAAAACACATTTAGAATAATTATACAGCATTTATACAAATGATATTATTTTAATAATTATAAGGTAATATAACAAACAGCAAAATAAAAGTTTTAAAAACTTTCAAAAATTACTTTCTTTTTATTAGCCTGAAATCAGAATAAATTAAAAACTGACTCAACTAATATTTGTAATTTTTAGAACAAATAACATGTATATTTCGGAACCAATATAAAAATCTATCAAACCAAAACAAAATCTAACTACCTTTCCTGAAGGCACCTAAACAAGCAGAACTCCAACCAGGCATTTCAGAGTTTCTTTCTAATATGAGTAAACAAACGCGTTATGCACATGCCATTAAGAAGGGATCTCAACTCTCAACATTTGTAAACATTACTAAATGCATGATGTGTGAAAACATTATATGAAAAAGATTTCATTGTTCAATTCACAATGTAAACAATCCGGTATTGAAAGTTAAGGATGCCGCTCTTGAAGTGATTCGACTCAAATCCATAAGCGCAAAACTCAATGCAGAAAACATATCCTGCTGGAATTCCTGATCCTCTCAAGCCATGGTATAACATTTTAAGGTAAAGTAAAGCGTCAATAAAAATAGGCACCAAAAGGGATTTTCAGAACGCGCATGTTAGCAAAAGCGCCATCTATTAAATGTATTAGAAAACATTTCCTCTGTGATTTTTAAATCGAGGGAATCTAAAACTTTGTTATTCAAATATGCCGTCTGTGTGTGGGTGGGGGGGGTATCAAAATTTAATTGTCGCTGAGAAAATTATTTTCCATATTCTGATAACCAAACCCAGAGGGCTATTTGATGCAGTGAAACTTGGATATATCGAACTTGTTTAATTCGAAATTCTGGATAATTCAAATTTTATGAAATTCCCTAGAATTCTGTATTAAATTTATGTAAAAAAAATCGTGAATATTTCGAATTTTATTTCATATAATTCGAATTTTTCGTACAATATGTCCTTAAAATTTTTCGGTAAAAGTTGTTGCGGAGACCTTTTTTTCTTCACCTAAGCAGGAGCGTAGCGTGAAATTTTTATTGGGGGGGGGGGAGACCAAAATTTGGCGCCTTTTAATGTTTTGGCGCCCTTGAATTATTTGCACATTTTTTAGGAGAGGGGGGGGGTAGTTATGCTACTTTTTATGCTTAGTTAATTATTCATGGCAGTGGCATCTATTTAGGTGATATAAGTGATGCAGCCATGATTAAACTTCCATTTCCGGCGTGCATGCACATGTGCTGATAAAATATCTCTCCAAGCTCTTATTTTTTCAAGGTCTAAAAAGGCAATGTAGAATGTTTGAAGAGAATCCGAATCCTGGATCCTTAAATTCATTTTCCTGACATGATAAGAACAATTGTATTTGGAAGAAAAATAAAAATACAGAACACAAAGTTAATTACAATAGAGTTATAGTGGTTTCAAAGCCGCAGCTTCCGCCCGAAACTTACTGATCAATATAATTGAATTTAGCCTTCAATTTTTTCTGGTGACATCCTCCGAGATCGGGCCCACTACTATCACTCCCACCAATGTGGTGGGAGTGATAGTAGTAAAAAAGGAACTATGTAAAAAAAGGAATGTTAAATCTCTGGATGAACATTCGACCCTTTTTCAAGGAAGTAACGGTGGTCTATATACCAAATATACTGAATATTCCAGTTTCTGTAAAATGGAATAACATGTTTTCCCTTTTATAATCTTAGTTCCCCAGTAAATACAGATAAGTAAAAAATAACCTGTATTGTACTGCAATTGTAACAGAAAACTTTAAAGTAGTTATTTTTTTCTAATGTGCATTTTTTGAATCGGTTGCACGATTATTCTATTAATTATACAGTACATTAACGAATGTTTCTTTTCCTGTCACTTTTTAACATTAAAAGACAGTCGTTCAAAATAAATTTAATTTTCTCTTTTGACAATGGCTACTTTAAAAGCAAAAATCAATTATTTCCAAATCCCTTTATCCAATCACTTGAACAAAAACATTTTTAACTCCTTAAGCAGCATGTTCAATTTAGCAATATTATGCTGAATACCAGATATCATTCAATTTCGTCAAAAGTAATTTATCACAATAGCAATTAGCGACGCAAAAAACTCAGATGCATAGAATATTTCAATCTGGATTTAAAATAAAGACATATACACATATATTTTGGAATTTCGGATAGAAGAGTTCACTTTGCACGTCGGTACATCGTGATGTTTATATAGTTAATTGAAAACTGTTATTTTTCAGATAAATCAAATTTAAGCTGTAATATCCACCGCAAGGCAAAAAAGAGACCCATCAGAAGAGTGACAATAACTTGAAATGTATGTGTACAATTGATAAAATATAAAAAAATTATATTTAGGAATCATATTATAAAACAAAAATAGAGCCCCCCCCCCAAAAAAAAATATATATATATATATATATATATCTATTGCTCAGTTCAAAATGATTTTGAGAAACATTTTTTTTACCACATGATCAGTAACCCTTGCAAGAATGAAATCAGTACCACTTGATCATAAACAATACATTTTTAACTAATGTTACAATTTTAAATACAGTGTTTTATAAAATAAAATCTGTGAAAATGCAATATGTGGATACCAAAAACCTAAATAATAATAATAATAATAAATCATGTAAAGCTGAATATTTGTTTGGTTCCATTCGATTGCATCTTACTATGTTTGATTGCTTTTTCGAAAAACATTTGTAAGTAATGGTGTATTCCGATCCAAACTGCTTATTTTCGCATTTAATTTTGAATTCATTTTTGCTGTCAAATTCATCAGACTGACAGATTCTCTTATTCAGAAACTATACAAGGTGCCGTAAATCTCGACATTTTGATAAAGGCAGAAAATAGTGTGAAAAATGCTGTCAAAGTGGGCGTAGTGAATCGAATTTTCCGAAGCGGAAGACCTGGAGATGAAAAAAAGAACCATGCTGAAGCAATGATTGTTTATCAATCAAATTCTAATAAATGGAACGAAAAATAAGATCATACGGCACCTTGTACATCTCTTCGAAAATCACTCCAGCAAGTTTCATGTTTCTATTTTTAAAAATGAGTCTGAAATTCTATCAGAAAATTTCGATGTGTTGAAGGTAGAAAAGCATGTTTTCGAGTACACCCTTAAACATATTTTCTTTTAATTTTGGGGAAAGCTTCATTCCTGCCCAGTCCTGGGTTAAAACTAGATCGATTATTAATAATGTAAAACTTTCAGAAATCACCATTAATCAAAAAATAGCTATCTGTTTAGGAAATAAATAATAAAAATCATTCCTGGTTTTTTATTTTTATGTTTTATTTCAGTCATCATTCATGACTGAATTTCTTCTCTCTGGACGACTACGAAAGACAGCTTTTTATTTTTATTTTAAAAATTGAACGAAAAAAAAATCGCTGGTTTTGAAAAGTCGCGTTATTAGCTTCAGTACAATTTGACAACACTAGACACTAGACAACAAAGATGTATGTAGGTGACGCCCGGAAATTATCTAACCTCACACAAAGAAGGACATAAGAGGGGAGTTAAAATAATTAAGGTCAGATGACCCTGTCGAGGACCACCAACCTTGAATTGGAATAAGGGGAGAGCTTTTCTTCGAAAAATCACATTGCATGTAGTGATCGAACAATGTCCATTTCCGGAATGTGTTCTTGTTTTCGCACTGGGGATAGAGCCTAGTAGTAATCTTAAAATGTCTCAAATGTAATGGATTGCCTATATTTTTTTTGAAACCATAATTTATTTTCTAATAAATTTACAATAATATTAATTCCAAATCATGTTACTGCTATTTCATTATTTTTTCTTTTTTCTTTTTTTTCTGTGTGTGTGTGTGTAAAAAATAATCTAAGAATGCCACATTAATAATAAAAAATTTAGGTGCCTAACGGCGCCTTTAAACCTTCCATGGCGCCCTTTTTGAAACCCTCTTTTTTAGGTGCTTGACTTCACCTCTAAACCTTTTGTGGCGTCCTACGACTAAAACATTCAAACGCACTACAGTCGTTTCCACACTTCTTTTCTCTTTCTATCTATTTCTAAGGGTGACCAACAACTACTATAAGAAGGAAATAACTGTACATCTATCCTGGAATTCATTACAAGCCTGTTTTTGAAATTTTTTATTTTAGATGCATAAATTTTCTTCGGGATAGGAGTGGAGGAATAGAGGTAGTAATAGTAACAAATCTAAAATTAAGTGCCTTTTTCATGTTTTGTAAGTAAATAGTAATTTATTTTGTAATTTTACATTTCAAATTAAGTTATTTTATAATTACTTATTACTACTACTAACAAAGCCTTTTTTCCGGGCGCCTAACGGCGCCCTTAAACTTTCTTTGGCGCCCTACTACCTGAACATATTGGGAGGGGAGGCTCCCCCCTCCCCCCCTAAAGCTACGTCCCTACGACCTAAGGTGCAAAATGTGATATTTTAACAATTTATTTTAAAGATTCTTTTTTTGCAAGTCAGTCTGATGAGAAAATCCTATTTTGATAACAATTTATAAGCCAGTGGCGCAGCGATGGGGGGGGGGGGGTTAACACCCCCCCCCCCCAGAGCCATGACAAAAATACAGAAATTTCCATTTTTATGAACTGAATCATAAAAAACAAAACTAAAGTTAGAATTTTATTTGTTTTGTTCTCGAAATCTGCCGCTTGATTGAATCAAATTTTATTTAAAAATTTGACTCGTTTAAGCGGCAGTAATGTATTTTCTTTTAAAAATGGGGAAAGTACATGGTAACGGTATCAGTATCGAAAACTGGTCACTCATTTCGGAAAGGCCGGCATTCATTTATACTATTGGAAATCAGAAGAAGGCTAAAAGGAATGGTCATTTCCTGTCACTGCCAATGCCGTCTCGGGTTTTTCAATACTGCACCATTGGGGGGTCTTAATTAGTTACATCTGTTTCTTGCTCTTTTTTTGGAAACGGGACTGGACACTCCAATTCCAGGAGAAACACAAAAACGCATGCTTTGAAGGATAGGCTTAATTTCACAAACATTATGTTGTTATTTGTTGTAATGTTAAAGTTTCCTTTATTGTGCGTTTCGCTATGGATATTAAATCCTATTCAGAGAAAAAAATATGAAAAAGATGGATATAAGAGATCATTTTTTAAAATCTTTCGGATTCCTTCAAGCATTTTTAAAATCCAGGTATGTTTGGAAAGTATATAATTCGTTTATATTTATGTCTCTGGAAAGATAATAACAGCGCCGTGCGAAAGGAGGGGGGGTTGGGGGGTAGAGGGCGGTCGCAAGGATTTAGGGGGTGCCAAATTTCTAACTACTTTCTACTTACTACTATTTTAAAGGGACTCCTTTCAGACAATTTTTTTAATTAATATTAATTCATATTTAAAAAACGCCCGAAATAGGCAAGTAGGTAAACGGAAAAAAAGTTACCGGAAAAACAGTTATTGCGGAAAAAAAGTGACATAAACTACACAAGCGGAAAAGAAGTTACCGAAAAAAAAAGGGACAAGGAATTGATTTTGGGAATTCATTATTGATTTTGAGGATTCATTGGTTAAGTATTTAGGGGGTATCAGGGAAAGGTTCTTAATATAAGTAAAGGGTTTTTTCGTGCTGAATTAACTGTTTTGGTTCAGTTTTTGGACATGTGATAACCCCCCCCCCCCATCCATAACTTCTCAAAGTAAATTAATATTTTTTTTACGCAGATTTATCCGATTCGGTTGAAATTTCGGACATTAAGATCATTATGATAAGACATATCTCTTATTAGTTATAGAATTCTTTTGCTTATTATAAAGGGAGGATGGTCAAATACTCCCCCCCCCCCCCCCACCACAAATTAGATAGATCGGTTTTTAAGATCGGATCAAAATTATACGATGTATTTCAAATTTAAGATATAGATTCTTTCTGATAAGGTGAATCCCTGAATAGTTTTAAGAGTTTAATGACTAAGTATAAAGGGGAGGGGGATGGGGGATAATCCCTCTTAAATTAAATAAAATGGCTTTTTACTCAGAATTATCCGATTTGCTTCGATTTTGGACATAGGTTCATTATGATAAAACGTATCTCTGACTGGTTACGGGGTTCTTTTCCTTATTATAAAGGGGGGGACAAGCAATTATTTCCCCCTCACATTAGATAAATCGGTTTTTATGCAGAATTATCTGATGTATTTCAAATTTTAAATATAGGTTCTATCTGAAAAGGTGAATCCCTGAATAGTTTTAAGGGTTTAATGGCTAAGTATAAAAGCAAAAACAGAGGATAACCCCCCCCCCCCTTTAAATTAAATAAATAGCTTTTTATGCAGAATTATCCGATTTAAAGAATTACTATTCAAATTTTGGATGTAGGTTCTTTACGATAAGGTGTATCCGGGATTAGTTATGAGGTTCTTCTGCTAAATATAAATAGGGAAACGGGCGATTATCCCCCCCCCCTTAATTAGATAAATTGTTTATGCATAATTATCCGATGTATTTCAAATTTTTGATATAGGTTTTTTCTCATAAAGTGGATCTCTAAACAATTTTAAGGGCTTAATGGCTCAGTATAGAGGGGGAACTGGGGATAACCCCACTTAAATTACATAAATGGCTTTTTACGCAAAATTATCCGATTTGCTTCAAAATTTTAGATGTAGTTTCATTATGGTAAAGCGTATAAGCTAATGAATATATTTAAAATAGGGAGGGATGCAGCAGTCTATTCAGAAAACCTTTTCGGAGGAAAGAAGCTTGCTTTCCCCATTCGACGGAGGGGGGATGTCCGGTAGATATCGCGGGCGGCTAGTTTCTTAGGAAATTTGTCGATCAGTGGATTTTCCGGTAAAGGTTTGCCGCAAAATACTCAAGTAACATAAAAAAACGAGTTGAATGCAACTGAACGCAAATAACAAATAAAAAACAATTTTTCTTTATTTTTTTAATTTAATGATTGAAAACTATTATATCAGAAAACATTATAACACATTTTACCTTTTTTCTGATAATGATTAATTTCCATTCATTTTGCACTTAAAACTGATTTATTTAATTTTTTTTTTATTATTTGTGCAAAAAGTAATATACTAAATTTATTTGTTGTAATTGTCATTTTAATTTACGCCAAATATTTATCATTTACTGGATTTTTTCTAATTAATGTTCCATATTACACATCACAAAATATAATATAAAACATTTTAAAAATATATGTTAGAAAATTTTAATGTACAAACTACGTTGTATGTCACGAACGAATGAACTAGTGAATTCATTAATTTGTAGTAATAAAAATAGTTTTTTATTACTAGCTTATGTTAGTCATTAGAAAGTTAATTGTTTAAAAACCTGTAGTTCTTGATAGATCTTCAGGTTTGAACGCTTAAAAAAATAAACGGATTTAAATAAAAAAACGATTTTAAGAAAAACAGGATATTTTTTTCTTTGTTACGATGTTTATAGAATACTGAAAAATTCTACGCAGAAACATAACTCACAGTTTTCAATTCAAACAGCTATTGAGGATATATAAACAAATCCTTAAAACTATTCAAGTTCACTTTATGAGAAAGAAACTGTAGCCAAAATTTGAAATACATCAGATAATTATCCATAAAAAACAATTTATCTAATTTAAGGGGGGAATAATCGCGGCCCCCTTTTATTAGCAAAAGAACCCCATAACTAATCAGGGATACCCCTTATCTTAATGAGCCTTACATTCAAAATTTGAAGCAAATCAGATAATTCTGTGTAAAAAGCCATTTATTTAATTTAAGAGAGGTTATCCCCCCATACACCCTCTATACTTAACCATTAAACTCCCAAAATTCTTCAGGCACTATATACTCTGACGACTAACTGACATCTTCAATCTGGGCAGAAGATAATTGCGAAGTCCCATTATGAAAAGGGATGCAGGGGTGAAAATATCCTCATTCAAAAGCTAAGAAGAATAGATGCTATTAACCTCAAGGGACATACCTAGAAAATAATTGCACTGGTCTAGTGGCAATGAGCTGAGGGGGACACTGGGATTATTGAGCACCGAGAGGGAAGGAAGGTAGTTGGAAGAGAGACATGTGCTGGTAATGTACAAGAAAATACATTGATGTAAGATGGCTTAGACGTGCTAAGCGAAATGTAATATTTGAGTGTGGCTCCTATGTAGTTGTAATGTCGTTTTATTTATTTTTTTAATAATTGATCTGTGGTTCTAATAAAGAACTTGAGGAATTAAAAATGTGTTATTGATGAACTTAACAAATAAACCAATTTAGTAAAGAGAAACTCAGGACGCGACACGACAATACTATATATAAGCCTTTTCAGAAAGAACCTATATCCAAAATTTGACACACGTTGGATAATTTTGCTTAAAAAAAACATTCTTCTTATTTAGGGTGGAGGAGGGGGGGGGGTAATCGTCCGTTCCCAAAACTAATCAGGCAAGCGTCTTTTCAGTATGAACATATATCCAAAAATTGAACCAAAACAGTTAATTCAGCATGAAAAAATCATTCACTTAAATTAAGAGCCGACCCCCGACCCCCCCCCCCCCCATTTCATGCTTTGCCAATAAATCTCCAAAATCAATTCCTTGTCACTTTTTCCCCAGTAACATGTTTATCTTGTTCCTTTTTTCCGGTAACTTTTTTTCCGTGTCATTTTTTTCCGCTTTTGTAGTTTGTCACTTTTTTCCGATAACACTTTTTCCTAGATTCAGGCAAGTAGATATCATGATTAAAAAGCTATGTAACTGAGAAATGTTCTTCATTCTTTTATTAGATCTTACAGAAGACGATTCTCACAATGGATGATTTGAAACGAATTTACGACGTAGTAGCAACAAAAAGAAGAAAAAATGGTTGCCATGCAATCAAAATCGCTTATAACTCGTTAACTAATATACTTATTATAAAAAAATAGCGTATTTGTTTCATCAATGTTTTTGTCAACGAACTTTGTCAAAAGATCGCCGAAAAACGCGAATTTTGTGTGCGGATCGCGGAGAAAACGGCAATTTCACCAAATATAGCAGATAAAACGCTCATTTCGTCTGAAGACCGCGGGAAAACGTCGATTTCGTCTAAAGATTTCTGATATAATGCCGATTTCGTTAAAAAATCGGGGGAAAAAACGCCGTTTTCGATAAAACATTGCTTAAAAATATTTTGTCAAAAGATCATTGAAAGAAAAAGTCGCTTTCATCAAAAAATCACGGAAAAAACACCGATTTCGTCGAAAAACCGCGAGGATAAAGCGCCATTTTCAAGAAAAGATCGCGTAAAATTGCAAAATTTGTCTAAAGATCGTCGAAAAAACGCCGATTTCGACGAAAGATCGCAATAAATCACCGATTTTGCTAAAATATCGCAGATAAATTGCTGATTTCGCTTAGAGGTCGCGGAAAAATGCCGATTTCGTCAAAAGATCGCGGAAAAACCGCCGATTTTGCTAAAATATCGCAAATAAATTGCTGATTTCGTCTGAAGGTCGCAGGAAAACGCCCATTTTGTCTGAAAATCGCGGATAAACCCCCCTCGAGGGGTAACTCGCTGCCCCCCCCCCCGCCGATTTCCGAAAAAAAAATTCAACCAGAATCATCCCTGAAGCAACTCTGTCCCCCCCCCCCCCCCCAGAGCCGAATTCTGGCTGCGCCACTGGTTAGAATCATATGCTAGGGCTCAAAGACTGTATTCAAATAAGCTGCCAAAAATATTTGATTTTTTTTTTTTTTTTTTTTTTTTTTTTTTTTCCCTAAGCGATGAGTGATTTATATAGTAAAAAATATCTCTATCTGATTTAATAGGAAACAAGTACAGCAGTATTCTTTGATGAAGTTTATGCGTTAAATATTCCATCATATCGTTAATCTTTTTCACTTAACCTTTTTTTTTAATTTCTTTTTTTGAAAGAGAGAGAATCCGCCTATTCCTAATAAAGTTCTGAAAAAATACCGATTTTTTTTTAAACTTTGGAGCTGTCCATAAATGATGTCACACATTTTTTCGATATTTTTGACTTCCCCTCCCCCCTTTGTCCCAAAGTGTCACCCTTCACTATACCCCCCTCCCTCTCCCTTGTCACATGTCACGCTATATTACATACACAAATACTTGTAGTTTAGAAACAAAGCTCTACGTTATTGATCATATTTCAAATTTTATATTTACACTTTTACTGTGTATTTTAATGACTTTTGTAAGAATAACAATAAATATGATTTGTGTACTTATTTTGTATGAAATAAGATTAAAGTTTACAACAAAAATTGAAATTAATATACAATAGTCATACAATATTAATATGAAAAAGCAGTAGCATTTTGGAAAAACAGTAGCATTTTGGAATTTAAAATGGAATTTTATAGTATACTTGGCTTTAAATTTTATCCTTACTTTATAAACACAAAATACTTTAATTTCAAAATTCAATCTCTTGATTTTTAATGTTTTTATTTCAACCCATTAACGCCCGATATATTTTCTGCGCTAAAATTTAAATTTTGTATTTCCCACCACTTTTAAAAGCAAATAAACTTTTATCTAAACTTATCGAGGATTCTGTCTCGTGAAATAAGGTAAATATTTATCTTCCTCTTTACTGGTGGGAAAACCGCTTTCTTGCTGTTTTTGTAACCGTCCTCAAAAGAGGACGCTGGGCGTTAATGGGTTAACCAAAATGTGTCATGCCACATTTCTTCTTACCCCCTCCCACCCCCTTGTCTCAAACTGTCACAATTTCATGAACCCCCCTCCCCCTCCAAACGTGACATCATTTATGGGCAACCTCTAATGAAACAAGTCGGTAATTGCTCATGAAGCGTAGCAAATGAGGTGCGTTCGTAAGATAACGAAGTTTTAAAAATATTCAGATCTTGTTGTTATAGCAGACAATACTTCGAATACAGTATAGTGGTCTAAATCTTTTTCTGTGTTCCTGTAAATATACAGGAAGTAATTTTTATTACACCTCAGCAATTTATATCATATTCATAAAATGTGAAATAATTTAATATAATTAAAACACGCCCCGAACAATGTTTCCCCGTTTAGCATTATGTAGTGGAATACTTTTGTGTGGCCCTGTAATTTAATAATAAATATTCTTTGCATCACAAATTATACTGAATGTATGTTTTAGTATGTATATACTTCATAGGTTCATGTCAATTCTATTATATTCGAAAGAGTTTAACATCATTAAAATGTATTTGAAACTATTTTTTCCAATTGATCTTAATGTAATAGAATACTTTTGATTGCCCCTCTAATTAAACTATACATCCGATTTTCATAAAATTTAAAATGATTCAACAGAATTACGCTAAAATTATATATTTTAAATATCGCTCGGTTTGGTTTGACAGTTTTTGCTTTGTTATATATGCGGGCTGCGGGGAGACAGACGGACTGACAGGCTGAACAACGACTATAGGTACTACCTTTTTATATAACCTAAAATTATTCAGATCTTGATGTAATAGTACTCAGTATTTCGGATACAGTATAGTAGCCAAAATTTTTTGTGTGTCTTTGTAAATACTATTTGCTTTCTTTTATACAGGAAATAACTTGTAGTATTTCTCAGAAACGTATATCAATCTCATAAAATGTTAAATAGTTTATTAAAATGCGCCCAGACAATGTTCTCTCTATACTATTATGTAATGGAATACTTTTGTGTAGCCTTGTAAATCAATAACATATGTTCTTTGCACCACAGATTGTACAAAATGTACATTATAATATATACTTCATAAATGCATATCAATTTTATAATGTTCGAATGAGTGTAACACCATTAAAATACATTTGAAACTTTTTTCCTCATTTACCGTATGTAACGGAATACTTTTGATTGTCACTGTAATTGATCTATGCATCCGATTTTCATAAAATTTGGAATGACTCTACAAAATATTGTAATAATTATATATTTTAAATTTCAAACGATTAAAATGCATTTGAAACTTTTTTCCCCATTGACCGTAATGTAACGGAATACTTTTGATTGTCCCTGTAATTGATCTATGTATCCGATTTTCATAAAATTTGAAATGAATTATGTAATAATTATATATATTAAATTTCAAACGATTCGGTTGGGTAGTTTTTGCGTTGTTACATGCGGACGGAGAGACAGGCAGACGGACGAACTGAAAGACAACAATAGGTGCTACATATTTACATAATTACGAACGCACTTAAAAAGAAAAAATTAAAATGACGTTTGTGAAGAAACGTACATAAGGCCCAAACAGATCTGACCACTTCTTGCGGCTCGGTGTCGGCTCGTTTGTTGTGGCGATACGGTGTTTTTTTTTTATCTTTAATGAGTTTTGCAGGAAAGGGACGGTTGCCCGGCAAAAGACAAATCTTTCCGTCAAGTAGTTTGGATTGCTTATCTCCCGATCCTTTTGTTCGTTCCCTTCCGTTCTATTATGAAGAAACCGCAAATGGGTTCCAAAAGGCTCTTCCAAGAATTCAGCTGAACTGAGAGTATATCAATCTGAATGCAGCCTTTCTTTCTTTCTAACCGATAACCAGGCCCCTACCTGCCGAGTTAATAATCTCAGCTTAACGGGTTAGATACCTGGTATCGGGACGGACGACCGCCTAATTGCCGCGAAGCGGCAATAAATGATGAACTGCACATGGCTTCGCAAGATGGTCTCGTAATTTAGAGCCTTGATCAGATGACGAGACCTTCACCTGGCAAGGCACCTCCAGAGGTATAATTCATAGGTAACTTGGAGGACTTTGCACCCACGACGGATTTTACATGCACCAGGTGCCATTAGCGTACATGATGGAATTTTAGCTGGCAGAGTGGTGGCGATCGACGCAGACAAGTGCCGAGGTCGGCTGATTGTGGCTAACGGTTGCTGGACTTAGTAGTTTATTGCCTTTTTGAATGTACTGAGTTAGACGCCACACATCACTCCCTAAGAAGTTGAATAGAGACATACAAAGAGCCTAAGCCAAGGCCATAGCCAGGGGGGGGGAAGAGGGAAGCCAGGGGGGGAGGAGGTTTTGCAGGCCGGACTTTGCCCGACCTGCAAAACTCCACATTGAATTTCTAAAAAAAAAAAAACAAAAAAAACAAAGGACAAAACATTAAATTTATGTTTTTCCACTTTTTAGCAGACCTAGAATGAAATTCGACATTCCGATCATTTTATCACTCAATATTTCCTTTTAAAAAAATTTTATGTAATAGAACAATTAAATTCTCGTTTTTCTTCCTTCATGCAAAGAAACTCCAGATTCCCCCCTTCTACCCCTAAATTTAGTTTTTATACTGGTTTTAAAGATTTTAGCAGAGACGATAAAATATGAGATATTTTCAATGAATATGGCTTTAATGAGAATAATTAGAAATGAGCGTCACGAGCCGATACTAGTTTGACAACATCAATACAGAAATGCAATTTGTACAGCCTAGAGATCGGCATCAGACAGTTACATTGTGTCTAACCTGAGCTTAATATTTTTTTAGCATAGTCATGCCGGGCCAAGATCGGGCTTGCATTGTTTTTCAACATATAGAAGAGTCAGGCCGGAACTAGATTTAATTGTTCTCAAGATGTGTAGGGCAGAAAAGATGATTTGTAAAATTAATAATCCCAATAACGAATTTATATCAACGTAATCTTTGGAAATACACTTCTTGGTGATTCTGAAATTCACTTCCCAACAACGCGAAAGTTTGACGCATTTTCTCACTAAATTTTAATTGTGAAAATACAAAATTGAAAAGCCTGACTATTGAAGAGATTTTGAATCGAATAGCATTTTTCACATTTGGTAAATAAGATACTTGTATAATCTTGTTGAGACATAAAAGATTCTTGTCAAATGGTTGCAGATTTTTCTCCCTTCCCATACTGTCGCTTAAGGAAATTCTATTCAAAACGCTAACTTTGACAGTATTTTCTTAAATTGCTTGTATCAAAATATGGATAACGCCATTCTATTATATAGTTTCTGAATAAAAACACCTGCTAATCTTATGCGTTTCCGAAAAAGAAATGAATTCAGAAATGTATCAGAAAGTAGTTCCTTTGGATTTGAGAATCAGTTTGGATGTGGAATCTTTAATAAAGTGATATAGAAATATTGTCATAAACCTATTTTTATTATACAACTTCAAAAGTTACGATGTTTTTAACTTTCTCTTTTTTCTTTGATTCTGAACCGTATTAGTTTTTTAATAAATCTTTATTTGAATGTTGAAAGTCTAAGAATCTAAGTAATCAAAATTTCATTTTCACATATGACAATAGTTTGGAAATATAAAGTTTCTCCATGGCAACAAGTAGCCATTTTATCCCAGCCTGAAAATAGAAGCATGTATTGTATTTTAAGAATAGAAGTTGAATATTAGGGGCGTACATCAATTGTATGTCATTAGAATGGATAATAATTTTCATGTTTATTTTACAATTAAAATTTTTATTTTACTTATTTGCTTAGGACTTTTGTGTTTTAAAAAGCCCCAGAAAGGACTATTGCATTGTGATTATATTATGGCTCATAATCTTATTTAAATTAAAATTTGTCATTAGCATGGACAAATATCAGTGTCATTAGCATGGTTTTTCTGTCCATGCTAAAGACTCCTATGTGCATAAATGTAACCATTGCTTACATTGTATCTTTTATAAAATTTAATTTTACATATAAATTTAGGTATTACATTTATTATCCCTAAAATATGCATTAAATCTGTCAGAAAATCACTAAGACAGCTTCTTACATTGTTAATGTCAGAGTGTTGCTCATGTAAACAAAGTTTGCTCTTTGGTAATGTTTTTATTCTCCTTATATGTATATATGTAAAAATGGAAACCATTTGCTGAAAAGGAAGGCTAATAAATATAGAAAAAAAATATTTAAACAGGAAGAAAATAAAAATTTCTTAATATATTTATTTCATGCAATTTGTTTTGTCATTAGCATGGTTCAAAAAATACTAGTTATTTTTTTTTTAAAGTTAATTTTTAAATACTTAACTCTGCTGACTACATGTAAAGTATACCTAATATTATATTAACAACACATATTTTTTTCAGAAATTTTGCTAACACTAATTTTTTTAAGATTTCACTTTTGAAATTGTCCCCTATTTTGAGAATCACCCATATATATATATATATATATATATATATATATATATATATTAACAACTGTAGCCTAACAAAATACGGTGTAAAAAAAAAAAAAAAAAAAAAAAAAAAAAAAAAAAAAACATAATTTCCTTAATAAAAAAAAACGGACTTTTTTTACTAAATCAAAATGTTTTTATTTAAATCAGTTTTTTCTTTTTTTTTATTTAAATTGGATTTTTGTGATTTTTCCCCCAGCGCTCAAACACGGAATAGCTATCAAGTGTTTTAGGTTTCCAAAACAATTAAACCTCTCATTGCTAACATATTGTGTAATTTTACAAATTAATTAATAAAATAATTATTAGTTATTAAATAATTATATAAATTGCAAAAACTGCAAATTAGTAATTTCAATAGTTAGTAGCACACAATAATTTTATATACATTAACGTATTGAAAAATCATGTATATTAAGAATTTAGTTTTCATTCTAGAAAGAAAAAGAGGCAGGATGCTAGCTCCAAAATAGGACGTTAGTAATGTGTTTAGTAATTATATAAGGGAAACAAATGTATATACATAGTTTCTTAGTATATGATAAACAAACTTTCATTAGTTTTAATAATCGCTTAATTATAAATGAAAAAATACAATTAATAAAAAACATGTTTTAATGTTTTACTAAAGAAATAAAGTTCTATCATTTTTGCAAAGTCTTGGGCATATGGATTTATATTGTAGAATTTTAAGAAAATCTCTATCAACAACTACACATGAATTTCACTATTTAAAGAAAAAAAAAAAAAAAACAGTGTATTTTACTAATTTTAAAAGTTGAAGGTTACAGAGCTCTAAAAAAAATTACCTCGAGGAAACAGTAAGCAATTACAGAATTAACATAAAAAGTAACTGTAAATAAAGTACTTTCATTAGTTAGTAAGCACCAATAACAAAATTAACAAACATAATTTTAGCTCCTTTTGCACTTGTATTGTTAATCGCCAAAATCTAAACTGACACATGATGTATGGATATTCCAATTCCCCAAATATAAAAATGTTCACTTTCTTACACATAAATAGAGTAAATATAACGAATAACCAGTTATATCTCAATTTCTAATACAGTGAAATCTCCAAATAAGGGACACCTATGGGACCAGAACTTTTGTCCCTTAAATAGAGGTGTCCCTTATTCGGAGTGTTTTTAGGTGCGTTCGTAAATATGTAAATATGTAGCACCTATTGTTGTCGCTCAGTCCGTCCGTCCGTCTGTCTGTCCGTCTGTCCGTCCGTCCGCATATAACAACGCAAAAACTACCCAACCGAACCGTTTGAAATTTAAAATACATAATTATAACATAATTTTGTCGAGTCATTTCAAATTTTATGAAAATCGGATGGATAGATCAATTACAGGGACATTCCAAAGGATTCCGTTACATTTTTTCAATTGGGAAAAAAGTTTTAAATGCATTTTAATCGTTTGAAATTTAAAACATATAATTACTGCGTAATTTTGTCGAGTCATTTCAAATGTTATGAAAATCGGATGTATAGATCAATTACAGGGACAATCAAAAGGATTCCGTTACATTACGGTCAATGGGAAAAAGTTTCAAATGCATTTTAATGGTGTTATACTCATTCGAACATAATAGAATTGGCATGAATCGATGAAATATATACTAAAATATGCATTCTGTACAATCTGTGATGCAAAGAATTTTTATTATTAAATTACAGGGCTACACAAAAGTATTCCACTATATAATGCTATACGGGGAAACATGGTTTGGTACGTGTTTTAATTATATTCAACTATTTCACATTTTATGATAAGATATACGTTGCTGAAGTGTAATAAAAATTACTTCCTGCATATTTACAGAAACGTAAAGATTTCGACTAATATACTGTATCCGGAGTACGCGCTACTATATCAGCAAGATGTGAATATTTTTAAAACTTCGTTATCGTACGAACGGACCTCATTTGCTACGTTCACGTGCAATTTCCAACTTGTTTATATTGTTTTTAATTAATTTTTAAGAATGACGTAAAAATAACAAAGCATAAAAGGTGAGATTTAAATGTACCCAAAGTGTATAAATTACATTAATCAGACAAAAATGAAAAGAAAAGAATTAATTAATTAAAATTTTCAATTAATTATTAAATAATTAAATGATTTGAAGAATTCTTGAATTGTATGTTTTATGCAAACTGTGTACATGTAAAAAGTATTAAAACATTTTGAAAAAAATTATTTGAAGTAATGAGTCAAAAGGAATTGCTTTGCAAATCTCAATTTTTCAGTACAACCTTTCAAGTGTTCATTTACTATACTTATAAATTTTAGTTCTTCATTACCAGCAGTGTTTACATAAATAAATAAATAAAATAATTATTTAATTGCTTTGCGTATTTAAAGACAACAATCTCTCAACTGCTCTGCTTAGCAAGTGGAAAATATTTTGACACAATTAAAATTGGAATGATTGACTATAGAAGCGATTTGGAATTGAAATGTGTTTTCATTTTTTCGATAAATAAATTATCTATTAAGTTATAAACGATTTTGATCGCGTGAGAAAGACTTTTTTTTTTTACCCTTTCTTGAGTAGTTATTATTCTTTCACATGGAAATTTATTTCAAAACGCCCACTTTGACAATATTTTTTAAAAGATCTATTGCATTTGCCCCCCCCCCCCAAAAAAAAAAAAAGCGAAAGACAAAAGAAAAGAAAGAACTGCTCGATTATACATTTTCTGAACAACAATGCTTCTAGCTTCAGGCATTTCCGAATAAAAATAAATTAAAAAAATTACGTCTGAAAAGTGGCCTTTTTTGGATTTGAGAATAGCCTAAATTCATCTGTAAAGTTCTTTATTTCACAGTTTTCTTTTATTCTCCACTTTCGGAATCATCCTCACAATTTTCAGCATTACTTTCAATGCAGATAAACTTACTAATGTCAAATTATAATTGTGGGCAAATAAATGCTCACCAGTTCTGTCATATGCCACTGTATCCACATGACTGTCTGTCTGTTTGACAAATTCACAAAAATCTGTATTTTTATTTTCACCGCAGACTACTTCATTATCTGAAATACAAAAACCAGTCACTTTGATCTTATTCTCAACTGTCCCTTAAATCGAATGTCCCTTATTCAGAGGTTAATACATTACACTTCCTATACCAAGGGACTGGGACCGGAAGTTTTGTCCCTTAAATAGAGGTGTCTCTTATTCGGAGTGTTCTTTATTTGGAGGTTTCACTGTATCATTAAACCGCTGGATTATTAGCACTCAGTGGGGATTCTCAACATTCAGTGTTTCAATTAATTTTGCCGCCATTTTATTTCTTAATTTTTATTTGGTATATACACTATATTGCCATTGATTATGGGACACTTGCGAATTTAGACATTTTACTAAATATCTAGAAAAATACATGAGGAATCATCTCGAAACTCTTAGTGTATAAATATAATAGTATACGTCATACATCTCCGTGAAGATTTTTCACCGAAACTCCATAGGGGACCGCCAACAAATTAAAAAAGAATGAATGTCTTTTGAATAACCCTGTCAAAACTAATGTAGCAAAAGCGCTCAAACCCTAGATTATGATTGAATGCCTTATTGTAATACACTGTGTTCATTTTTATGCAAATAGCATGCATACTCGCAGAGTAATTAAGGTTTTTATAAAAATGGTCCCAAATTTTTCCAAGTTTTTTCCTTATAATTTTCACAGTTCTTAATATAAAATAATATTTTTTTCAGAAAATATGACAAACAACATTGCACACAGTACCCTGTAATCATAATTAAAAAATAATGAAAATTGTATACAAAAAGAGGTGGTTTACTAAATATTTTTTTACTGCGCATGCGTCAACGATATCAAAATTTCATTTGCATATTATGTTAGCTAAATGTATAGAGCAACTTTTGTGAAAGTCACAAAATCATAACTTAAAAATTCTGAAAATAATCGTCAATTGAATAAGTAGAAAATCCGTTATTCTCAAAATGAAGCAAAAACAAGAGGGGTTGTATCCATATACTCATTGATTAGTGTCAATATAGAATACACAATACGGGATGTTACGACTACTTTTGGATAAAATCCCTCATTTTTTTGCTTCATTTTGGAAACAACGGATTTTGTCCTTTTTCTATAGACGATTACTTTCAGAATTTTCAAGCTATAATTTTGAGACTTTTACAAAAGTTGCTCTATACATTTAGCTAACATAATATGTAAATGAAATTTTGATATCTTTGACGCATGCGCAGTAAAAAATTATTTAGTAAACCTACTCATTTTTCATACAATTTTTATTATTTTTTAATTTTGATTACAGGGTACTGTGTGCAATGTTGTTTGTCATATTTTCTGAAAAAATTATTATTTTATATTAAGAACTCTGAAAATTATAAGGGAAAAACTTGCAAAAATTTGGGGCCATTTTTATAAAAACCTTAATTACTCTGCGAGTATGCATGCTATTTGCATAAAAATGAACACAGTGTATTACAATAAGGCATTCAATCATAATCTAGAGTTTGAGCGCTTTTGCTACATTAGTTTTGACAGGGTTATTCAAAAGATATTCATTGTTTTTTAATTTGTTGACGGTCCCCTATGGAGTTTCGGTAAAAAATCTTCACGGAGATGTATGACGTATACTATTATATTTATACACTAAGAGTTTCGAGATGATTCCTCATGTATTTTTCTAGATATTTAGTAAAATGTCTAAAATCGCAAGTGTCCCATAATCAATGGCAATATAGTGTATGAGTTTAAAAATTAAAAACGTTTATTCAACTTTTACTGAAGAAGCTCTTGCTGTGCTTAACATTTTACACCAATTGGTTCTTTTTTCTCTTATACATTCTTTTACAATAGTGGTTCAGCCGATGTCATTCTTTTATTTTTCTTTAGCTCCAGTATTTGCTATAAATTTATTATAGCAAGAGTAGAGTAAGAAAGTGAAATTCTGGCTTTTTTTTTTTTTTTTTTTTTTCTTGAGAAAATATATTATACTTGCCATGCTTGTTTTATATAAAAGAATAAATAATTTGATTAGTAAAAGGAAATTATGACATTGCAAGTTATATTAGATTTAAATATCATTTTAAAATTAAATCTTTTTTTATATTATGCAAGGTAAAAATAATACTTTTTACAAACTTGGTGTATTTAAACTTTTTACAACAGTCAAGAATTCAATTAGGTTCACTCTATCAGACAGAAATTTTCAAAATTACATTTAAATGTCTCACAATAAAAAATACATGCATTTCAACTTTCCTCATGGGTCCAGTTTCTACGTAAAAATGAGACAATATTATTTAAAGTTGTTTTTGCTTATTCATAAATAAAAATACCAATAGAAACTTTCCCACTTATGTTAATCTTAGATTTTAATACTTTTTAAAATCATTTTAAATATTTAGAAAATTTATGACAGTGACATTTTAATCAGCGGAAAAAAAAAAAAAATCAGTTATTAAGCGCTGATTTAAATCGACTGATTAAAATCATTGCCATCCTATTACAAAGATTTTTTTTTTCTTTTAAGCAAACAGGAGGAATAAATTAAAGTGTTTTTAAACTATTTATACCTAGCCTACACTCTTAAAAATTTTAAACTTTTGCTGCATCGTCATTCCATGGCTTTTATAGAAAACGATTACTTCACTGTATTACGGAGCATTCTCATTGGTCAGAATAGAGATATTCTATAAAATCAATGGAATGATATTCTATAAAATCAATGGAATGATGATGCAGCAAAATTTTTAAATTTTTAACAGTGTAGCGTCTGAATTTGGGACGCTTCGAATTTCAGTAAATTTGTATAATTTTCTTCTTTATCATGAAATTTATATAAAATATCTATAAATGTCTTTATTCGCTATCGAGACATGACAAACATAAAATTGATATTTATTTGCTTAAATCAGTGCTCCCCAATCTTTTTATTCTTTCACACACACCCCTTTCCAGGGCCTGATTATCCAAAAGGCATGAGTGTGCTTTGCTTCCCTTCTAAATATTAAGGCTCCTGTCCCTGGCCGACGAAGCACTTGCGAGTTAATGCTATTCCTATGGGGAGATTATTTTCTAATATCTGGTTTGCATTTCAACATTTTATTTTATTATTTTTATTTTTTATTTTTTGCATTGGATAACTGAGGTGCATGTCGACATCACGCCCTTTTTACTTTTCCGATTTTGAAAGCAGATATTTTTTATAAAGTTATTTTCACTGTCAAAACCGGTTTCGAAAGTGAAAGTACCTTTTTAAAAAATATCTGCAACCAAAATCGAAAAAGTAAAAAAGGCGAGCTGTTGGCATGCACCTCAACCAGTAGCGTAGCTATGTTTTTTGGCGCCCGGGGCCAGCAAGAAATTTTGCGCCCCCACCCCAATATAGATATATAACAATTTCTGTCAATTTGGCGCCCCTAGGCCTCGGCGACCGGGGCGGACGCCCCCCCTTAGCTACGCCACTGACCTCAACTATCCAATGCAATATATATTTAAAAATGTCGAAATGCAAACTAGATATTAGAAAATAATCTCGCCATCGGAATAGCATTAGCTCCTGAGCGCTTCGGCGACCAGAGACAGGAGCCTTAACCCCTTCGCGACGGAAGTCTTTTACGAAATTTTTAATGTTTTGTCACCGGTTTTTAAAAACAGAAATTTGTGCCTTATTAAATCGTAAAAATGATCCGATTAAATAAGGCAAATTTTGCGGTACAATTTTACAGGTGGGAATAAACATGGATTATTAAGACTTTTTGAGACACGAATACCTGTCGCTCTATCCCAAGGGGTTAAAAAGGTCTGTCATGCAAGCTCAGTATCCTAATCCACGCCTCCCGAGTCTGTCGAAATAATTAGCCTTGTTCAGACATGATGCGACTGCAACTGACACTGCCAACCTTCATTTGGGCATGTTACATTTCTGTACTTATGTATGTCAATAAAGAATCGGATCGAGTAGCATACTTACTGTTCATATCTTATTGGCTTGGTTTGATTCTTTTAAATTTCATGTTAGGCTGATTTTTTTTTCTATAGGTCCTGCCCAGAACGTTTATTTTATTTTATTTATTTATTTATTTTTATATTTTTTTGATAGGCCTGACCCGGCTCGTTGGAAATTTTCTTTTTATTTCGTCAGACTGGGTATGGGCCTCGGGTCAAGCTCGGGACTGTGCAGACCTGTACCTAGCAGTCATGAAAGTTCGGATCTGTTCACAAGGGCGGATATTAGAAAACTAACTATTATAAGTCTACAGAGTTGGCTGCAAGAAGCACACTTGACACTGCTTTATTGTAATCTACTGGATTCTACTTCAATATATGGTTAGAGTGGCTATAAATATTTGATAATTGAGCAATATATTCCACGCCACTTGTTATATTAATTAGAACCGACGGCGGATTTAAAGTGGGGGGAAGGGACGATCAGTTAAGTGATTAAACGTGGCACAAATTAGCACTCAAATAGCTATAGTTTTACACTCTAATCAAGGGAATAGCTACCAGTATTGAATTCAGGTATTTTTATCCGGAAAAAGCTTCTGTGGCTCCTGGCAGGACAATATAATCCGGGAAAAAGGGAACTGCACTTTCTGATCATTGAAACACAAAATCTCAAATTTTCCGGGAGAGACATTTCATTGCTCCAGTAAGGAATGTCCCCCTCTGGGCCACCCCCTGAAATCAACACTGATAGCTATTCAGTTGAGCATTTGGAGTAAACATCTCCAAAACACAAACATACGAAATGATAGCACAAATATACCCGTAAAAATATTTTTATACATTTTTATTTTTATTATTAACAAGTTATAATGTATGAATCATATTTGAGGAGAAGGAGTAATCATATTTATAACAAATATAATTATCGAAATTTATTGAGTTTCAAATTATTCTAGTGATTCTTTTAAGATACGTTAATATACAACATCTATATTTTTTGAGCTAAATTTTTTATTAGTAGTATTTATTATTTTTAAAAAATATTTCTCTCCGAAAAAGATCTTATATTTAAGAAAAAGTACTTTGATTTCTAATTTCAAAATGATCAATTTTACAGGTGTTGATAGCTTTTATAAATAAGAAGTCATTTCAGTTTCTGATCTCTATAAATCTGTCATCCATTTCAACGTAATTATATATACAAAGGTCCTAAATTGCGTTAATAATTATTCTCATACGCATTCATATCAGTGAGACACATTTTAACACCCATTTGTCTGCGGTGTTGTAGACGTAAAAAAAATAAAAAATAAAAAATAATAATAATAATAATAATAATAATAATAATAATAATAAATGAATTAAAAAAAAATAAGTATAAGCTATAGGCAAGTAACAAACGGTGAAGGGTATAATACACAGTCACGAACGAGCATACGTTATAGTTTTATTTGAGAAACTGGGGGTATACGGAGCTCTTTAACCCTTTATCTACCGCATTATGAATTTATGAAAATTTTACATTCTAAAGCATTTTACGTAAATTGCTTAAACTAAATTAAAAGTTTTACATAATCATTTAATACATTTTTGAAGGATTAATTAAATTTGTATTTTCAGGGATTTTGTGCAATATTTATAACCCCACTCAAATCTTTTATTTTTAATTATTTTCTTAGTATTTAGTAGATTATAAAATGTACAAATATGATGTTCCTCCAGTATAGATATATAAATGTTTCCAAATTGAAAAATCCTTATTGTTCTCCCTCAGCGCCGAGAAAGCTGAAAAAATGCAAAGGCAAAAGAAATCATCCTTTTAAAAATATTTTTGTTTTGTGTAACCAATAATGTTTTTGGAACAAGTAATGTATCTCTAACTCATTCCAAACAGTATTACAACTAACTGACGTATTAAAAGAATTTTATAATAAGTTATTTTAAAGGTTCTTATAAGTACCGCCGGTAGATAAAGGGTTAAAGAAATTCAAAAGGTATATCCTCCATCACAGCCCTGACTGTCAGTTTACCATCGACCAAGGGGCCGTCCATTAATGATGTCTTAGAGAGAATGAATAATTTTAGGGGGTGGAGGGGAGTTCGTGAAATTGTGACAAGAGGGTGGGACTGAGTAAGAAGAAATGTGACATCAAACATTTTGGTTAAAATAAAAACATTAATTAGCATTAACAGATTAAAATTTGAAGTTATTTTGAAATTAAGGTATTTTGTGTTCATAAAGTAAAAATAAAATTTAAAGCCAAATGTACTATTAAATTCCAAGTTCAAAAATACTACTGTTTTCAACTGCTCTTTCATATTTCATTACTACTGTATATTAATTACAAATTTTTTTGAAAACCAGAATTTTATTTCATGCAAAATAAGAACACAAATAATTTTTATTGTTATGCTTACTAAAGTCATTAAAACACGCAGTTAAAGATTAAAAATAAAATTTTAAACATGATCTATAAGAAAATTTTGTTTCTGAACAGCAAGCAGTGTTGAATTCAGGGAGTGGCCGGGGAGGGGGACATTCCCCCTCGGAAAATTTGAAATTTTGTGTTTTCAATGGTCAAAAAGTACAATTCCCCCCCCCCCGGAGCTACTGAAGTCCCTCCCGGAGAAAAATGTCTGAATTCAACATTGACTGCAAGTATCTATATATGCAATATAGCGTGACATGTGACAAGGGCGGGAGGGGGGTGCAATATTTTGATAAAGGGTTTGGTTTTGGTTTGGTTTATTTTTTTCGTCCGATTATCTACTCTAGGGATATAGGACCAGGTGGGAGTACCCTTCGTGGGGGTCTTTCTAAGGGAACCTAACCCGTATTTACGCAAGGTTCGAAGAAAACCACGAAAACTCCGAACGGTTAGGCCGACAGCCGCGATGGGGTTCGAACCCAGCACCTGCCGTCTACCAGTTGAAAGGTCTTTGATAAAGGGAAGAGGGGGGGGGGGGATCAAAAATATTGAATAAAATGTGACTTTACTTACACCCCTTAGAAATTGCCACATAACTACTGTGAAGCAGTCTGTGGGATCACCTCCTCCCCCCCCCCCCCCCCCCACCTCGAAAGATGAATAAAAGGCGCGATTAAATCATCGTGTTTTTAAATTAAATTTTTTATTCAGGACATTTGTAATTAAAATTAATCTATTCAAAAGTCTCTGGTGATAGTACTAAAGTGCCAAACGAATCAAAAATTCAGTGATGTTTCTAGTTAAATTAAAAGTTAAAACGTTAAAACTATGAAAATTGAAAAAAGCAGCGGACTGCGAAATTGGTAATTAAAGTTAAAATTATGTATTGATTTAAAATCTGCTAATATTGTTGTTTAGAAGCAGATTTGTCCTGAAAGGAAGAATTTTTTAGTTCGAAAAGTTATTTAGTGTTTTTACTCATTAGTCGTTATCACTTTTAATATATCTTATTTGAGCATTAAAAAATATATAAAGTATATTTAAGACTTTATTTACCAATCAAATACCACATATAATTTATTTCTATTCATGTAAAAAGTACCACACAGGACACAGTAGAAATCTGCACGAGCCAAAATTGCCAGACCCGCAGGTCCGGCCCGAATGAAAAAAAATATTAGCTAAAAATAGGCCCGAGTGAATTTTTACAGGACATTGGTTTTTACTCTTACGGAAGAATTCTGAGATCTTTTTTAAATATATAATCTTTATGCAGAAGTGGAGTAGGCAGCGATATTTATGTTTTTAATGAACTTCTCTTTGTTGTATATGTAAATGTTTCAGTTATCATTAATATTATTAATCTATATTCCATGAAATGGAGACATAAAAATCTAAAAAATGGTATATGGTAAAAGTAAAATTTTCTAAGACGGAATCGCAGTGGAACGAAAAAATATGTAATAGGCAGGTTCTTTTCTTAGCAGGTGTAAATATATATATATGCAGGGTGAGCAAAAAGTCCGTAACTTTAAAAATTCATAAAAACCGAAAAAATAACCGAAATGAAGAACGGTTTGCAGGGTTAGTATCTATAGGAGCTTGCGCTCCTAATCCACAACTAGTTCACTGTTGTGAGCCGTGAACTTGATCAAGGATGCTCACTGCGAAGGACAAAGCTTTGTTGGTGAAGTTATTTTACATGAACAAGGAATCAGCGACTATTGCTTTGCGTAAATTCCGATTTCAAAAGGATTTGAGGACGGGAAAGGGGCCTTTAACAGCGGCAGGCCTCATAAAGCTTGTTCGGCGGTTTGAGGAAACATTCTGTTCTTTATTTGGGTATTTTTTCTTTGATTTGGGTAAGTCAGCGCCACCTATTGGCTGTTTTTTGAATTATTTTTTTTTCATGTCTTAAAAAATCCGTGTGACTTATGGATGCTAACTCTGCAAACCGTTTTTCATTTCGGTTATTTTTTCGGTTTTTATGAATTTTTAAAGTTTTTACGGACTTTTTGCTCTCCCTGTATATATTTCTCGCGTATTATTGTATTCATTTTGCACGGATGAACAATTTAAAAGAAGTTTAAAGGAAATTTCCAGTTCTCAGTTTAAAAGAAGATTCCGCCATAAGCATGTTCTTTTTCCATGCGTTTAACTCTATATTAAAAAGCCTAGAAATCTACGATTCTTTAAAAAAATTAATTTCAATGTTTAATTGTAGTATAATGGCGATTTGAAAGTATATGCTTTTGCGAAACTGTTTGGCCCACGCCAAATTTTATTGATTTTTTAACAGATATGGCCACGTCGAGGAAATGATTTTCATACGGGATGATTTAACCAGGACTAAATATTTTGGTCCATGACAACAAGGAAGAATGAAGTAATTCCGGCTGCGTGCAGAAAAAATGAATTGGCCCCGCCTAGTCCGATTCTTCTAGAAAAAAGTAAGACCCGAGTTCGGCCGGGCCCGGAAGCAAATAAACAAACACTCAACGTCCCAGCGCTTCACGCCAACCGCTTTGGGAGAAAAAAAACTTCGAAGAGCATGCTAGCCCAAAGTTGCTTCGATTTTTCATATTTCATCCTTTTGACCGCGTTCGTCTTGTTTATGGAATATTTGTAAGAATACGATTGTGAATTCAAAAATGCTTACACCACCTTTTGAAAAATTATTAATGCATTATGAATGCTCTGTAAATTGACCTTTCTAATAATAATATAATTTATAATGAAATTAGTTACTGGTTTAGAGTATGTTATAATAAGTGCTTTGTTGCTCATTGATAACAGGTTAAAAATATCCAGTAATGGACACAATCGTCTCTCCTCAAAGTTTTTGTCTCATAAATAACTAGGAAATTAAAATTTAGCCTTTATTAATTTTCTTTCAGAATCCTCCTTGTACGCTAAGATGCTGTTAGGCTGATAATCTTGATTAAACAAGTCAGGAAGTAGAATTTATTTGTCATAGTAATAGAAAACTTTGAATTTCATTTATGCTTTCATTTACAAACTTGTTTTTATTTTAACCCTTTCGGGTCTGGTGTACTAGTAATAGTACTTGTCTTTTAATGGAATATTATTCTGTTCTAAGAAATACTTTTGCTTTTATTTACATGTAGTAATGTTAGTATATGTCTATGCATGTACTAACTGACTTTATTTATGTTTCAGCATTTAGTAATAATAATAAATATCATTATTTTTCGAATTATCTTTGCGCCGTATTCGATTCTTTTATTTTAAACACAGGTTTCACTCATTAAATTTGAAATAAAAGTTATTTTTCTGAAAGAATCCTGTGTTATAAAGCACAAAAAAATATTGGAAAGATGTAATATAAGTTAAATCTTATTGTAATACAATATATTCTAAACATCTCCAAAAATTCTTCCTTAGCCTTTTGTTATTATATAAATATTAATTCAATAGTACGCAAAACAACAACATGCGTAATCTTTCAGACAATGAAATAATCGTTAAACACCAATTAATCTATATGGATAGCTAGTGTTAAAGTTATTAACGTAAAAGTAATTTTTTTTTTCTAAAAACTGAAAAAAATTCGGACCCGAAAGGATTAAAGATTGCAAGACCAGTTTACTTTAATGGAATGCTCACTTACTTTTCTTTTATGAGCTACTACCGAATTAATTTTTTTAAAGTTAAAAATTATACTTAATTACGATATTTGAAAAAGTAAAAATCTAACCATGCTCGTTATTGAATTTGTGGTATTCTTGCAATTTTGCATTATTTTTTTAGAATGTACTTTATACTATCAATACTTAATAAACTGCATAAAAAAATCTATTATTTTCTGAAAATTAAAAAGAAAAGAAAAAAAAGAGAATGAAAAACCATGCGCCCAGTATAAACTATGAAACAATTTCCAACACTTTCAGAATACTGTAACAAAATTTTGCAATTTATTAAGCTGAAACATGATATCTAAATAAACAATTTGAAAACTCAATTTCTGCAACTACCATCAACAATTTAAAAAATAGCAGTTTTTTTCCTGAACTTCCTGTATATAACCTATATGTGTATATTTACTACACAGTATGATAAAAGTTAATTTAGTTATACGTAGTTTAGTTAACAAAGTTGAAAATCTCCTTTAAAATTGGCATATAAAAACGAAATTGTACTTGCGATTTTTTGTACAGCCTCGTATATATATAATACAGAGAATTTCTACACTCTTAAGTAATATGAAAAAATAAGTAATAAATAAAGTAAAAACGCGCAGCAAAAATGAAATCGCACTTCCAGAAATTTTTATTCGAGGAGTACAGTTGTCAAATTCTTTTGTGGGTCTTTGTAAATTAACGATGAATTCTATGCTCATCCTATTCTACTATTTGCGCCTTACAGTAGAATACATTACATAGTATATCTCATATGTGTATAAATTTCAATATGCTTAAAATAACGTAATAGCATTAAAAATAAAACACCGTAAACGATTTTTTCACTACAGACCGTATGAATCGGAATTCCTTTTAGTATCCGTGCAAGCGAAACGTAAATGCTAAAAAAAAAAAAAAAAAAAAAAAAAAAAATCATTAATGAGTATTTTATCGTAAATCCAAAAACATGTAGGACAAATCAAATTCGTAAATACTTTTGAACTATGTTGAAATATCTTGATGAACTAAATCAACTATTGTTTCAACTATCATACCTTCATTACGCTAGAAACATGCAATTTAATTTTTTCAGCATCAGCCTTTACTTTTTAACAGTATAATCTTATAGTAACAGCATCAGTATTCCACTTAGTCTAATCAATAGCATTTTCTTTGAAAAAGGAAAATTCATTTACTTTAATATTCTGTGTCCAAAATATTCAAGTTAATTGTATACAAATATCTGCAGATATAAACTTCAAACTACGATACTAGGATAGAATGTAGCATGCACGTTGCACGACGAACTTATCTTTTTCGCCAAAGCGCTTGGCTAGAGGGGTTGGCGTGAAGCGCGCGCTGGGACGTTGAGTGTTTGTTTATTTGCGGCCCGGAAAGATCATTGACAGAGGCTCGTCCCGAACCGAGTCTTCAGAAAAAAGTAAGGCTGGGCCGGGTTCTCGCTTCAGAACTAGGCCCGGACCGTTCAGATCTCTACCACACACACACAAACGTTTAGAATTAAGCAAGCAGTGACAATAATTATTTTGAATGTTTGTCATGTATATTGATTATAGTGGACGAATTTGTGTTTTTCTCTAAGTAATCTCTGTTGCCAATTATTTATTATCTTTATGTTAAGATTTTAAAATGATTAAAAATAAAATCAATTCACGTTTAGTACCACATTCAAATAATTAGACAAGTAAATCGAATAATATGCGGTCTCAGGAAAAAAAAAAAAAAAAAAATTCCTTTCTTAATCTAACTTTTGTTACCAGATGCAAATGTCAATCTTCAAAATTAGCTACGAATTCATTTAATTAAGGGAAAAAAGTTATTTTTTGACGTAATAAACTTAAAACATTATTAAGATATCAGGATAACGAAATTACTAAATTGATTTTGGTAATTTTAATTTGGTGTTGGTAGAAGAGCTTACCTTGTGTAATCTTTGTTACTAAATAAGAGATCACAGGTATATTATTCTTCAAAATTAGCTATTTATGTATCTAAATAATAATAAAATGTTGGTGCAATAAATTATAAACATCATTCCGAATATATGAGGAAAACAAAATCATTAAATTTTTTCTACTATTTTGTTTAATTTTATCTCATGTAACCTTTGTTACAAGTAGTAATTAGTTTCTGATTTTATTATTATTATTTTGATATCTATCAACAGATTTTTTTATTCATTAAATGGCCACAGAATCACCGAATGCCCATTTTGTTCTAGAGTAATTTTTTTTTTTTTAAATAATTTTGAAAAAGTTTTGACTTTAAAATTTGTAATTTGGTAACAGAAGTTACATAGTCATCCTCTTATTCATTTTTTTAAACAAATTTTATCCAATATGTAACAATAAACTGGCTAAGGACATCTATTAAATATAGTGATAAAGAAAATTGTTTGGTGGAAAAACCCGATTTTAGCGGTTGACTCATTGGTTTGCTTTTTGCACTCATAGGTATGAAAACAAGAAGGATTGGGAGCAGGAAAACCCAATGATCAACCTACGAGTCATCCGCTAAAATCGGGTTTTCAGGTGCTTTCTACCAAGATATGACTTGGGCAGACCGACTTCATTTTAATATGCGAATGAATTAAGATTTAACTTATAGTAGAATTTCATCCGTTAACTCGGATGAGGTGATTGTTTTTGCTGCCGCCTCCTGATCTAAAGTGTTTGTCTTTATAGATTATCGTCATTTCATAGAAATATGAGCGAAAAAAATGCGCAACGTATGAAGCCATTAACAAAAGGTGAATATTTAGTTCAATTGGCATGGCAAATAAAAATCCTGGGTCCGTTCAAAATACAAAGGAAAGAGGCAAGATTTTATGATACTCTATCTACCAATCCAAAACATGCGAGGCCATTTTGCAGCCAAACTTAAAGGGTCCAATTGATTATTATTTTTTTTTTTATTTATTTATAGACATATTTTAATGCATTTTTTTCTTAAATATATGTTTCTATAAAGATTATTTATGATATAAAAAAAAATTTTAAATCTTAAACTGTTTAAAATTTTTTAACCTTTAACTAAAATGTGACAGAATTTATCACACAACTACTGTGAAGCGTTCGTTCTCACAGATAGTTCAATTGAAAGGTAAAAGGCATGATTAAATTCATAGAATAGTGTTTTTGTACTAAACTTTTCTGTACAGTGCTGTTATAATTAAAATTCACGTATTGAAAAGTTTCTGGAGTGATAGTACTAAAGTTGAAAATGAATCAAAACTTTAATGATGTTTGTACTGGTACTCAAAGAAACAAATTACTGTATTTTCGGGTGTATAACCCACACCCCTAAATCGACCAGTGCAGTAAAAAAGTTCGTGTATAACCCGCGGAGATGCATCGGTGTATAGTCCGCGGGCTATACACCATTTACAACCGTATATTTCGACCAGGGTTCGAAATTAGAAGCCATTAGTCATAATTTTTAACAAGAATTTACCAAATTTTTTCGTGATGCATAATATCTACAGTAATTGGGCTAAAAAATTAAGATTATCAGTACCGTAATTTTCGGAAGAAACGCCGCTGCGTTTACGTGTTTTAAGATAAAATTTCAAGCGATGGAAGATGGATTCAAGCGATGGATTTACGCGCATTTTTTTCAAAGAAACGTGATATATTTTTTAAAAATTTCCGAAAATTAAAAAAAAAAATCGATGATAAATTCAAAATTTCGGACATAAAATGTATACGTATCTTAGGTCATTGGTTCCCAAAAGGATCGAATCCTCGGAATCGATCCGAAATGCACCAACTCCGAAAAGGAACGATTCCTCGGACTCTATCTGAAATGAAACGACTCCGGAAAAGTTAGATTCTCTAGAACTCGTTCCGAAATGAAACGACTCTGTAAATGAAAGATTCCTGGGAATCGTTTCGAAAACTGAATCGTTCCGAAATGACATAAAAAAGTCGCACTTTTTTTTATTCTTTGCATCAGGGTAAGTTACCAACTCCGAAAAGGAACGATTCCTCGGACTCTATCTGAAATGAAACGACTCCGAAAAAGTCCGATTCCTTGAACACCTTCTGAAATGAAACGACTCTGTAAAGGAACGATTCCTCGGAATCGTTTCGAAAAAGGACGACTGCTCTGAATCGTTCCGAAATGATATAAATCACGCACTTTTTTTGTTCTTTGCAACAGGGTCGGTATATTATTTTTTTTAAAAATAAACTAAAAATGATCTTAACTTCAGAATTGTCGAGATTGGAAGGGTTCCGGATTTTAGATTTTATACTCTACAAACACAATGGCTATTATACAACTATCTGTGCAAAACTTGGCGATAGTTGCGACAGTTCTTCCAAATCCAGAAATAACTGTATTTAAGCAGTAAAAAGAAGTTTTTACAAACATGGAAGAACTCTCTAAATTTCAAGGCTTAGCGAAAAAAATGTACAAATTTCGATGTTTTTTTTCAAATTTTTTAAGGTTTAAAAATTGGAGAAAAAATATCACGATTTCCAATTTTTTTTACAAAAAAATCTTTGTATAACCCGCACCGTGTATAAGCCGCACGGCTTTTTGGGAGGTTTTTTTCTTGTATAAGCCGCGGACTATACACCCGAAAATACGGTAACCTATAAAAATTTAAAAAAGCAGCGGTCTGCGAGACCGGTAACATTAGTTAAAGGTTAATTTAAAATTTCGTACTTATTTAATTTTTGATGTTACTCATGAACCACTCGTCCGTTTTTATTACTTTTTTCACTGTTATGTGCAAAGAGCGTTTTTTAGTATTTTGTGATCGAGATTTATAAAACTCTTATTTACAAAATTTATAATAAACTTAAAAAGGAAAGCAAAGGGGAAATTTAAGAGTGATTTTTACTTTGATGAGTATGCATTAAAAAAATCCCATTAATTGAAAAATCCTGAAAACAATTTATTAAAAACATAACATAAAAATTCTGTACAAAATTTAATTGCATGAATCCTGGAAAAAAAATGTTTAAATATATCATTTTGACCTCTTGAGGGACTGTCGGATTTATTATATATCGGATATATTATATATAATTTGAATCAAGATTCGCACTAGAAACCTACTAAAATTTATATTTTTATCTTTGCAGGGAAAATGTTGGAAAATTGCTTTTTATTATTTTAAAATGAAACTTTTCGATTACTCCGGTGCGACTTCAACATTACGGGCAAACATAACTGTTTGCCCTTTAAGCGGTTAAACATATGATAAAATCCATTGCGATAAATGGGACTTAGAATTTCAGTTAAAGACAAAACAGAAATGTTAAAACTGAAAAAATGTAACATCAGCTGATGTAATTATCGTAGAAATATGCAATCCACTTTGATCAAGTCACATTTGTAGTATTTTATTCGAAAAAAAAAATGTAAAATACATATTTTTGAGAATTTTGATATCCAGGCTTGTTTAATTTCCACAGTGACATATTCATTGAAATTTTTGTGTTTCTTTCCCTAAATATTTACTAAATTGTTCTTAATTTCTATACAGAAATATTATTCTAATTATTTTTTTTCTTCAGAGATGCATTTTAATATTATCTATTTCTCTAAAAACAATAATTATGATCCTTGTATATAACTAATAAATATTTTACATGTACGTAATACATTATTTAAAACAAATGAATAGAAAATTACAACACGAGAAAACACATTTTTGTATTTCATACAATTTTATTATAAACAATTTCACATAAAAAAAAAAAAAAAAAAAAAAAAAAAAAGAATGTAATTTTAAATTTTTAGTGACGAAACTTTGTTCAAAAGATAAGATTTCCAACAGTCCTTTGAAACTGTATCTATACAGTTTTTGCTATAGTCGTTATTTCAATAAACTAACTCACATTAATTAAAATTAATTGTCCACAAGAGCTGTTATCAGAACATTACTTACAACTGGATTACTGGACACATATGCAATCCATTTTTTACTTCGAACAATCTCTTTAGATTTTTTCAAGAAAAACTGGACAATTATACTAGTCAATTCTGAATCAACATGTAGCTGGGAAAGATTGTACAGCTCGCAGAAGTTTTCCACTGTAATGTTGTTCCCTATATATTCTATACACAGTTTTTTCAAGTCCTCCACAGCATAATGATTGGCTAATTTGTACAGATCCGGAACGTTTTCCCAACTCAATTGTCGTTTGTCTCCACTGTAGAGGTAAAGAAGGAATTGTTCAAATGGGGCTGGATCTGCATCTTTTATAGCTAACATGCCACTGGTCTTTTCTTTCACCATAGCAGATAAGATCGGTGATCGAGTTTCAAGGATCCATTTGTGGCATTTAAATTTTTTGTCTTGAACTTGTAGAGTCACATCACTATTTTTCCCACTGTATAACAGCTCTTTGAAATCTTGCGATTCTGTATGGGGAAAGAAAAAAAAAGTCAAAGTCATATACAAGTTTTATTTTATTCGCATGCTTAGAAAACTGAATGTTTTAGATTTTAACAACACTCTAATTATATTTTCCTACTCCCTAAAAGTTATGATTGAACAGTGGAGAACCCACGAAGGGACCTAAAATCTTGTCTAGGGTCGGATATTTAAGATATCTCAGATCGCAAATTTTGAAGTGGTACCCTCCCGGAATTAGATGTCTGTTCACATCGCAAAATTCATCTAAGATAAATCCTTAGATCAAGAATGACTTGATCCTTAGATCAGGAATTATATGAGAAGTCAATGGGTAAATCGGTGAACGCTCACTGTGTCCGAGATCTAAACACATGCAACGCGTGCGTATCGCATAATAACTTTCGTTTTTGGCCGTTGCTGTACTGAATTGATCTTAAGTTAGTATCTCTATAAACAGAACTATGTAAAGGGCAGTATGTGATTGAACATGTGAAGTAACACCCTACCGTTGAGCAATGCGGATAAGAATCATCAGTGTATTGGCATACACACACTCTAAAAAAAGAAGAACAGAAATTGAGCACTCGCAATTTGGCTAGTCTGATTTTTCTTTTACTCGCCAACTGAAGCATTTTGTCGCAATCGGGCGCAAAGGCGAGCGGCAGCGAGAACTCTGGTTTGGGGTAATTTAAATTGTTTTAGTGGCAACACTGGATGTGTTTGTAAACAACTGTTTTCGAGTGTAAATTTTAACTCCCCAAACTTTCTATATGAAATAATAAGGAAAAAAGCTATAAATAAGGTAAGTATCAAAACATTACCTTTAATAACCTGTAACTCATGTGGAATCATAGTTTTTCCTTTAACTTTCTTATTTTGACAGGAAATGTTTACATTTTCATAAAGCTATCATAAAAATTAGTATTTCGGGGCTGCTTTGTGACAGGTCTTTTTTTAGGGCAAAAGTAGCCCTAGTTACTTGGAAATGCATTTTATACAACCAAATCTGTTAAAAAATGGTTTCAGTAGCAAGTTTTTCAATCGTTACTCAAACAAAATATTGCATTAATTGTTTTTGTTCCAGTTACTGAGCATAACATGGCAAAAACTGTTTATCGTTCCCTGCAACATTAACAATTGTTTTACTGTGTTTAAAATTTAAAAAAAAAAATGTTCATCGAGATTGCAGTGTTTATTCATTAGCAGATAGCAGATACTATTTGCAAGGGGGTTTCAATAAAAATGTATTCATTTACACATGAATACATTTTATATAAACTAAATGAATGGATCAAAAGAAGCTTCCAGAAGGGGCTACTTCGTTCTAAAACTTTAAAAATAGTTAAAAAATAGAAAAATAAAATTTCCTCTTTAAAACTATACAGTTTACTTCATTGTTTCATGTTAATTGTTTACAACTCTTTTTCGGAGTTGAAAAATCATATATGAGGACCCCAGAAGCCAAGGGGTACAAGTGAAAAAATTTCGATTTGGAGTAAATTGAGTTTAAAGATAATTGATGTTAAATTGGAACATCAATAACAGTTGAGTGGATTGAAATAGGAAATTTCTGCTTGTTGCATTCGGTCTTTGAACTCTTATTTCAATAACTGTTAAAAAATAAAGTACAATTGTCTTTAAATGTATAATTAATAAATGTTGTTTGTTTTTCGAAAAAAGTGGTTTGCCTCTATAACTCAGCAAATAATAAGAAAATCACTTATATTTCTTTACCTGAAATGAAAAAAGCATATTTTTAGGTCGTCTGTGTATTTAGTTTATTTTTTTCAATTTTGTCACTTATACCCCTTGGCTTCTGGGGTCCTCATATAATATTTTTGTAATAGTGGAAATGTGAGTGGACACAGGAAAAAGTTGCCCAAAGTAGCCTCACTCCGCTTGACGTTTTTCAAATTTTGGATGATACTGATTTCGTTATGTTCAAAACATTATTTTAAAATAAAAAATTGAAGCATGTTTAATGTATGCTGATTAGTTTTCTTAAACACTTAACATGTTACAACTAAAGAAAAAAAAAAAAATAAGATTTCATAGCTAAATAAATAATTAAAAAAAAAAATCCTCTACATTCGTAAATTTCATAATATAACAGGACGATTAATTTAATTAGTTATTAAATATCTATTGTTTGTTAAATTTAATCGATTTCTGTTTAAATTATTAGATACAAGTTAACTATTTTTTTTTCGCCAAAATGCTTTAAAAATCACTTAATTTTGCGGTTATTTAAGACCACTGACGGGTTATGAATCATCTGCTTGTGAATAAAATAAATATGTTGGTACGGGCCAATATTTTCAGATTCTGTTCCAATTGGACAGTTACTTATCTTTGCCTGGTCATGGTTCATGCTCAATTTTTAAGAAAAAAAAATCCTCTGAGAATCTCCTGTACATTTTTCAGGGTGTATGATTTTTCCATGCCTACAATCAACGAAATTTTAAAAATTAATATAATGATAGTCCCACCTTCTCAAAATAAAATAACCTCAAAAATAAAGTTTACACATCAACTATATAAATAATATGAATAGAAATTTCAAGGAAAAACATAAATTTGTATAAAATAGATGTGATGTTTATATACCTTGTGGCGCTGATGGTAGCTAGCAGCAAGAATGTAATATTATTTAAAGTCTACTTTATGATTTTATAATCTTTTTTGAAAAGCATTATGAATAATATGAAAGCCACGAGTGTCAATATCAAATTTTAAATGTCCTTTTTTCCCATCAATTCCTCTTGAGCTGATGTTAAACCTCACAATGTCAGAAGTAGAAGTTGGCTGTGCAGAGGTCGACAGATGTAATATTATCAGGCACGAGAACAGCAGCATTTGCCCTCAATTTTCTAGAATAGCCAGTCATTTTGCTAGGTTTCCCCAGATTTGGTTTTTGCATTATCTCCCATGAGATTGAGATTCCTTTGATTTTAACCACCCAAAATTTATCCCCCAAATCTCATAATCCCCCGATGAGTATGAACGCGGCTAGTAGAGCAATATAAAAAAAACTAAGAGTTTGGTCAAAACAAAAATAAATTAATCTAGTCCTGACTCGTCTCGTTCTTTTTCAATTTTTACATAAACTATATCTTCATCAACTCTCAACATTATTTACAATTAAAATACTATTTTGCGGTTGTTCTCAAATGTTCTGCATTTTGAACTTCCTTAAATGTTTCCTTATATTCTTGATTTGAGAAGCCCAGCAACGTGATGGTCAGCATGCCTGTCTGCCACTCTACACGTCGCGAGTTCGGCTCCCAGTTGGGAGAGGTTCACTCAATCTTTCATCCTTTCGCGGTCGATAAAATGAGTACCAAACTTCCTTGGTAACTAAACACCGAGGATTTCGCGTAGGACTGATCACCTAAGCAGGTGATATGCTGCATATCACTTCGGGACCCAGGAGCAAATGAGATTTGAGCACTGTGTCTCAGATCCCTCATGGATCGCACAGTCACAGGTTCAATTTTACATTCTTGATTAAGTCATCTTTACACTGGTACATTATTTTATGGTATTATTTAAATAGAAAGTGATGTTATGAGCTATCAAACTTAAACTTCAAAAATGAAACTTTCAAAAAAATTTGCACAATTTTATGCAGTACTGTATATGTTCATGTATGTATATATGGTCGGATTCATAAGTAATGAGCCTTACTTTATTTTGACGCTAGCGTAGATCGGCACGCGCACTTGATGCTAGGGACGATGGTGGGAGGCGTTGACTTATATATTGAAATGTAAAGGCTGAAAAAAAGCGTCCCGCGCAAGCGAAGGGACATCAAGGATGTCTGGAAAATTCATCACGATAATGCTTCCAGCCAAACCTCCTTCACAGTGAGCGCTTACCTGGTTTGGCTGAACATTCCAATTGTCCCACATCCTGCCTATAATCCGGACTTGTCGCCCCCTGATTTATTGTTTTCGCGTTTAAAATCAGCTCTGAAAGGTAAACGCTTCAACTTGATCGAAGACATCCAAGAAAATGTCAAGACAGCCCTTGAAGCCATCCCGGACAGGTCTACGTTGACGCCTTCGAGTCATGGAAATGCCGCCTACAAAAGTGTTTTGATGCAGGAGGTACCTATTTTGAAGAATACTAGGCAATTGTATCAATTCGTTCAATAAATCTGTCTCTTTGAACAAAGGCTCATAATATATGAATCCAACCATGTATATGTAGGCAGCTTAATGGCTTATAGGTAACCATTTGTTAAACTGCTGCAACGATTATTTTTAATCTGAAAAAAAAAAAAAAAAAAAATCTGGCATCAAAAATAATGTAACTCGCTAATACTAATAAAAATTTACTTACGAGATTGCATTTTCTGATTACTGTCTTTTTTTCTGATCTCAACAAATAGGTACATCGTAGAATTAAGTTGTGAACGACGAATCAGATTATCCACTACAAACATGCTTCCTATATATTTACGGAATTCGGCTTTTAACACAACAATTTCTTTTAGATCTTCTCTGGCAATTCCAATTTGCACATCAATCAATCTGTTTAAATCATCGTCGTCCTTGAAACTACAGCCACTGATATTAATGTTAAGATCTGCAGATAAGAAAAAAGCCCAAACGTTCCACGATTTATTATATAATTCGAACTTCCTACTAGCTGCATTGACACCAGCTGGTAGCAATTCTGCGATACTCCAGTAGTGTCTATTTTCTTCGGATATTTCATCTTTCATACTGCTAAGAAACTGCGGCATTTCCACTTGAGAGAGATAAATGTTTCAATTCAATATTTGGAACTTTTGCTCGAATAAGTTTCCCTGGAAAAGAAAAGAAAAAAATTATACACATACACTTCAGAATCAAATCCCAAAAATCCACAAAAGTTTTGACTAAAGGTACTGATGATTATCGGCCATTTATATTTCTCTTTTCTAGACACAAAAATGAATTCTCTTTATTAATGGTGAAATAATGTTAAAATATGAAGTTAATAGTTTCAAATAAGTTTTTTTTTTAAATGTATCTCATTAAAAAAGCTAACCAATTTCACTAAAAGTAATTAATGTAAACATAATACATAGCAATAAAAAATATATTTACATAAACAAATTCAAATGTACATTTCACCTGTTATAGTTTCAAATTTCTGAAACATTGATGTAACTGCATCAATACTTTTATAAAGGGTGTCCCAAAATTGACGCAAGAAGTAATTTTGATTTGATAGAAAGCACAGATTTATAATTAACAAATTAATTTTTTTTGTTGATTCATAAAATATACAACTACGTATGGAATAGCATATCAGTAAAATGGCTTCAACGGCTCTTTGGAGTACCATAATTCACGCAAGATTTTTTTTTTTTTTCAATAAATACTCACTTCGACAGCATTTTTAAAAATATATTCTATCTTTATCAAAAAACTGGCCAATGAGTCACAGTATATAGTTCCTAAATAAGAGGATCTGTAAATTGGATGCGTTTGAGAGCGAAAATGGATTTTAAAACGAGTCATAAAAAACGCAATTTGCTATGTAAAAACTTCCTTAAATTTTCAAATCGCGAAGACTTCGGTAAATTCTGTTCAAAATACCCTTTTTGGTAGCCTTTTTCGAAATATATTCTGTCTTTATCAAAAAATCGATCAATGCATCACATATAGTTCTTAAATAAGAGGATCTGTAAATTGGATGTGTTTGAGAGCAAAAATAGATTTAAAAACGAGTCGGAAAAAAACGCAATTTCTTATTTGAACACTTCCTTAAATTTTCAGTCATGATGATTTCGGAAAATTCTGTTCAAAATACCCTTTTTGGTAGCTTTTTTAAAAATATATTCCGTCTTTATCAAAAAACTGACCAATGCATCACATTATATAGTTCCTAAATAAGAGGATCTGTAAATTGGATGAGTTTGAGAACAAAAATGGATTTGAAAACGAATCAGAAAAAAACGCAATTTCTTATTTGAATACTTCCTTAAATTTTCAGCCCCGATGACTTTGGGAAATTCTGTTCAAAATACCCTTTTTGGTAGCCTTTTTTTAAAATATATTCTATCTTCTATCTTTATCAGAAAATTGGCCAATGACTTTATACAGTTTCTAAATAAGAGGATTTACCATTTGGATCAAAATCAAAAATGAATTTAAAAACGAGTCAGAATATAAGCAGTTTGGATTTGAGGTTTTTTCTCCAACTCCTATTTTTGTTTAATTTCTTTTTGCTGTACGAATTGGTCCTATGAAAAACATGTCAGTATAAAAGTTGTAGATATTTTTGAGAAGATGTAAAATAAATTTAATCAGATTTGATATCTTAAAAATTGACGGAGTTATGGATTTTTATCTTTTTTCACCGCCCTTTTTCTTTTCGTTTTTAATTTTTTTTCATCGGTAAATGTTGGTCCTATCAAAAACTTGTAAATACAAAAGTTTTAGATAATTTTAAGAACATTTACAAAAAATTTAGTTGGACTTGATATCTTGAAAATTGACGAAGTTATGAATTTTTTTCGCTCAAAACTCTTGTTTTTTTCGCCCCTTGAGCCCACTTCTAAATTTATCAAAAATCTGTCATGCATAAACTTTTGGCCCTTTTTAAGAAGTAATATAAACTTTAAACCGATTCGATATCTACTTTAATTAAGAAATTATGGCGTTTTTTCGGTTTTCACAAAAACGCCCCCTATTCCGACCCCCTTGGTCCGATTTTGCCCAAGGGCCTTTGATTTTATGTACCAGTTTGGTGGAGATTGGTGAAGAATTATAGAAGTTATCGTGTCCATAAAAAGTGAGATATATATCTAATAACATTAATTCCTTTGTAATAGTACCATATTAAGCATGTTTTCATTTCATATTTTTCATAATTCGAACCTTCTTGTGGTCCCGGCTAGTTCGAATTAACGAGAGCCGATTGTATATGCATATATATTTCTACTTGCATAATGTGATATCTTCGAATAGTAGCACTTCCTAAATGTAGATGGCGCAACGATGCCGTAATCTGTTTTGTGAGGCAATGCATGTTGGCCAAATAAGATGGGAGATGTAAGAATGTTTTGTTTCTTTCGGATGCTGCGTGAGCGGCTATTGTATGATAGTGTAAATAAATGATGTAACTATAAAGGTTGTTTCCCTGGTGGAATTACAGTACAAGTAATTCGAACCCACACGATACTATAAAGTAGCGACTAAGATGGGATTATTTACCCATATTATTTTGTTAAGAAAAATATTGTGAAAAAAAAAAAAAAAAAAATATACGCCGGAAAAAAAAAAATGGCAGTTGAAAAAGAAATTATTTCACTGGGTTGGCTAGAAGAATATGACTCAAAGGTTCCTTGGACTATTTATGTTGAGAAAATGGATTTTTATTTCTGTGCGAATAATATAAAGAATGAAGAAATGAAAAAGAATATTTTGCTTAGTTCTGTTGGTACGACAACATTTACGATTTTAAGAGATATAATTGTCCCGAAGACGTTAAAGGAGATAAAATATGAAGATCTTTTAAAAAAAGCTAAAGAACATTTTTCTCCTTGTCCAAGTGAAATTGTAGAAAGATTCAAATTTCAGAAACGTCTTAGAAAGCCAGGGGAAAGCATAGCTGAGTTTGTAAGAGAACTTAGAAGATTGTCTGAATTCTGTAATTTCGGAAACACCTTAAATGACCGCCTGCGTGACCAGCTTGTGTTCGGAATACAAGATGAAAAGATACAACAAAAGCTGCTCGATTGTAAGGAATTAAATTTCCAGACTGCGGTGGAGATCGCAGAATCTTTTGAATCTGCGGAAGCCGGTGTGAAATCACTACATATAGGCGAAAGTACAGCTGTAAACCAAGTGCGCTCTAGACGGGAGAAACCGAAACCAGAAAAGTTCTCTCATCCATTTAAGCCCAAAGAAGAAAAATTCGCGTCTGAGAAACCATGTTTCAGATGTGCGAAACATCACAATCCTAAAATGTGCCCTTTCAAGAATGCCGAGTGCCATCTGTGCCACAAATTTGGCCACCTAAGAATTTGTTGTAGGAATCGAAAATTTATGATGAAAAATGATAAACAGAACAAAAACAGTAAAATTAAAACTGTTCAAGAGGAATATTGTTTTAATTGTGTGGACAACAACTCCAATAGTGTAACATGGCAAAAAAATGTAAAAATAAATGGTGTGAATGTTAAATTTGAAATTGACACCGGGGCGGCACATACTATAGTAAGTAAAAATGTGGCAGAAAAATTGTTCTCAGGTAAGCTACCTTTAATTAAATCTAAAGTTAAGTTACAAACTTATACTAAAGATTTTTTAACTGTATTAGGTGAGTTAAAAGTAGATGTTTTTGTTGATGAATATTGTATACCTGATTTAAAAATGTTAGTTATTAAAGAGCAAAGTCCGAGTCTAATTGGAAAAACTTGGTTAAAAGCATCAAAATTATTTTGGCCTAATGTAAATATGATTAAAAGTATTTCGAAAGATGATTTAATTAAAAATTTTCCAAATGTTTTTGCTGACGGGATCGGTACAATAAAAGGCCCCCCCGTTTCAATAAATTTGAAAAAGGATGCAAAACCAGTTTTTCTTAAGTCTCGACCTGTTCCGTTTGCTTTGAGAAGAGCTACTGATTTGGAATTGGAACGATTAACAAAAGAGGGTATTTTGAAACCTGTTGATCATTCAGATTGGGCTAGTCCTATAGTAATTGTTCCAAAACCAAATGGTACTGTTAGAATTTGTGGTGATTATAGAGCCACAGTAAACTCAAATACAGAAAACGATAATTATCCTCTTCCTAGGATGGAAGAATTATTTCCTGTTTAGAAAATTGTTTATTATGGGGGCATAGAGTAATTGTGCCAGAGGAAGGTAGAGAATATATATTGAAATTGTTGCATTCTGTTCATCAGGGTATGTCTAGCATGAAAGCTAAAGCTAGAGGGGTGGTTTGGTGGCCAAACATGGATAAGGAAATTGAACAAATGGTAAATTCATGTAGTAGATGCCAAATGTGCGCGAGGGATAATCCAAAAACGAAACCCTTAGAATGGAAGTCTGAATTACCCTGGGAAAAGATTCACATAGATTATGCAGGTCCGTTTGAAGGGAAATTTTTTTTAATAGTAGTTGATTCTTATACAAAATGGTTAGAAGTAGAAGTAGTGCCCAGGACCGATAGTAGAAATACTATTAGAGTACTGAGAAGAATTTTTGCGACATTTGGATTACCAGTAGAATTAGTCAGTGATAATGGATCCGCGTTCACAAGTGAGGAATTTGAGGAATTTCTTAAAAATAATGGAATTAAGCATACACCTATTCCACCATATCATCCGTCGTCGAACGGACAGGCGGAAAGATACGTGCAAACTGTGAAAAATTGCCTTAGGAAACTGGATAAAAATGACATATCATTATCAATTGCACGACTTTTGTTAGAAAATCATTCAACTCCTCATTCGGTGACTGGTAAAACTCCTGCTGAATTAATGTTTGGAAGGCCAATCCGAACAGCCCTTCATTTGGTATTACCATCAAAACCTAAAATACAGCAACCCCTGCACAAATTTAAGCTTCATGAATTAGTTTTCGTTAAAAATTTTGGAAAGGGGGAGAAATGGGTAAAAGGAAAAATTATAAAATTATTAGGAAGTAGATGGGTTTTAGTAAATAGATGTGACGGAATAATGTGTAAGCGTCATGTAAATCAGTTGAGACGTAACAGAGAGATAAGTTACGAAAAATCTGAAAGAATTGAAGAAAATGACCAAAATAACAAAAAAATGTCAGAAAGAGTTGAAAATATGGGTTATAGTGGTAAAAATTACAATGCTTATGATAATTATGAAAGGGTTAATAAAAACAGTTTTTCTGAGATTAATGGAAAAATAAAAGACCAACGTGATAATGAGAATATTATGGAACCAAACAAATCTCAGCCTTCACATGATATTGTAACAGGTACTGTTGTGAGTAATAAAAATGATGCTATGACAGATATATCTGTAAAGGACACTGACTAAAAATAATGATGAGGACTCGAAGAAAAGTGTTCCAGTTCGAAGAAGCAATAGACCAAGATTGCCTGTAGTTCGTTTGAACTATAAGGAGAGGGGTGTGATATCTTCGAATAGTAGCACTTCCTAAATGTAGATGGCGCAATCTGTTTTGTGAGGCAATGCATGTTGGCCAAATAAGATGGGAGATGTAAGAATGTTTTGTTTCTTTCGGATGCTGCGTGAGCGGCTATTGTATGATAGTGTAAATAAATGATGGAACTATAAAGGTTGTTTCCCTGGTGGAATTACAGTACAAGTAATTCGAACCCACACGATATTATACATAACAAATTTGAAGATCGATTAATTGAAAATCTACACAATTTGTTTTTACACTCACAAACTTAGGATTTAGTATCGAATATCAAGAAATACTTTGTTTCGTACAGTAAAATTTTAAATAATTACTTGTTCTTATCGAAAAAGTTGGACATAAATGTAAACTTGTGTACTTTTTTCAACCATTAACCTGTTTGCCGTTTAAAATGAAGTAAACTAAAATCTCAAAAGATTTTAGCTAATAAAGCTGTAAATAACTGGTTATCTAAATCAGACAATTTATCTTTCAACAGTTGATCTAAGTTAATATTGCCCCAAATTATTGATTCGACATTTAAAAATTCAGCTGCGAACGTCAAAGTTTAGAAGATAAATATTATATTTTAATTTTCTTTAAAAGTCACTACCAGAGACAGATGTTTTTGTTTACAGAACTACAGGGTTAATAACAGTTGCAAAAAATAATTAACGCTTATTTTCATGTAAACTTTCAAAAATATCATGCGACTGACATTTTAAAGATGAAAATATCAAACATTACATATTATATATCTATCTGATATATATCATAATATTTATTTATTGCTGTGTATCGGCAAATTATGATAAAAAATGACGCCCACAAAAAATGGCCGTAATTTTGGAATAAATACTAATTTCTTAGAGTTGGTTCCATGGGTTGACCTGTCGTCATTTGAGAATAATAAGATTGTAACTGCTTTTATTTGACTTTTTGACATACGAAAGTTTTATTTCTATTTATGAAGGAAGTTGGAAATGTCCTTATGTATAATTTACTTCCGCTCGCAGTAGAGAAAAATATAGTTCTATCAGAAATTGTCGAAAACAGCCAGAATAACACAGTTCCATGTGTGAAGCAATCACAGACAGCATATCATATAACATACTATATTATTTTTTTTTCCTCTTTGTGATATATTATGAAAACATGCAATCTTTTAAAACTTTATGTGCAAGAATAAAGTACTCTTAGGTAAGAGTAACAATAAACAAGATCCTTTTTTGCTAAAATACAAAGGGATCATTTATCAGTAAAAATAATTTTAAAAATGTTTTTTTAATATTTCAATAAACAAAATGAATCATGGCTATGAATGAGTTTTTATCAAGTTAAAATTCTTTGAATATGGCTGAATTCGTAAAGCTTTTCCTTCTAATAATGAGCATCTTGCTTTATTTAAATTTTTTGGCGAATGTGTGCATGACATAATGGATTACTATATTACATATATATATAGAGAGAGAGAGAGAGAAAGAGATGATGTGTAAACATAATTATCTGCGACTTTTAACTTTCACAAGCGTATGGATAAGAAACTAACTATAAGTAAAAATCATTCGTGAGAGATAAATGAGAGCAAGGAAAAACATAAAAAAAAGGGGAGAGTACGTTAATGATAAAGAAAAGTTCGTTGTGAAAAAACAAATCAAAACATTAAATCAAAATATATTTTAACCTAAACTTTCGCTACTTATACGGTTCCACAGAAAAGCGATTATTCAAAATGGATTTCATTAAAAAATATATTTGAATTTTAATTTAAAAATAATAAGCTTAATTGATAGAAAATTGACAGTGGAGAAGATCGAATGATTTTGACAATTGCTTTTCTGGGATGGGGGAAATGGCCATAGATTTTTGTTATTGTTTATTTACTGCGCATGCGCATAATTTATATACTGCGATTTATATACTGCGCTGCGCATGCGCAAGCGCATTACTGCGCTTTGCTTCTCCAAAATCGCGCTTCCATTTTTTATAGCCATTTCTAAATGAAGTTTTATTTTCATGTGCCTATGAAATACATTAGGTGAGAAAAAAAAAAAAAAAAAAAAATTCGAACCGCCCCCCCCCCCTTTTCCTAAAACATCTTGAGCCTCCCCTGGAAAAGATTCAAAAATTACTAAATGGATTTACGTTCCGAAAATCGAAATGAATTTCTGGTCAAAATTTAATTTAGTTTTGAGGACTTCCCATAGTTTTGTAGAAATACTAAATTGTAACTAAAGTGTTTCAACACTCGCTCAACCTACTTGCACATTTGAAACTAACATTATGTTTAATATTGCATTAATTATACACTCGAATTTTTCATCGTCCAATTATTTTCTTAGCATAAAATGAAGTTATTACAAGTTTAATGAGAAACATAGTGACCAGTGATGCCACTGGACTTGGAAAATCCTTGGTCCCGGGGACCCAGGACTTCTAAAATTCTGGGTCCCTTTTTCACAAAAGCCGGTCCCCACTAATAATGAGTCATATTTTTAGATGCAAAAATTGAACATGTTCATTTGCAAAAGAAAAATTAAATGCAATAATTATTGTTTTAAGAATAATGTAAAAATAATTAAAGCCAATATTATTTTTTTAAAACTATTAAGAGAAATTTACTTTTTTAAAAAATAAATGTGCAAGATACAAATTAAATTATAAAATAATGCTTATTTGAGTGTAGAAGATAACAAGTATCACTATTGTTCACATTTCTTTTAAAAAAGGGTAAAACTGATTTATTGAAAAAGGTACTTTTAATGAAAAAAGAATACTTTTGAAAATAATCAGAACAATCAAAAACATTTGAGAAGCAGGAAAATCTATTTTTGGAGCAGCAAAAACTATTTGGAAGCAGGGTTTCTGTTAGTTTTTGGAACAGAAAAATTCTATCGTGTCATTAACTTTTTTTTCATGTCCCATTGACGAAAATTGTGTTATAAAGCGATTTTTTCCCGAAATTTGTTGTTTTTTCACGTTCTTTTGACGAAATTTGCCATTTTTTCGCGATCTTTTGACGAAATTTGCCGTTTTTTCGCAATCTTTTGACGAAATGTGCCGTTTTTTCGCGATCTTTTGACGAAATGTGCCGTTTTATCACGATTTTTTGATGAAAATTGCTGTTTTTCGCGAATTTATTGACAAAATTTTTCGTATTATCGCGATTTTTGGATGAAATTTGTCGTTTTTTCGCGATTTTTTGAGGAAATCTGCCTTTTTTCAGGATTTTGTGACAAAATTAGCCATTTTTTGCGAATCTTGACGAAATTCGTCGGAAATTATTTGTTATTTCGCGATTTTTTAACGAAATTTGTCTTTTTGCGATTTTTTGACGAAATGTGCCGATTTTTTGACGAAATGGACCGATTTTTTCGCGATCTTTTGATGAAATGTGCCGGTTTTTTGCTATCATTTGAAGAAATTTGCCGTTTTATCACGATTTTTTGATGGAAATTGCCGTTTTTCGCGAATCTTTTGACAAAATTTGCCGTTTTATTACGATTTTTGGACGAAATTTGTCGTTTTTTCGCGATTTTTGAAGAAATCTGCCTTTTTCGGAATTTTGTAACAAAATTAGTCATTTTTCTCGCGAATTATTTGACGGAATTTGCCGGAAATTATTCGTTATTTCGCGTTTTTAAAAATGAAATTTGCCTTTTTTGCGTATTTTTGACGAAATGTGCTGTTTTTTCGCGATCTTTTGACGATATTTGCCGGTTTTGCTATCATTTGAAGAATTTTGCTGTTTTATCTCAATTTTTTGATGGAAATCGCCGTTTTTCGCGAATCTTTTGACAAAATTTGCCGTTTTATCACGATTTTTTGGACGAAATTTGTCGTTTTTTTCACGATTCTTTGAGGAAATCTACCTTTTTTCGGGATTTTGTAACAAAATTAGTCATTTTCCTCGCGAATTTTTTGCCAGAATTTATTCGTTATTTCGCGATTTTTAAACGAAATTTGCCTTTTTTGCGAATTTTCGATGAAAATGACGCGTCCTGCGGGACGCGTAAGCTTTATTTTTTTGCGTCCCGTCGCCGATTTTTTGCGTATTTTACGCGCTATAGCGCGTCCGCGGCATCCCTGGTGACTACAGTGTGAATATGCCTTAATTTATCTTTCTGCGTCACGAGAGAAAATATGAGCCTCCCTCAAGGCCGTAGCTAAGGGTCTATGGGCAGCTCAGCCCCCCCCCCCCCCTACTCTAAAATATTTTGAGCTTTCCCCTGGAAAAGATTCCAAGGTCACTAAATGAATTTCTGTTCGGAAAATTCAAATGAAATTGGGTTCAAAAATCTAATTTAATGTGAGACCATTTCACAGTTTTGCAGAGTTACTAAATTGTATCTAAAATAAGTGGTTCAACACTCCCTCATCCTATTACATATGAAGCTAACAGGATGTTTACTTTTGCATCAGTTATACACTCAAAAATTTCATCATCATGTATTTTTCTTAGCATAAAATGAAGTTATTATAACAATTTAATAAGAAACATAATAACTACAATGTGAATATGCAATAATTTATCTTTCTGCGTTAGTGAGAGAGGAAAAAAATTATGAGCCCCCCCCCCCCCCCTTTACTTCTAGCTGCGGCCATGCCCCCCCCCCCCTACATTTTCTTGAGCTCCCCCCTATTATTCACTTCTAGCTACGGCTCTGTCTATATCCCATTCAATTTTGAATGTAAATTCAATCCTTTTGACTAAATCTGAAAGTAGTAAAGTAATGACTAGTTTGTAGTCGCTACTTTTTAGCTCACAGGCTATCATAGCCTGAGAGCTTATGTGCCCGTCCGTTCTGTATGTATGTTCGTATGTACGTAACGCGATAACTCATGATAAAAATATCCGATCCACTTGAAATTTTGTATGTAGGTATATCCTGACAAGGCGCTTCCCTGATTAGTTTTTGGAGTTCATTCGATATGTATAAGAGGGGGAACGGGGGGCTCATGCCCCCCGTTAGTTGATATAGATGGGATTTTCATGCAGAATTAAGTTTTCAAAATTTAGATTGGGATCATTCTGATGCGGCGATTCCGTGACTGTTATTAGGTGTTCATTGATTAAGTATAAATAGGGGGAACAGGGGTTCTAATGCCCCCCCCCCGTTAGTTGATATAAATGGGATTTTAATGCAGAATTAAGTTTTCGTTCAAAATTTAGATTAGGATCATTCTGATGAGGCGATTCCGTGACTGTTATTAGGTGTTCATTGAATAAGTATAAATAGGGGGAACAGGGGCTCTAATGCCCCCCCTCCCCCCCGTTAGTTGATATAAATGGGATTTTCATGCAGAATTAAGTTTTCGTTCAAAATTTAGATTAGGATCATTCTGATGAGGCGATTCCGTGACTGTTATTAGGTGTTCATTGAATAAGTATAAATAGGGGGAACAGGGGCTCTAATGCCCCCCCCCCGTTAGTTGATATAAATGGGATTTTCATGCAGAATTAATTTTCGTTCAAAATTTAGATTAGGATCATTCTGATGAGGCGATTCCGTGACTGTTATTAGGTGTTCATTGAATAAGTATAAATAAGGGGAACAGGGGTTCTAATGTCCCCCCCCCCCTTAATTTATACAAATGGGTTTTTCAAGCAGAATTTTCAGATTTCGTTCAAATCTCTGAATAGTTTTGGAAGTTTAATGGTTAAGTATAAAAGAGGGGGATAACTCTTTTTAAATTATATAAATGCTAAATGGGTTTTTATTAAGAATTATCTAATTTGCTCTGAATTTTGGATATAGATTTTTTATATGATAAAGCATGTCTTTGATAGTATAGGAGGTTCAATGATTAAGTATAAAAAAAGAGAAAAGGGGACAGCTGTTTCCCCTTCTTAATTTTTTTTTTCGAACGGAATTAACCCTTGAAAATATAAAGCTTTAATGTGCAATTAGTATTTGTAGCCTGTGAGCTCAATGCCTTCAGTTTAACTGGGCAGTATTCTTTTTTATTAATCTTATCCGCCGCACTATGAACTATTAGTCAAATTCAATTGAAATTTTTATGTTAGTTTAGATTAATTCCTTGTATGAGTGCAAAATTTTGGGCTTTTATGTAAAATATAAGTAGGAGATATACAGGCATAGTCCACATATAGAACTAGAACACTAACATTAAAAAAAGCATAAAACAAAAATAATATGCGTTAACTTATTTCATATGCATGAAAATGCATTAAAAAAAACATGAACCAGTACGCAGTGCAATAACCATCATCACAGTACACACATTTCAATAATATAGGAACGGACAGGGTAAAGGACGTACCCAACTCCCCTCCCCCTATTTTCTACTTTTGCATTTTTATTACTTTTCTTCAACAAGCATCAAATCAAGTTGAGAAATGCACAGAATTATTGAAAGATATTTTATATGTTAGAACATGTTTTCAAAAAAATGCATTTAAAATTTTAAGCAGATTAAAAGGGCTGGCAAATATAGCGTTAACATTTTTAAGGGGGGGGGGGGGGTCGAATATATGATTCATAAGATATCGCTAGGGAGAGGGGGGGGGGGTTGCCTTTTGATATTGATATAATTTTTGATACCATCAAATTTTCCTTTATTTTTAACATGGTCTTTGGTACAAAATAGCATGTTATCTTTTTTTTAGCGTGTTATCTAATTTTATGAAAATACAAAGCTATTAAAATCACTAAATTTTTATAAAATTATTTAATTCTAAAATATGGAATACCCCAATGTTTAACATTCTTATTCTTCATACATGTGTATGTATATGGTTTTCGACAATTCGAAAAACCATATGTGAAGTGTATTTGAAATGAAGCTTTTGTTTACTAATAAATAAAGAGAAAGAAAAGAAATGTTGTCCACTTGTTTTATTGATAAGAATTTCTATCTCCCCCACCCCTCCTCAGTTCGGTGCAAGTGCAACAGGTCTTTATTACTGTTCAGTGCATAATGTAACAAAAAGTTATTATAAAATGCTTTTAAATAATAATTATTTTATTTAATTGTTATTTGATATAGTTTATTTTCATATGCAAAGTGACATTTTATTGACTTCTATTCATTTGAATCATAAAAGTATGTGAAAAATAAATATCACCAGTTTTGTATATCACTTCAAACAAAAGAAATAAATTCTAGAAATCAAATTTTTCTTTAAACTTTGATAACGATATTAAACGGGGGGAGGGGATCCAAAATTGCCGAAAAGTTGATACCGTTATATTTGCATAGCCCCAAACGTATATTTAAACAATCGCAGTATAACAAACTTGGTGTTCCACTTGTGTAGAAATTTGGCGGGTTTTGATAAAACAGCTGTTGTTTACTACGATAAAAAAAGTAGTTTTTCAGACACCTGATTTTAACCACTCATTTACCACGGTGAAAAAAAGTGCCTATTTACAACAATAATAACCAAAAAAAAAAAAAAAAAGAGGGGGAGCAGGGCGTAGCTAAGAGGGTGCTACGGGCGGCTCAGCCTCCCCCCCCCCATACTAGAACATTTTGAGCCTTCCCTGGAAAAGATTCCAAGGTTACTAAATGGATTTATGTTCCGAAAATCCAAATGAAACTCTGTTCAAAAATCTAATTTAGTTTTGAGGACCTTTCATAGTTTTGCAAAAATACTAAACTGTAACTAAAATAATTGTTTCAACACTTGCTCATCCTATCTGCAAATGTGAAGCTAACATGCAGAGGCGTGCGAAGAGAAAACTGCGCCAGGGACGAAATTTCAATTTGGTTCCCACCCAACTTTTTCTTGTAATAGGCCAAAATGATGCTGGTAGTACAAATTTGGCACCCCTTAAATTTTCGCGGATGGGGCGACATAGTAACTACAATGTGAATGCGCACACTAATTTATCTTTCTATCGTCTTTCTTCTATCTATCAGAGAGAAAATATGACCCCCCCCCCTTATTATTCACTTCACTTCTAGCCAGGGCCGTAGCTAAGGGGTGCTAGGGGCGACTCAGTCCCCCTTCCAGCTTAACATTTTGAGCCTCCCCTGGAAAATATTCCAAGGTCACTAAATTAATTTATGTTTTGAAAATCCAAATGAAATTCTGTTCAAAAATCTAATTTAGTTTGATGCCTTTTCACAGTTTTACAGAAATACTAGATTGTAACTAAAATCAGTATTTCAACCCTCGCTCATCCAATTTGCACTTATAAAGCTAACATGATGTTTGATATTGCCCTAGTTAGACACTAGAATTTTTCATCATTATATACTTTTCTTAGCATGAAATGACGTTTTTACAACAGTTTAATAAGAAACATAGTACTTACAGTGTGAATATGCACGAATTTATATTTCTGCATGATAGAGAGAGAAAATATGAGCCCCCCGCCCAAATATTCACTTCTAGCTACGGCACTGGGGAGGAGAGTGCAATTTTTATTCCCTTTTACATTTTAGATTATATAAAAATTTCCGCAAAACATAAATGCTGAATTCATTTAATGGGTGGGAAAAGATTAAATAGTCTAATTAGAACATATATTTTTTTTCGATTATTATATGATTAAAATGGAAAGAAAATGATAATTCGTTTATAAATTATCAAGAGGGATTTTTTTTTTCTCTTATGAAGATGTTTATATTTAAACGAAATCACGAATAACATCTAGTTCTATTAAAACTATACACAAGAATCGGAAAACTGAAAACATATTCAAAATTGGAAGCTAGCATCTATTTCTACACAAAATATAACAGCAAAAAAACAAAATAAACTTACCTGAAATAACTATTAAAATATTTAGAAATCACTTTATACGGGAGAAAAAAAAAGCACGTGGTCAATAAATTGTTGTTTTGACCGCCGCACACTATCAACAAACGCCACCCAAGGGATAAACACAAACACGACACAATACAAAGATGAAAAAACAGGTTTCAGGCTCAGAGCACGAGGAGTCGATCGAGACACAAACAAAGAAGATCGGGAGAGAAATTTATGCATCGATTATTGTTTGTTTCTTTATATTTTTTGGCGACATCTATCGGCTATTAATGAAGGAACATTTTGTTGAAATTGTAATTTTTTAAGGTGGTTCTCGAATTCCCTGCAAGGGCCGAGCGAAGCGGGCGGTCGCCCCGGGCGCGGAAATTGACGGGGAGCCAAATTTATACTACCATTGTCGTTTGTTTCTTCCTTTTTTTTTTTTTTTTTTTGGTAAAATTTATATATGAATATATAATATAAACATGCAGTCTCATAATTGCTTGTTGCTTCTTTCTTGGAACCCAAAAGGGGTTATACTGTAACTATTAGATACATTCTTTCCACATCTGTTTTCCAGATCCCTTTCCCGAAATATAAGTGCAATGACGTTTTACATCATTTAGTTGTTAAAATTAAACTTTTAAAGTCCCAAAATAAACGCCAATCATGTATTCGATATAATTTATTCGTGTCTTTACACATTTGTCACAGAGAGAAAATGGGGGTAATGGTGATAGTGGAGGGGAAAGGGGCGTCAAATTGAAACTTCGCCCCGGGCGCAATTTTCTCTTAGCACGCCTCTGTTCCATCCTCAATAAAGCGAAAATTTTTGACACATTTTCTGTCTTATTTTTAAACGTAAAGGCATAAAATTGGTAGGCCTGACTGCTGAAATGATTTGGAATTGAATAGCGTTTTTAATGTTTTGATAAATAAATTGCGTATGGAGTTGTTATAAGCTATTGTTTTCGCGTTACGACTAGTTTTACCCCTTTCTTTCGGAGCCTTGCCGCATTCGGAATCCAGTTTAGAACGCAACTTTAAAACACTTTGAGCTCTGCCAGGTGAACTTTCCCTCACATAAAATCAAAAAAATTTTTATTTCACTAAAAAAAAAAACACTTGAAATCAAATGCAGTAACTACATTCGAAGCTTTTACTTCCTTTCTTCGTATCTAATTGGCAATATACCAAACCTTGGCAATATTCGGTTTGTTTTTCATGCAAATTCCAATTTTTCAAGATTTAGAATTTTTGTATATTTCAAGCATTATTAAAAAATATTTTTTAAAGTAGATCATTTATTTTCTCTTGGATACTTTAAAAATTTAATAGTGATTGTATGCAAATTATTTAACTGAAAATTTAAATAATTACATGGGGAAGAAATAAGTGATGATTTTCTATCATCAGAGTTAAGAAGACTATAACCATGTGATTTGTTACTAGGTGGCAGCACTACCTTTCAGAAACAAAGTTGGATGCTTATTATGGTGGTCACAAGATATATGGAAAAATTTCATTTTAATATTATCTTCTGGGGGACCCGCCCCCCCATAAAAGTTGCCAATTAATTTAAAAAAATGAGATTCGTAAAATTTTAGCTCAATTGAATGCTATCATAGCAAACGCGGTAGCGTTTGGTATAATATGTTTAAGAAATGGAAAATGCAAAGGTCTTTTTGAAATTTCTATTAAACCAGTTGACGTACGACAGTGATTTTTTTTCCCAAAAGATAGAACTCGACGAGACGAATAAAATCATAGCATTAAAAAATTATCGACGTTTACTGTATTTTTTTATTTAACTTTTAACGAAAAAATGAAGACACAAAATTCAACAAGCGATAGCTAACGATCTTATGGATGGATTAACTTCATTTTTGGTTTATTTTAATCTTTTTGGTAAAACCTAAAAACGATTTTTTTTCATCTTTGTATGTTTGACGGTCGCTGTGAAAATCGAATTTGTGTCTTAAATTAAAGCTCCAGTTGAATAATGTTTCTTATTGTTGTTGTAGTAGTTTCTTTTATTCATTGCCACCAAGTTTAAAATTTTTTATGCATATAACATAATTCATTCAAATTAAATAAATCACGTGAAAAAACACAATTATTTGTTTTTATTGCGAAGCATTTACTCTAAGTTCTTTGAATAAAGTTGTGAGCGTACTGTAATTATTTTCGTTCGACTCCTTGGTTTATTTCTCAGACATCATGCATTTTATATGACAATGCAATAACTTTCTTAACACTAGAACCGCGAGAAAATTCATTCAAGTTTTATTAAAATATTTCTCACCGGAATTTTAATTTAAAACCGTTTAAATTATTTATTGAAAATATTTTTGCTTAGTTTATATTTATCTTATTTCATTAAGTGTTTCCTGGTACGAATCGTCATCTCTCCATATGATACAGGTCAAAATGACCCGTCGCCGCGTTTCTAGTGTTAATTATTCTAATACAAGAATAAAATTTTGACAGCAGCAAATATTTTGCTTTTGAAGATATAAAAAATTTTTCAGTTTTTATCAAAAAATTTGAATGAGAAGTATCAAAAAATGCTCTGGTGAGCAACAAAAATTGGTAATATGTTTTTAAGTATGAAAAAGTGTTTGACAAGTACTTCTAATTGAGCATGAGACAGGATAAGGGGTCCCTTCTTGACTGCAGCTCACTGTCAATGCCAAATAATAAAAAAAAAAAACATTTGCGCTTTTTCCACATACAAGAAATTTGCGTAAAATTTTCAGTCTTTCTTTATAGCAAAATTTTCAATCCTGCTTTACATGTGAACTGAGCTGTTGACTCTGCATTACAAACTGAATTGTAATTGCAACTGCATTACAAATCAGTTTTCTGTGCAGTTCTATGCTGCGGGCATGCTTGGTGGCACTGCATGAGTATGATACGCTACAGGAACTAAGGTTTCTGGTACTATTTCGCCTTACATTCATGTTTAATTACACTGCGTTTTTTCTGACTATGTCTTTGCGCTACAAATTTTTTCGTAACTGTGATTGATTTCTTTTACACGGAAAAAGCGCAAATATGATTTTTTCAAATTGGGCATTGACAGTGAGCTGCAGCCAAGAATGGACCCCTTGTCCTGTCTCATGCTCAATTAGAAGTACTTGTCAAACACTTTTTCATACTTAAAAACATTACTCTTTTTTGTTGCTCACCAGAGCATTTTTTGATACTTGTTAAACTATGCCTCATCGAGGTTGAATTCTCGAAAATTTGCGATTTTTAGAAAAAAAAAATTGTAGTTTTTAACATTTGCCACAAAGTTGAAAAGTGTTTATGCTTTCGATTTGTCTGTCCGCCTGGTCGCGCTCTAACTCCTGTAAATATACTCGGATTGCTATGAAATTTTTATACATTATTTATGTTTATTAACACTTTCCAACAAAGTTGAAAAGTGTTTATGCTTTAAGGTTTTTTCTGGCCATCTGTCCGCGCAAACTCTTGGACTATTGCACGTTAAAATAATTTTTAACAGTGTGAGAGATTCGTACTAAAATTTTAAAACGTTGTAAATGACGTTAGGATTAGATTTCACTGGGGATTCTAACATTGTGAGAAAATAAAACAAAATATAAGGCCTCAATTAATAACTTCATCATATTTTACTGATTACGCATGCGTGTAAAGTTCATTTTTTCAATGAAATGCTTATTTAAAATTTGCAAAAACAGTATTTTGGTAATTTTAGAATAAAATAATATTTTATTTGAGAGTTAGTCAAACTATCGTAAGATAGATTTTTGTTGTTGTTGTAGTTAATTTTCTAGGTTTACTATAAAGCAATTTGAGAATTATTTTTTACGTATTTATTTTTTACGAAATTCAAGGGTTTCAATTCATTATTTTGATTTTGTGATTTTTTTTTTTTTTTCTGTACATAAATATTTTTAAATGATTCTTTTAAATCAGAATTATTTCATTTTTTGGTGAAGTTACTTCAAAAATAATGTCTGAATAACATTGAGTAACACTTCTGTATTATTTCTAATTAACTGAACAAAAAGGTTCTGTTTTTCAATAAATAGATGCCAAATTTATAAAATCGATGCTTACATTCATAAATATTAACATTTCCTTAATTTCATTTAAATTTTGCATGCTCTTGTGATTGCATGTTGAAATGACTGTCTTAGAGTTCCGATAATGGAAAATCTTCCCACTACCCGTACTCTAAAGGAGAATCATTATTATTATTATTATTGTTATTTTTTTTTTTCAGTTACATAGTTTGATTTCAAACAGTCAGTGATTTTCTGGCATATTTTTAAAACTTTAATAACTTGGAGCTCAAAGGATTTTAAGAGTTTTTTTTGTTCGATCTTCAGCCTAGAACAAAAAATGGAATATGCCTTTCGATTACATGGTTTCTGAATACGAAAACCTGTCAACTTCATAGATTTCTGAACAAAAATTAACTCAAAAATACGTCAGAAAAAAACACTTTTGGATTTGAGGATCTTAACAACAAACACCTTAACAATTAACCTAAACAATTTGGAACCTTAAAGATATTTTTAAAATAAGAAAAATCTAGAAAATAATGATTTAATTCCAGATCAACATTTAAAATCTTCAGCAGTAACTTTAAAACTTCATTCAATATAATGAAAACTATTATTATTTTTGTAAATTTTTAATTTAGTTTTATCAATTTTTATGAGCTTATCTTACATTTAGTTAAAATTCAAAATTTTGTTTGCATTTTAAAAAGAGTCTTACCTGTCTTGATGCAGATCTCTAATTGGCAGGCATGATTATAAAAATGAACTTTTTTCATTATTTGATAAATGAATTACATATTACATTATTAAATGATTGATTTCTCCCTACATCGTACTGTTGCGGCTGACATTTCTGTTAAAACTGTAGACTTCAACCAAAAACTTTTTTTTTGTATGTTTGTGCGTTTTCGCTAAGGTTTTAAATTACTTCTATGATGCCATTTCAAAACAACCCCATTTGCCAAGGCGCAATTTTTAAAAATCTCGAAATTGGCACGATTTTTTATATGCACAAACTTTGAGGGGTGGTAGAGAACATCGTTTGGAGCCACAATTGCATAGAAAAGCATGGGCGGAAATGTCTTGTTAACCCTTTCACAGACTGTGGTTTGAATATGAAACTACAAAAATTTTTAATACAAAATGAACATTGACACCAGAATTTTAATATGATTTTTCGATTTATTATGTGTTTGAAATGTCTGACTTTTCTTCTTTGCAAATACATTTTTTTGCAATTTCTGATGTCATTCATATTTTTCCATATTTTAGTAATGGAAGTGCTTTGTCCGTGAAAAGCTCAAAGAAACACAAAGTTATGACACAATGCGGAAAGCAGTGGTAGAACACTTTATTACACAGAAAAAAGGACAAGAAATGATTTAATTTTAAATTAAATTTAAAATTATGTTTTTTTAAAATCAAGTATCTTAGTAGCTATTAGAAATTGGTAAAATGTGGAAAAATATGAGTGACATCAGAAATCTTGGAAAAATTTCTTTGCAAAGAAGAAAAAATGTATATTTCACATACATAATAATTGGAAAAATCATATTAAAATTCTAGTGTCAATGCTCTTTTTGTATAAAAAGTTTTGTAGTTTCATAGACATACTATTGTCTGTGAAAGGGTTAACAAATGATGATGACCTTTCCTTCCATGCATTCCTATGTAATTGTGATTCCAAATGATGTTCTTTACCACTACTCAAAGTTTGTACACAAAATTCTGGGACACCCTGTATATACAGTAGAAGATCTATATAACGCAAGATTGTGCATTAGATAGAATTTTGCATTATATGGATCACATTTTACACATTAAATTTACTTCATAAGTATAGCCAAATATGTCCGAAACATTTCAAAATATGTTTGAGTATCTTTATACTACATTCCTTATCTGGATTATAAATTTAATTAATTATATAGATCAGTTCACATATATATTAATGTACTTTTAAGAACGGTGCATATATACCTGCAGTGGTGTAGTCGAGGGGGGACGCTGGGGGACGGCGTCCCCCCACTTTTTTATTTTATTTCAAGCGTCCCCTTACTTTTTTTTCTTAAGGGGGACGCTAAGGACGAGAGGGGACGCAGATCTTCCTGATTTATTAAATGGTAAAATAAAAAAAATTCAGAAAAAAAAACAATTTTATAAAATAAAGAAGTGATATTTTAAACCATATTAGTTTTCTTTAACAAGAACACTCAATAAACAAACTAAAAGAAACAGGGAAGAAAGGGATGGTCACTTGCTGTTCATTATAATTACCACTTGTGAAATACCGCGATACGCTAACATTAGCTCTTTCAGAGGCATCCATTAGTTTTACCTGGAATTCCCTAATCGAAAACTTTTATCCACCTCCCGTTCTGACAGAAAGACTACACATGCTCACCGAAAAAGATCTTGACACACTGAAGTCTACTTTAGTTTAAAAAATACGCAGGTGTTTCAATTATGAAAGCCTGGTCATTTTTTTTCTCACCCGACAATGAACACCAACTTGTTTCTATTAGTCAGTAAATATGATCTTTAAAGACATTCGGGGATCGGGAGAATTATAATAACTGTCACATACCATTAATTAGTAGGGGTCCTCAGTAATGAGCATTATCAGTAAAAGAACATCAACGCAGATACTCCTGATATTTTTTAGCGAAAGAATAAACCAAAATCATTATCCTCCCTTCTCCCATTCACATTGACAATTATTTCCTGATTAGTTTCAAAAAATATTTTTTTAGGCAGGAAAAACTACAAGCATTGGACTAGTGTAAATTCTCTAAATTGCCTTTTTTTTTCTTGCCATGAATATTTTGTATCATAATTTCAATTTTTGAAGTAAAAATAATAATGAAAAGGTAGGCAGCCAAAACTGGAAAGTTTTACAATTTCTTCCAAGTGTTGTCGTCAAAGCCGTCGCTAGAGGGCTGATAGGAGGGGGGGGGAGTGTCAGATCTCCTATAAACAAAGCCTCCCTTGGAAAAGATTTCAAGGTCACTAAATGAATTTTTTTTCCCGAAAATCCAAATTAAATTCTGTTCAAAAAACTGATTTAGTTTTGAGCCCTTTCACACTTTTGCAAAAATGCTAAGTTATTACTAAAATAAGTGTTTCAACACTCGTTCGTCCTATTTGCACATATGAAGGTAACATGTTATTCAATAATGAACTAGTTATACACTATATGGCTAAAGGTGATCGACCACTTGCGATTTTAGAAATTTTATTAAATATCTAGAAAAACATATGAAAAATTATTCTGAAACTCTAAGTAAGTGCGTAAACATAATAGTATATTTCATACATTTCCGTGAGGATTTATTCCCGAAACTCCATAGGGGACAGTAAAAAAATTGAAAAAGAATGAATATCTTTTGGATAATCCTGTCAAAACTAATGTAGCAAAAGCGTTCAAACTATAGATTATGATTAAGTGGATAATTGTAATAAAGTGTGTTCGTTTTTATGCGGATAACATGTATACTCGCAGAAAAATTAAGGTTTTTATAAAAACAGCTCCAAATTTTTCTTTTGCTTAGTTTTTTGTTTATAATTCAAAGAGCTCTTAATATAAATTAATGTTCTTTTCCGAAAACATGACAAACAACATTGTCCACAACATCCTGTAATCAGAATAAAAAGATAACAAAAAATTGTATGAAAAATGAGTAGGTTTACTAAATAATTCTTTATTGCGCAAGCATTAACGCAATCAAAATTTCATTTGCATATTGTGTTAGCTAAATGTATAGAGCAACTTTTATGAAAGTCTCAAAAACATAGCTTGAAAATTCTGAAAGTGATAAACGAGAGAATAAGCTCAAAATCAGTTGTTTCCAAAATGAAGCCAAAAGATGAAAAAAAGAGGGATTGTATCCAAATATAGTACGTGCGGAATTGTGTATTCTCAGCCCCTCATTTTTTTGCTTCATTTTGAGAATAACTGATTTTGAAATTTGCGATTTCTCTTCGAATGATCGACGAAATTTACGATTTTTTTGGAAGCCGATCAAGAAAATTCACGATCTTTCCGCGTCTGATAAACAAAATTCGCAATCTTTACTAAACCGATCGATGAAATTTGAGATTATTCCTCGCATGATCGATAAAATTCGTAATTCTTCCGCGCTAGATCGACGAATTTCTATTTTTTCGTGCCTGATCGACGAAAGTCGCAAATTTTACTAACCTGATCGGCAAAATTAGCGATTTTTACATAGCCGATTGTTGAAATTTGCGATTTTTCTGCATACGATAAACGAAATTCGCGAATTTATTTCAGCCTGATCAACAAAATTTGTAGTTCTTCTGCGTGTGATCGACAAAATTCGCAACATTACCATGTCGGACTAACGAAATTTGCGATTTTTTGGAACCCGATGAATAGAAATCGCGATTTTTTCGTGGACGATGGACGAAATTTGCGCTTTTTCTGCCGTTAACAGATGGAATACGCATTTTTCTGCGCCGAATCAAAGGAATTCGCGTTTTTAAACTAACTTTGATGAAATCTGGATTTTTTTTACGAGGCAAGATGAAATTCTCAATTTTTTTCTGTTGATAAACTGAAAAAACTCACGATTGTTTCGAGGCCGATTAAGGAGATTTTCAATTTTTTCGTGCGTTATCACAAAATTCGCAACTTTCTACTACCTTATCCACGAAATTTGCGATTTTTTTGTCTCTAATCGGCAAAATTCGCGGTTTTTTCCCACCCGATCAATGTAATTCGCGTTTTCTACGCGATAAACCGCGAAAATATAAGATTTTTCCGCAGCCGAGGAATTGAATTTGCAATTTTTATGTGCATCATCAATGAAAGTGACGGTTACTTTTTTTTTTGCCCGATCAACGAAATGCGCTATTTTTCGCACCAGACCAACGAAATTCACGTTTTTTTTCGTGCCTGATCGAAAAAAATCACGATTTTTCTGTGCCTGATCGATAAAACCCGCGATTTTTCATATCTGATTGGCTAAATTTGCTATATGAAAAGTTTGTGATTTTTTCCATACCTGATCAACGAAATTCACGATTTTTTCAAACGTCATCGGCAAAATTCGCTAATTTTCTGCACTTGATTAATTAAATTCGCGATTTTACCGTGCTCGATCTATGAAATTTGTATTTCTTATTTGACTGACGAAATTTTATATTTTCCCAATCAACGAAATGCGCAATTTTTCGCATCCGACCAACAAAATTCGCGTTTTCTTTCGTGCCTGATCGATAAAACTCGCGATTTTTTCGGTGTCTGATTGGCGAAATTTGCTATTTTTTCCAAGCCCCATGAAAAAAAAATTTTAATTTTTCCAGTACCTATCTCTTTTCTGCACTTGATTAATTAAATTCGCGATTTTACCGAGCTCGATCTATGAAATTTGTATTTCTTATTTGACTGACGAAATTTTATATTTTCCCAATCAACGGAATGCGCAATTTTTCGCATCCGACCAACAAAATTCGCGTTTTCTTTCGTGCCTGATCGATAAAACTCGCGATTTTTTCGGTGTCTGATTGGCGAAATTTGCTATTTTTTCCAAGCCCCATGAAATTTTTTTTTTAATTTTTCCAGTACCTATCTACGAAATTTACGATTTTTTGGTCTCTAATCGACAAAATTCGCGGTTTTTTCGTACCCAATCAATGTAATTCGCGTTTTTTACACGATAAACCGCGAAAATATGCGATTTTTTTGCAACCGATGGATTTAATTTGCAGTTTTTTCGTGCATCATCAATAAAATTGACGGTTTTTTTTTTTTTTTTTTTTTTTTTTTTTTTTTTTTTTTTTGCCCGATCAACTAAATGCGCTATTTTTCGCACCAGGCCAACAAAATTCGCGTTTTTTCCGTGCCTGATCAACAAAACTCGCGATTTTTCTTGACCTCACCGATAAGACTGGCGTTTTTTCCGTGTCTGATTGGCTAAATTTGCTATTTGAAAATTTCGTGATTTTTCCATATCTGATCAACGAAATTCGCAATTTGTACAAGCCTCATCGGAAAAATTCGCGATTTTTCTGAAATTGATTAATTAAATTCGCGATTTTACCGCGCTCGATGTATGAAATTTGCATTTCTTAAGTGACTGACGAAATTTTATATTTTCCCAATCAACGAAATGCGCGATTTTTCGCATCCGACCAACAAAATTCGCGTTTTTTTCCGTGCCTGATCAACAAAACTCGCAAATTTTCTGTTCCTGATCGATAAAACTCGTGATTTTTCCGTGTCTGATTAACGAAATTTGCAATTTTTTTACGAGCCACATGGGAAAAATTTGTGATTTTTCCATACCTGATCAACGAAATTTGCGATGTTTACAAGCCTCATTGGCAAAATTCGCTGTTTTTCTGAAACTGATTAATTAAATTTGCAATTTTACCGCGTTCGATCTATGAAATTTGCAATTCTTAAGTGACTGACAAAATTTTATATTTTCCCAATCAACGAAATGCGCGATTTTTCGCATCTGACCAACAAAATTTGCGTTTTCTTTCGTGCCTGATCGATAAAACTCGCGATTTTTTTGGTGTCTGATTGGCGAAATTTGCTATTTTTTCCGAGCCCCATGGGAAAAATTTGTGATTTTTTTCCATACCTAAACAACGAAATTTGCGATTTGGTGCCCACATGTTAATCCACGGGTCATAGATTGTACATCCCTACTATAGAGATTATTTAATGAAAATTAAGTATGTAGCAATTTTTAAATGTAAATTTAATTAAATTTGAATTTTTAAATTTAATTAAATTTTAAATGTAAATTAAATTAATTTTTTCAATTCAAAATCAAGTTAGTCCTATGGCTGATAGAGAGCCTAATATTCGAGAATATGAGCGTCCCCCCGCTTTTTTTTCCAGGACTACACCACTGTATACCTGGACCCAAATCATTTATTATATCACTCATTTTCAAAAATATTTATTGTAATAGTAAATTTTATCATAAAAAAGTTCTAAATTAAGGAGGTAAAACTGAACTAATGGATTAAATTTAGATTTCTACACAATTGCAATTTTTATAATCTGAAAATTCAGGTGCTTCTTCGCTTCAAAATTAATTTTTTACATCCGAAAAGTTGTGTGTTATATGGAGAATTGCATTATAAAGATCCACTACTGTACATATGTATACCATATATATATAAGACAGTTTTATATATCTGCATATACATTCATATATATATATATGTATACACTTACACCCATACATGTATGTATAAAAAGTTATGTTATGTTTTCTAATAAATTAGAAGGTTGGACTTTAAGGAAGTCATTTGGATCAATAAAAGCACGTCAGAAAATAAATTGGCCTAGGATAATTATTTTTATAAAAAAATAAATTGAAGTTATTAAATCAAATCTTTACTTTTTTTTTTTTTTTTTTACAATTATTTGGCAGAAATTTGCAATATTTTTTTAATATTTTTTAACAATCAAAACAACTAAGTGACAGATTTAATGTGCCCAGTGATAAATTTTTTAATACAGCAATTTTAATTAAATGAGATGACACTGCAGCAGATTCAACAAACTCACTGAGGAATTTTATTGTAATTTATTAGCATCTGAAAAAGATAGGTACAAAAATCAAAATAAATATGCACTAAGTACCACGAGGTTTTATAGATTTTTATAAAATAAATTTAACCATTTCTGTACATTTACACTGTGGCAGAGAAAGATCAAATCCTATAATCTCATTGCAACTTTTGTAAGCATTATATATTTTTTTTTTTTTTTTTTTTTAATTCTTGTGGAGAAAATATTGTAAAATTTTTATATTAAGCCAATCCTTCCCTTTGAGAACATGAAATATTGGAAAAAGTGGCGTGAGTTGATTTATAAACATAATTTTCTCGAAATTTTCATGAATATTCCTCACATTAATGTTTATAAACAAAAATGAATTGGTACAAGGAAGAATGTGATCTTTGAAAAATGGGAAACAAATACACTAGGGGGCAATGAAATCAAAAAAATTTTGATTCATTTATCGACAAAAGAAAAAAAAATGCTGTCAAGCTGTGGATGAAATCAAGTTCCAATCAAAGATAGAAGGGCTTATTTTAAGAATTTTATAATAAATAATTTTTTTTTTCAATCAATGAAATTAGCTATTTTTGTTTTCACAGCTGATTGAAGATATTCATAATTTTTTCTGTGATTGATTAAATTAAAAATATCCCTAAATATATATATGCATATATTTAAAGAAGAATTATAAAAAACACTAATTCATGGAAAAATTGCATATTCATATAATCAATAAGTAATAACATATCAGAATAGCTCCAGAGCTACAAATTTAAAAAGCAGGACCAAAAGTATTTTCTGCGCAATATTTTTTGTGAATTGTGTGTTGGCTACACCATGTCTATGTTGTAGCTGACTTCATTCGCATAGCACATCAATGCAATTCACCCCCCCCCCCCCCCCAAATTTTTCAAACATCCACACATTAACTTTATTTATTTATTTTTAAAAAGAACTAGAAATTTTCAAATCTGAAGAAAAGGGATATTAATGTTTAATCCACATTTTTAATTAAAGGCAATAGGAAAAAAGAAAAATAAGCAATAAATACTGAATTATGAAAGAAAATTTGCAGAAATTGCATATTTTTATCTTATAGCATAAAAGTGGCACCCCTGTAAGCCCTGTTTGTATCTTGAACAATTTTTAAATATTTACTTTAATTCTATCCACAGATGTAATGATTAGTAATTCTTCCAAAATTTGATGGGTTAAACAAATATCCAAAGAAAACATAACTTCTTTTTTAATAAAAGATTTTTTTAAATTAAATATTCTATACAGAAGGTAATGCGCCAGTGACAGGCATTTCCTGATTTCAATATATTAAAACACAACAATAATTTTACAACAGTGGTTCAGGCCATACATAAAAACAAAAATCATTGGACATCCTTTTTTTCTTAAAAAAAAATTAAAAATTTAAACCAAGATTTTTCTTAATAAAATCATTCATGAGTCATAAAAATATATTTCTTTACAAGTGCTTTGGACATATTCAACAGTCTTGATTTGCTAATTTTCATTTTCATTTTTTACATGCTATTCTTGACTTCCAAAAGTTGTGGATGATTTTCTAGTATATTGAGGAGGATACCATCAATGTATGCTTTGAGCTTATCATTAACTTCTTTCTGTTCACGTAGGGCATTCATCATCTGGAAAAAATAAAAAACAGTGTTGAAAATTAATTATAGGAAAAAATAAAGTTTTAAAGACACACAAGGTATTGAAGTAGAAGATCTATATAATGCAAACCTACAAACACAAGGCTGTGCATTATATGGGTCACATTTCACACATCATTAAATTTACCTCATAAATACAGCCAAAATATGTCTAAAACATATCAAAATACATTAGATTACCTTCACACCTGCATTCCTTATCCGAATTATAAATTTTTGTATTATATAGATCAGGGCTGTCCAACGCGGCGCCCTTTTGAAGGCTGCAAGTTATGAACATTTTTTAAGAATTAAATTCCTGTTTAAAGCGTGCTTTATTAAAATTTCCTGAAATATGCTTGTGATATTTTTAAAACTTCTTTCTCGCATCTAAAATTAATGTTGTTTTGATGGTCTATTGTCTGTTTTAAAAACGGGAATAGGGCTTGTCATTTCCTCCCTCAGAATATTCATATATTAGGTAATTTTTTTTTTAATCTATAAAATTGGGCGAAATTATTTCCTTCTCTTTCAGGCTCTCTTTAGAGCCACCCATTGATTGATTACTATGTGAAGCCTGTCTTTGTTTCTGTACTTTTTATACCAGCAAATTTACTCCTTCAAAATAAATAAAGGAATATTTTTGAGTCCTCAAAAAACCTAACAATATCGCTGGTTATCATTTTATTTTGATATAATAGGCAAGATTTCATTTTCTGGCTCCTTCCAATAACTTTATATATATATGTTGCAGCCAATACCCGAAATTGGCCAATTCTAGAACTGGCCGGCCAATTCCCGAATTGGCCAGCAACGTTAAAAAATGACTGGCCAATTCTAGAATTGTCCAGCCAATTCGCGAACTGGCCAGATGCAATTGGCCAATTCGTGAACTTGCCAGATGCGATTGGCCAATTCACGAAATAGATATAAGCACTCGGCTTAATCCTTTCTAACATAGTTGAAAGTGTCTATGAATTACATTAATCTAGACGTCAGCCTGTCCGTGATCTAACTCGAGTAAAGTTTCCGGTTAACATGTAATTGTCATCGTATTTGGTTTATCAATTAATTTCGATATTGAAAGGGAATTGTGTACTATTTTTGGTTAATTTAGTTGGGTACACAAAAATATTTCTTTTCAATATAATCAATGGGAATCTTTTTTACTGTACATTTTAATGTTACATTATCTTAATTACAAAAAAATTGGTACTTATGCATCATAGTTCGGATGTTGGCCAAGGATTCCCGGCCAGTTCGCGAACTGGCCGGCCAAAACCCGAAATACACTATTCATTTCATGTATTTCGGGTTTTGGCCAGGAAGCTTGGCCAGTTCGGGTATTGGCCGGCCAGTTCTAGAATTGGCCAGGCTCCGGGTATTGGCCGTAACATATATATCCCCTCGTCGAAAAACGCATAATTCGAAATTTACAACGATTTACAGTTATTTAGAAGAGTTTTTTTTTTTTTTTTTTTACATAGTAATACTTGAGATCCATAAGGGGTCTTATGCTTCTATAGCGAAGTTAATTTGCATATGTGTATCTCTTGGATAACTGTTGCATGTTTTGAGCAATGTTATTGGCGCCTTCTGCTGTTTGTCAAAAGTTGAGATGCACCCCTGCTGGATAAAAGGTTGGACAGGCCTGATATAGATCATTCTACATTTGTTAAATATACATTTTAAAAATGGTCAAACATAATTGGACCCAAATCATACATTGCATTATTCATTTTCAAAAACATTTATAGTAATAGTAATTTTTTTTTCATTAAAAAGTTCTAAATTAAGGAGACAAAATTGAACCCATGCATTAAATTTAGTTTTCTAGACTGTAGCAATTTTTTTTTTACAATCTGGGAATTCAGATGTTTCTTTATTGCAAAATTCATTATTTACATCTGAGAAGTTGTGCATTATATGGAGAATTGCGTTACATGGGATTGCATTATAAATATCTTCTACTGCATGTTGATACGTAAAAAAAAAACCACACATGTGGTTAAATTCCTGACACTGATAATTTGTTTTCCACATTTATGACAATCTTCTTTGTATAGCTAATCAAAAGAATTTTATTATAAAAGTAAACATTTATTCAGTGAATGGACAGCGATCAAACATAACACAGAATATTAGTACAACTTTTGGTAACAGATCATGAAGAGATATACAATCTTTTTAAAAAATAATATAAAACAAGTCGAAATATGTTGTAAAACATACAGGCAAGTTAGGCAGTCTAAAATCAAATTTGCTAGAAAAATTCGTATGGATGGGGATAAACAAATCCTAAAACTATCGAAACAGCAGAAAATCAGATCTTTAATACTACAACTTCAATATTATTTGTAATCAACACTATTAAAAATAACTTGATAGATAATTACACTATACAAGACCTATTGAATTTTGATAGAATAAAAAGATTTAAGAAATTAAATGAACTTAGAATCAACACACAAAAGATATTTGCAATTCTAATAAATCATATTTTAGCTATCACACAAAAGATATTTGCAATTCTAATAAATCATTTTAGCTATTTAAACTTCCAGTTATAATTTCCAAAATACTATTCCTATTATTTTTAATTTTTTAAATTATTGAGTAATTAAATTTCATTCTTGAGCTGTTAATAAATAGATTACTTTAAAATAAATAGAACTTCTTAAAACTACACTATGAGAAAATTACTTAAAATGCTGACAAAAATATTTTAAAAGACGTTAAATGACTTTAATTCTTAGTACTTTCAACTGTAAACACAGCTATCATCAGAGAATATAAAAATACCATTATTAACGTCTTAATTTTCAAATGTTCCATAGTTGGTGTCAAAAAAGGAGTGAAAGTGGAAGTCAATTTTAAGATTCAGAAAACATTGAGAAACTGAAACAAAGATATTCAGGAAAGAGGAATATTATTTGTTTTAAGATTCTTTAAGTAGGTCGATCCAAATTCTGGGTATGTTGTAGGATAAAACCTCATTATAAAAAAAATTTCTTTAGCAACAATTTCTGTTGATTCTCAGATGATTAATTCGTTAAAGGACATACAATTTTTGCATCTTTGAAATTAACTTGTATATTTTGCTTCTAATTGAATTTTGACAGGGTTGTTGTTGGTCGATTGTACTTCGAATCTCTTAAATGTTCTTTAATACAATCTTTAAGTTTATAAGTCATTACTATGTATCTGAGATAAAAAATTTCTGTTTTAAGAGGAATTATGCTCCAGAAATTTCATCTTTTAGGACTAGACACTGGATCTTTGAGCATTTAAAGCCACCAAGGTGAGGAAAAAAAATTCTAAATAACACAAATTTAAGATATATTTATAATCTTGGACCCAAGCAATGATTGGTGGGTCTGTTAGTATTCTAAATTTAAGACTAAAAATCTCAGTCCATCTGTTTGTAAAAAATAGATAACAACATAAAAAATGACCTAAATGGTAAAAAAAAAAAAAAAAAAAAAAAAAAAAACGATAAAAAAAAAAAAAAAAGAAGCATTAGGCAGAGCTGCCATATACTGTCTAAAGTGATAGTGGTATAAGTCACATTTTCTAAAATGAACAAACAAGAGTTTTCTGGATGTGATATAATGAATTCCAATGAGTAAAGTATCTTTCACTGCTACCAGCAGGCAATTTTGTGTAAGTATCACACATACAAATTTTCTTCTAAACAATTTTACATGCATACTCTTCATGCATTTATGGTTAGTTATCAATTATTATTAATAAATGCTTGGTTTGAGTTTAAGTAATTTGGTTTCATCTTTTGTTACCAAATGTCTTTTTCCACAAAAACATAATAAATTTACTTTTCTCAAAATGTTCCCAAGAAGAAAAAAAAATACAGCGAATAAATACTATACAGTAGAACCTCGATTCATCGCTTTTCAAGGTGTGCGAGAAAAAAAACGATGAGTGCAAATTAATTTCAAAACATGAAAAAACACAGTGATTATGCATTACTAATGCATGCAATGTGTAAAGTATGCTAATAAATGCTAATTTGTTGCTTATGAAACGGTAAAAGAAATAAATCAGAGTTATAGAAAATTGATATTTATTTTAAGAAATCAATAACTTTTTTTTTGTTTTTCATTTATTATTTTTAAATTTAAAAAAAAATGAATTTTCAAGATATACAGCATTTTTCTGGTCAATTTTTTATAATTTCATATAGTTTCAAATCCTGTAATTGCATTAGGCAGACTTGGCACTGGTGGATCAGCTTCATGGGCATGAACGTTATTCTCCGCTTCTTCGCCATTATTTTCATTTTTTGCATTATCACACATTTCTCCTATGTTTAGAGTACCACATGTTGGATCATCTTGATCAATGGAAACACAAGGGCGGCGCCAGAATTTGCCCGACGTGGGGGCACTGTCTCCCCGACAGGGGGGCCAAGTTCATAACATATATCAGAGGTCCCCGCGTGCTGGAGCAGGTCCTAAAAATTGCATGGGCAAAAATTTCAAGGACCCAGTTCGTACAAATTAAATTAATGTTCCGGTCTGCGTAAAATTTAAAAAGTTGTCCTGCTTATATGGTCTAGCAAGTATTATATATATTAGCCCCTTCCTCCTCCCCCCCCCCCCCAAAAAAGGGTAAATCTCGACCCGACTTGACTCTATTTCTACAAAACATGAATTTTTACTTCGATATTGTTATAAACTGTTTTACACGAAAAGTTTTGATCAAAAAAAAAAAAATCTTTTTTTTTTTTTTTTTTTTTTTTTTTTTTTTTTTTTTTTTAACTATTTGGGAAATAGTTGTTGATCTCGGTGGAGAACTGGAAAATCTGAAGCAGATCTGAATCTTTTTATTGATTGAATTCCGGAACTTATTTTATTTTATTCGTTTTGTGATTGGTCCATATTTAATGTCCAAAAATGAAATACTTCTGTTGACACGATGACAAAAAATGTAATAAAAACTTTTAAAATATTAATAATTTGAAAACAAATTGTGGTAAAGTTTGCAAACAAATTTCATTTAAAAGAGCATTTTTTTCTCTATGTCACTGTGTAAAAATTTAAAATGTGCGATATTTGGAAGTTTAAAAATTCGCAGTTCCGAAAATTGTAAAACTGAAATTGCATTTAAACCTTGTTTATGTTGGGCCCAGGAATATTTTAATGTTTAATCCATGTCGTACATAATATATGAGGCGTAATAATGGGTGCTCTACTGTATGTATTACTGAATGCAAAAATACAAATGAAAAACTTACATAATTTCTTTAAAAAGTTAAATTATTATTATCAACAAAATTATGAATTCTGCGTATAAAGAAGTTTTAAAATTAAAGCACTCGGGTAAAAATATCAAATTACATACAAACGCAAAGAAATAAGAAATCATTTGAACTTACTCGTATGAAAGACTTGAAACTTTTTATGTACTGCAGAAAAATAGTATAGTTCACACATTCGTAAAAAGATTGAACTCATAAAGTATTTATAATTAGTAGAAATAATAATTCAAATGCAAAATTTGCAAAGTCATAAATTTCATTGTTTTATAGTCAGATTCGTTCTTTAAAAGGTCATTGTAGCATTGTTCTTACGGTTACTGCATTATTAATTATATAATTTTTGTAAAAAAAAAAAGCATTAAATAGACGATTTCGATATTTTTAAATAAAAATACTAGATTAGGAAAAAGAATTAACTCCTTATATCTGTGGTCAATGGACATATGTCGATAATAGGGAACTGCACCTCATGTAACTCTGAAATATCCTTCAAGACTATCAGAGCAGATGTTTTTCTAGTAATTCCCACAACAACATTGAGATGTATAAAGGTTCTTTTTACAACCAATCAGCAAGAATACGTTTGCTGAAGCTAAACAACATATTCATCGATCTCTTTATCATTCCAGCAGTCGAAAAGTTTGTTTTATATAAACTTGCAGAACAGAATTTGAAAACTACTCAAAACAGATAGTCATGCATTTCCTTTTGGTGAACTGCAGCTGTTCTTTGCAGTTTAAACATCGTTAGATTGAAATCTAAATAAGAATACGAGTATAAAGAAACAACATACTTGGCTAGAACAAAATCTGTATAAAACTGAAATTTCTTTCAGATCCTTTTTCGTTAAATCTGAACACGTTGCAGTACTAAATACTAATTTCCTTGAAATTAATGTGAAAGTAATTAATCGAACTAGAATTTTTGAAATATATAAATTTTAAGAGTTTATAAGTACCGCGTTTTACTTTTTTCATCATTTTCTAATTTAGTCATTTTTGAGAAAATGTAATTATTTTATAAACTCTCAAAAAACATTTCGCAAAAAATAAAATATACAGGCAGTAATTTGCTGGAACGCACGTGTGGTTGGAACGGATTTTTCTATTACTTGAAGAATTTTCTGTCTTTTGATCGTAGAATTTTTTAAAAAATTGAGATTTGATTCATGAATTTTTCATATTTTGAGAGAAAATAGAGGCAAGTAAGAAATCAGTTTATAATAGAAAATCCTAGTACACAGCGTTGTTGCGCAGTTAATTAAACAGTCCTTTAATTAAAAAAATGCATCTGTAGATATTGGAGGATTTCAGGTAGTTTTAGCATTAAGTTGATTAATTTTCTTTATTTACGAAAAAATGTTCAAATTAAAGCAGACTTTTTTAGCTATAGAAATAATAATAAAAACAATGGGGGAAAATATCTTCAATTTCCATTTTGTTTTAGAGTGTATGTTGATCAAATGCACAAAGTGTGATGTTCCAAATTTTGATAAGATCAGAATTTAAATCTGAAACAAAAACTTTAACACAAAATTTCCAAGAGAAATGTAAATGAAGTGAAAAATTGTAAAATAGTTGGGAATCTAAAAGTGAATTATTTTAATATCAGCGAAAAGCGATCTGCAATTATAAATATATCGCTGATTCAAACTGCAGGTTATGCATGAGATCTAGCTGCGGGTTAGAGGTCTGCGAGGACCAAAATTTCCCGCTCAACATTGCCGAAGCATTCCTTTGATTTTCATCTTTTCTATTATTTTAATTAATTTCTGCCTTCTGACATAAGATTTTCTTTTAATTTTTATCTTAGATTTCTCATTTTTACATATTTATAGATAAAAGGGATTTAAATTCCTTTTCTAACACGAATAGTACTAAGCAACACAGATGCCAGAATACCCATGTAATTTGACGAACATGCTGTTTAGGTGTGAGTATTTCAGGTATTTGGTGTTTTTTCTGTATTTTTTGCGGGAGGTGGAGTAGAAATGGCAAAATTAAAATGCAATTTTTTCTGTTTTTACGGAATCTAATCAATGGAAGGGGGATAGTTCAATTCACGGATTGTTTACCGAGCACGGAATACTCCACGGAGTGGGTTATACCTGACCTGAGCTAATTAATTATATATCCATTCAACCTGAACCAGTTTTTAAAAAATAGATAACCCGAACTTGACAAAACTTCTAAAATCAATAGTATTCATTCCGAACGCAATCCCAACTCAGTATGAAAAAACAAAATTCCATCTTGTAAAGCAATAATGGAAAAGTAGTCTAGTATCAATTATATTTTTTATGTAGAAAAATCGATATATCTGTATATTCATTCATTGACATTCAAATAATGTAATTTTTCATTTTAAAATATATTTTGGGGATACTTTTGAGGAATCTGATAGAATCGAGCCCATACGCTAAAACAATTAAAATTACCCGACTCGAAAAAAAGAAGTCAATTCTAAACTTTCCGAAAAAAAAATAACTTTAGCCAGGTCCGACTAAAACCACCAGTCGAGTTGAGTTTAATTTTCCGAGGAGATGCAGGATCTGGTTTCTACCTGAAATCCGATTTAAGCTAGACATCTCTACATTTCGACCTGAACCCGAAATATTTCAACCCAACCAAACCCTAATTGTAGCTGATGAAAAAATATACCCATGCTGTAATGCAGTTATGTAAGAATATGTTTACAAATGTATATTCAGTAACAATTTCAGATTTTAAGTAAAAAAAATCAGTATTTTTCGACAATTCGGGTTCATCTAAACTTAAATTGCAAGAATCAAACTTCAGTCAGAAACCGATGTATAAAAAAGAATTAGTTTAGTCAATCCGACTTTCAAAAAAAAAAAAAAAAGCTCCATATTTCGACCCAATTTGAATGGGCTGAAATTCAAAAGTAAAAATATTTTCCCCGACGAAATTGAATTTTGACCCCAATGGGGGGGGGGGGGGGGCAGGTATGCCCGATGGGGGGGCATATGCCCCCACGGCCCCCCCTCTGGCGCCGCCCTTGTGGAAACATAATCACATCCTCTATTATATAAACTGCTCTTCATCTGCATTATAGTCGCCATCACACATACAACCAGGACAAATGAGTTATTTTAGGATTTAAAAAAAAAATCCAGTTTGTATGTCATATGGATTCACATAACTTTCAATTTCATTTCGGACAGGAGAAAAAATTTACAACGATGAATGCGGGTAAAGGACTTTAGAAGAACGATGTTTGCAAGTTTCATTAACATTATTTGTGATTTGTGCAGAGACCGTAGAAATAAAACTATCAATGCAAGAAAAGATAGATCGGGGTTTCACTGTACTAACATTTCTCTAAATTTCACAAGAAAAAATATTTTACTTATTTATTTCTATTAAAACCATGACTTACTTCATCTTTGGTTAGAGTTTCGAATTCATCAGCAAGAGAGACTTCAGTTCCTTGATTCACTAAAGATCTACCTTCCTGCAAGCTATTGGCTAGTAACTGTGCATTTAATTCTTCATTCGTTTCAATTATTAATTTATTTTCCTGGAAAATAGAAGAACCTTTATGAGAACTGATTTTTCAAAACAAAACTTCAGTTATTAATGTAAAGTAATAAAACTTTAATAATCATATTTAAATAGAAATCTAATTTTATCTATACATTAAAAAAAAATGTTTTATAAATCGTAACTGACATGTCTGCTTGGTAATACCCTTGAAAATGAGCCAAGTACCACAGTTTCCAATAACTCGTTATTGTTTCAATATAGCTAACTCCTCTTGTCTTGTTTAAGTTTGCTATTTATTGGGTTATTATATATTCATTGTAGATGTTAAATAGCTATATATATATATACATACTACTATAAATATATACATATATAGTTATATATATATATAGTTATATACAGTATTCTAACTGACATTTGACCAAAGTTAGTAATTTGACTAATTAAAATTAAAAACATTCTCCAAATGAAAAAAATATTAGCAAAATAGATTCTCCGTGTAGCACACACAAAAAAAAAAAAAAAAAAAAAAACTTTAATCTTTTAAAAAAATTCCCTTTTTTTCAATATGTTCTAAAATTACCTAAGTTTTTATAACTACAACAACAATTGTTAATCTAATTTTAACTATCTGCTACAAATATATTAAAAAAATATATATATGCATATAAGAAAAACGAAAAGGAAAAGAAAGAAAAAGCAAAAACAAAGTACAGCAATTTGGTGAATGTAATCACTTGTTTACTCCCGAAATGAAGAATTTAGTCACAATTTGGCAGACTGGCTAGCGACAGTGAGAGTTATATATATATATTATATAGGTATGTATTATATATATATATAAAATCCAGAAATCTAGTTACAGAATTAGTTGCTCACCATTTCTCACTAAAGTAACAAAAGAAAGAAAAAGAAAGGGGAACAATAAGACACTGGCAGCTTGTGAGTTATTTAAATACCATTTTACAACATTAAATGTATGAAAATAAAATATGTAAGTATGAAATAACATACAGAAGTACATATGTACTGTCTTTTTTTTTTAAGGAAAAAAGTAGCTATAAATAATACACATGCACTACCCAAACGTGAAAAAAATGTATTGTTTTACTTTTTATAAGACAAAGACAGAAAAAGAAAATGCAGAAAAAGAAAAATCCCATCAATATTATTTTTCAAATTGTTGCAGAGAAAACAGAAAAAGTCACTCATTCTTTTAGGAAAAATATCTTCTTTTAATTAGTTTTTTAAAAAATATGAATAGAGGGGTGTCTTTATGTCAAAATTGTAACAAACTTTGAAATTTGCAAAACAATCTTATTTTTACAGATTTGGAATTTATTAAACAACAACATAGAATGTCAATGGATGCAGTGTTCTCACTCCAGTTCGCCACTGAACAAAATTGCAACAAAATGTTTCATTTGGCAAGTAAATAAACAACGAGACTCGCCAAATTGTGAGTGCTCAATATCTGCTCTTTTTTGTTTGTGATTACAATTGAGATTCTTATCCATGTTACTATATGATAATTGTTGCTTTTCATCTTTAATCGCACCATGCTATTTACATTATTATTTATAGAGATACTGATTCAAAGCAAATCCAGTTTAGACACAGAAAGGATTATATGATAAGTATTTCTCTGTTGTCAGTTTATCATTATCTATGTGCTAGTAAAATTACAACCATGATTACTCGCATCAATTGCCAAATCAAGAAAAGTTTTCCCGAAATGCGGCATTGAATTTGCCATTTATTGTACAGCAAAGTATCACTGTCCTATCATTATTTTTTTCTATCAGAGTCAAAATCTCATAGCAGTTTACATAATTAGTCATACTGAGTCTGATCATTCAGACTATTATTCATTAAAACATGAAAACATTCACCCTTTTCAAGTGTGTATTTAATTAAAAAAATATATTGAAGTATATGTAAAAAAAAAAAAAAAAAAAAAAAAAAAAAAAAAGATGAGATTAAAGTACATATTAACAGTTTAAGAAAAATTACAAACAAAAACTTATTAGACTGATTAAATAATTTTGTAATGCAAAAGCATTGTTTAAGAAGTCTCCATTTCAATGGACTAAAAATCGCTTAAAAACAATGAGGGAGGGTTTTTTTTTTCATTTTAAAATTGAGACAGGAAAACTAGACAAGATTTATAAAGTACACTGAATTTTAGTTATAGAGTTAGGGATATAGGGGAAAGATATTCAATAAACTAATTTTTAAGTCAAGATTTATTCTAATTATTTTTTAATATACACTTGTGTTACAATGAAATAAAAATACAGTTATGATAACAAGAGAATAAATACATTCACACACACACACACACATACAATTTTTCTAGAAGTGCACTCATATAAAATTTCCACTTCATTATGAAATACTCACATCTTTAACTTTCCTAAGTTCTTGTTGAAGCTCACGATATTGACCAGGTAATTCAAGGAGACTTGGACTCCGATAACGAGATTCGCTGTTACAGTCTGTGTGCTTCTCCAGTTCTCTAGTCAATTCTTCCAGAAGCTGAAGGGGAAAAAAGACAACACAATCACTAAAAAGTTTTTATTTTTTTAACAATCCATTTAACAAGATATGACATTTATAGCCATTAACAAACAGCCAATTATATGCACTTAAAAAGTGTCTTTTTGATTTGTAAATGCAGTTCTTGTTTTCTTTACATTTTATTATATCTGAATTAATTAATAGTCAAATCAACATTTACTACTTGAAAACAAATCTAAAATTTTATAATTTTGCAAAAAACATTTGCATTATTGTCACAAATATTCATCTCACTGCCAGTAATATTTATTACAGTACATAATTACACATATTTCTAAATTTTGTCCCCTATTGTGTAAAACAATTTTAAATGCAGATAATCTTATTTCAACATCAACTGATGTTATTGGACAGTATTAGTAATACTGCCTTAACCTTTCAATATCAACTGGTGTTACTGGACAGTATTAATAATATACCTTAACCTTTCCAAAAGATATCTTCAAAATTCACATTTTTACATACATTTGAACTTTTCTCCAGTTTTAACATCTCCAGCAGATCCATAAACAATGAAAATGCACCTTTTATAACTTAAGGTTTGGAACATTATTCAACAGAAGCCTCTTTTATTCTAGCTTTAAAATGGCTTGAATTTAAAAAAAAAAAAGTTTCTATCACATACAGATTTTTCTGAAAATATCTATAGTTTTCTTTTTGCAGGATAAATTTAAGTAGAATTGAAGGTTATCAAAAATATCATTTTTAAATAATGCTGAAAAGAATTATTAAGGGATTTCGAGCAAAGTGAGCATGTTGAATCTAAAAATATGCATTTAAATGTTTTAATATCATAAAGGCTTAAAATATACAATTATATTCTATTGACAGTGCAAATTTAAGTTCAAAATCTGAGATTTTCAGAGCATTGTCAATTCCGAATTTCAGATCATTTGCAATTTATTTGTTAATCTAATCTAATATATCCTGCCTCCCTCTTTATTATTACTTACATCAGGAACGCATTTGTAATACTAAAAAAAGATATCACTGAAGCAGATATTTTAAGACAAATTCACAAAGGTAAAATATTGGAAATCGTTTATGAATGCTAAAAATCAGAATGTAAAAATTGCCTTGAATGATAAACAAAATAAAGCAAAAAAGTTTCAAAGTCAAAAACTTGCAAAAAATCAAATTAATGAACAAATTCTCAATAAACCTTATTGAAAATAGGACACTTATAATAATGTAGTAAAAAATTCAAAATGGATTTCTCTTACTAAGGTTCAAAAGCCATCACAAGCATGAAAATTCGTTACAATTCAAAAAATCACAGAAAACAAAATTTTCTATAAAGACTAAAACTTTGAAACCAGAATTTTTTCATGAACGTCAAAAGAATCACAGAGGATAAAATTTGCTATTATGCAGAAAGTTTGAAACCAAATCCTTTTTACAAATATAAAAAAATCACAGTGAAAAAAAACTATAAAAAAATTATGAAAAATTTTAAAAACTGAATCGGTTTAAAATTTCAAATATACCTTATTGAAAACAGGACAAAATTTACAATATTTTGCCTAAAGACTGAAACTGAATTCAGTTCAGTAATGTGAAAAAATCACCAAAAACTATGAGAAAATGTAAAAATTGCATTAACCCCAATCCCCCTCCACTGAATACCCAGAATTTGAATTTCAAATTGTAAACACTGGAATTTAAAACTTTGTACTATTTTAATATAACCAGTCACAGCAAGTTAAAACCATTCTTGAAAATGCCTCAATAGTTTCAATGACTAACTCAAAATGAGAAATTTCAGCCATCCACAAATAAATTGAATTTTCTTATTTAAAATATTTTGATGGTGTTTTACAATAATTTATGATTAAAGCTAATAGTTTTGATCTATGTATAAATATGGAGATCTTTGGTGATTTCTTCAGCTGTTAATCTATGGCGAGTGGCTAATACAAAAATATTGCTTCAAATAACCTTCAAAATTTTATTTGAATATATAATTGATAATAACACTCTTTATTTAACTCAGCTTTTTGTATGTAAAGAAAAAAGTTTTGTATGTAGCAAATTTTATATTTGATTTTTCCCTTGCTTCAATAAAAATTAGGTACAATACTTTTTTATGATGACAATACAAGACTAATATTTTAAAGACTTAATTATAAATTAATAAATACATTTTAAGGCATTTTCTCCTTAGCTAATTGTAGGTGATCAATCATCAAATAATCTTTTTTGTTACAGTGTTACCATGATAAGTTTTGAACTCATCAACTATTTATGAGTTACAAAATCAATGGAGTTAATACTGTATATATGACAAAACCCTCTTGTCAAATGGGCCAACTGGCTGCAGAACTGCTACAAAAATATTTTAAATATTAAAAAAATTAGAAAATACAAATAAAAAAACCCCAGTATAATAAATTTTTTTTTAATTCTTTTTATTTTTCACATAAAAATATAGTTTTGGTGTTGTTAGTGGACAATATGCACTTATTAAATACAGAAAAATATTTTACAGTTTTCACCCTCAGTAGCAAAAAATTTACCAAGTGTCTCTGACAGATACTTTAGAAGCAGAAAATAATCTACAGGTAAAGTATTTTACAATTTAAGCTTTAATTAATCAAACAATCACTTGCTAGTAATTTTTTTATGCATTTTATTCATTTTTATTAATTAAATCTAAATTTTTTGTAATAAGTAATAAAGATCTAAACATAAAATAAAGCAAAATAAAGGTTCGACAAAATAACTCTGTAGGAAAAAAAAAAAAAAAAAAAAAAAAAAAAAAACTGAAATACTTGTCTGGAATTTTCTGCTACTGGGTTTTCAGACTAGGTTCTGTACACGTAGCAGTATCTTCTGTTACTTAATAATGGTACACCTGGTACATGTTCATTGAACATACATATTCATTTAAAAATAGAAATATAATAAAATAATTTTTTTTTTTTGTTATTTATCTATTTAAAGATTTTAGCAGCACAAGCCTCTCACAATGCTTACTCTCACCCATGATTCACTACGAGATATTTTGTATGAAAAAGCCCTTCATTCAAGTAAATGTTTATGTGAGTTTTAAGTTTGTAAAAAGTAGAAAATACATACTTATGAAAATTTTTAACTGCTGAACTAGCATATGCAAAGAACAAAGTTAAAGTAATTTAACACATAAATATTTGAAGCAATTTCAGAAACTATCAACAGTATGAATAGTCTTGAATTTTTTTTCAATGTTTCTAGCACTTAATAATGATGCAGAAAGCATTTTAAACTTCCAAACGATTGTCTAGGTGGGCTAAGTTCAACTAGTTATTTGTGAATTAAATATGGTACTTTCTATTTAATAGTTTTTCATTAGAATAACATGAAAAAGAGGACTATTACCCAAAAGTTATATGCATATATATATATCACACACAATTGAAGGTAAACTTTAAATGCTTGAAAAGTCTGTTTCAGATCATAAAAAAAATTTCTGATTTTAAAGTTAGAATAAATAACATACAAAATTAGAAAAATGAAAAAAAAATAAATAAATAAAATTTTTAAATTTCCAGACAGATGTAGAAAAATAGCTTCATTTATGTACAAACAAATATTACACCAATTTAGGTAAACCTTACTGTTGAGATGATACTAAGCAAATTACCTTATTATTATTATCTCTTTCTATAGCAAATTCTTCTCTTTCCCGTCGAATGCATTCTTGCAGTCTCATATGATCTTCACGAATGTTAAGCAATTCATTCGTGCATTCGATTAACTGATTTTGAAGCTCTTGTTTTTCCTGAAGATAAAAATAAATATTTTGAAAAATATAATAAAATGTAATTAATAAGAATAATAATAAAAGATCTAATAAAAAGTTTATTTACTTTTAAAACAGAATGAACACTGCACTATAAAAATAATGATTCGACATACATTTGTAAAAATATAAAAAAATTTGTAGAATTAAAAATCCCTTGACCTATGAACATGTGAAGTATATTTAATGATATTTAAGATTACCCATTATTGGCATTTAATCATACAGTTTGGCAATAACTTTGCAGTCAATGGAATAATCAGGTGGCACTAAAATAATTTATAATGATCTGTTAAGTAGAAAGTGTGATGACTGATGATGTATTTTTTTGTTTTATTTAACGGTGCTGCTTCTTTCATCACGTGACGAACGAGAGAGTGAGGAGAGGAGGAGCTACGGAATATGAGAAGTGTGTGTGTCGTAGGTAAGGGGCGAACCTGAGAATGTTTTGAGCAGGTAAAAAGAATTTAAATATTATTCTGTAATTGGAATATGGGTGTGCTAAGGGCACGATGTTTAGATGTGTTCGAAAGATTTATGTAGAAGTACTTGAAGGAGATGTTTAATCCACAGTTATATATATTTAATTGTGTATGTGTTCCAAGTTCCGTTTAGTGTCGTCTTGTGTGCTACATGTTCTAATTAAACTTTTGTTTTCGTCGAAACCTCTTGGATTATTTATTTATTTGGATATACATTTTACACGGGTGGTCCGCAGAGAATTGTGAAGAAACAGCAATAGCGTGTATGACAGGAAGGACTATAAGTAGTTAACCCCTTGACTAAGATCATGCACATGTTCAGTGCATATACTATAGATGTGATAATAACATTTAATATATATATATAAAAAAAAATAAGGAAGGCATTGTTTTCAATTAGCAAAAAATGGATGAGTATGAAAGTTCAACTCACAGCCACAGTACGATTAAAATATTACAGCTAATGAAAATGTTTTATTTGTTTATGGCTGATTTTAATAAATTTTTACACATTCATAAAAGATTTAAAAATTAAAACAAATATTCAAATGATTCTGATGAAAATTAGAACTAAATTAATAGTTGCTAAAATGTGATATCACAATAGGGAAGGACATAAGAGAGAGTGGGTAAAATAGAGTTTTAGTCCCCCTAAAAGGGGAAAGAGGACCACTTTTATTTAAAAAGACTATGCGACTTTACTGTGCATCACTTTTTAATGTAGGGGTTGAAGAATTATTTATCTAACAGCAGGGTTAGTGGAGCAAGACCAATTAAAGCTTGCTGCATTTTTAAACATTTAAAAAAAGTTAGCTTTTAAATCGCTAGATAAAGATTAGGCAAGCAATAAAAAAGAAACAAATATATACAGATAGATGACTAAACTAAAAACAAAAGAAATAACTGTTTATCTAAATTAGGGTGTTTATCTTCCAATGGCTGTTTTAAGTTAATATTGCTCCAAATAATTATTGCTTTTACAATTAAAAATATAGTTTCCAATATTAACATATGAAAACTGTATATTATTCTTTTTTGCCTAAAAAAAGTCTATGCCAAAAGGCAAAAGTTTTTTGTCAACAAAATGACACAGATCTTGTTAAATATAGCTGAAAAATTCATTTGCACTCAGGACCCGACTAGCAAGTTTCTGTGCCCAGGGTACTTTCAGTTTTTCATGGTCCTTTGGATTGGTTAATTTACCAATACTAGTTTTTTTTTACATGTTACTCGCTTATTCAAAAAGTGTCATTAAAAAAATTATGTATCCTGGAAAATTGAGAAACTGTTTCAGAAATAAAAATACATTTTTTTTCCTATTATTTATTGAAATTTGCTTTTAAATATATATTGAGATATATTTTTGTTATTTTATCTTATCATATTAATATCTCAAACACCACATTTGTTTTCACAATGGAAATTTAGACAAAACTGTGAAAAATTTTATGCCCTTTTGAAATTTCGTGCCTAGGACACAGGCCCTGGGTGCCCATGCGATAGTCAGGGTCTGTTTGCACTTCCTTTGAATGAATATATATATATATATATATATATATATATATATATATATATATTTCAGGACTGCAGCGTTCTCAATAACTTCAATACAGGAAGCGATCACAGATTGGTTAGATGCAAACTGCTGTTAAATACTAAAGTGGAAAGAATGAAGCTTTTGCTACACTCAAAGAAATCAATCGATATTATAAACCTCCAGAAACATAAAGAAGAATTTCATTTGGAACTTCAAAACCGTTTCCAAGTACTTCAATCAACTTTAGAAGAAGAGCAAGATGTTACAATAGTGAACAAGAAGCTAACCAATACTCTACAAGAAATTGCTAAGAAGATAGCCGGTGATGCACAAGTAAAACAAACAAAGAAAATAACAGAAGAAACAAGAAGATTGATGAAAAAACGCAGAGAATTTAAAATGAAGAAAAATGATCCTAAATCAAGAGTTGAATATGCTGAATTATGTAAAACAGTAAGAAAATGCGTTACAGAAGATATTAGAAAATTTAACTGTGATCTTGTTAAAAAGGTTCTGGAAGATAACAAAAGTTTAAAATCAGCTAAGCGCAAGTTATGTGTTGGAAGAAAAGGCATTTTTGCACTGAAGAAAGCAGATGGAACAATCACCAAAATCAGCAACGAAATAGTACACATTGTTGAGAAATTCTATAATGATCTATATAAATGTGAAGATCAGAGGGAAATCAACGTACACGATCAACGAGAAATCTTAACAGAAACTGAAGAGATAATCCCAGTGATGACAGATGAAGTTTTACAAGCTATTCGATTTATGAAAAAAGGTAAATGCCCTGGAGAAGATGGAATTACAATTGACCTTATCAAAGAAGCAGGAGAAGAATTTGCAAAAAGGCTATCCTTACTGTTTTCCAAATGTCTCAAAAAGTCAGATGTACCAGAAGATTGGAATAATGCTGTGATGATACTACTTTACAAGAAAGGAGAGAAGGAAAACATTAAAAATTACCGTCCGATCAGCTTATTGTCCGTGATTTATAAAATTTTTACCAAAGTTTTAACGACAAGACTTGAATCAGCTCTGGACTCGGCTCAACCTAGAGAACAAGCAGGATTCCGAAGTGGATTCAGCACAATGGATCATATCCAAACAGTAAGGGAACTCATAGAAAAGCATAAAGAATATAATTTACCTCTCTGCCTTGCCTTTATTGATTACGAAAAAGCTTTTGATTCCGTCTACACATCAGCAGTAGTAGATTCTCTGGAGGGCATTGGTATAGACAAACCTTACATCAATATCATAAAGAAGATTTACAAGAAAGCAACAGCAACCATCCGTTTAGATAAAGGAAAAGCGAAGATCAAGCTCGGAAGAGGAGTAAGACAAGGAGACACCATTTCACCCAAGCTTTTTAATGCTGTCTTAGAAAATATCTTCAAGAAGCTGGATTGGGAAAACAAAGGGATTAGAATAAATGGAGAATTTTTAAGTCATCTCCGCTTCGCTGACGACATTGTAATTTTCAGTAACAGTCCTGAAGAATTGGAAATTATGTTAAAAGATCTTGCAGAAGCTAGCATCAATGTGGGATTAAAAATAAATTTAGAAAAGACTAAGGTGATGTTTAATTCATTTACATCAAAAAAGAAAATTGTCTACAAGAACACTGAGATTAAAGAAGTGCAAAGTTATGTGTACCTAGGACAGGAAATATCATCGGATAATAGTATCATGAATGAAATCAATAGAAGAATAAGAAATGGGTGGAGTGCTTTCGGGAAGAACAGTATTATTCTGAAGAGTAATATGCCTCTTTGTTTGAAAAGAAAAGTTTTTAATCAATGTATTTTACCTGCATTAACCTACGGAGCAGAAACATGGACACTAACAAAACGGATGATACAAAGATTACAAACAGCACAGAGAAGCATGGAAAGATGTATGCTAGGCATAACTAGAAGAGACAGAAAGAGGATAACCTGGTTAAGAAATCAAACAAAAGTTTTTGACATCCTTGAAAGAATCAAGCAGCTAAAATGGAAATGGGCTGGGCACATTGCAAGAAGACAAGACAATAGATGGAGCACAAATATACTACAGTGGTATCCTAGAGATGTAAAACGACCAAGAAGACGACCACAAGTAAGATGGAGAGACGAAATTAGAAAAGTGGCTGGTGTAAATTGGATGACGAAAGCATTAGACAGAAAACATTGGAAAAATCTGGGGGAGACCTACATCCAGCAGTGGATCGAAAACGGTTGATGATGATGATGATGATATATATATATATATATATATATATATATATATATATATATATTATTTAAAAAATAAATTTCAAATATCATATGAAAATTCAAACATCTTATTTTGAAAATAATTATTGTATTATAAGTCACTCACTGATTATAAATCACTATTAAAAAAAGAAAAAAATATGTTTTGAACTTCTGAGAAAAAATAAAATATAAATTTTGCAAGTAGTTACAACAATCACTTTTCATCCTTTATTTTATTTATTTATTTATTTATTATTTTTTTTTAAATAGAGATCTGTTTAATTTAAAATAGTTCTGGTTTCAAATTTTGCAAAAAGAGATTATTTCACAGTGCTACATTGAATCCTATGAATCAGCTTGGGTTTAAAATATCTTTCAACATCCATCAAATAAAGGAAAATCAAATACAACTAACTAAACATATATTATAATGCATAACATGCTAAGAATAATAAAATGTATACCTGTTTTAATTTTTCTAATAAAGTTTTAGTTTTTAAAGATTCTTCACTTAGTTCCATATAATCTTTTTGAAGAGAAAATAATCTGTACAAAAGAAAAGAAAAATTATAATAATAAAATGTTTATTAATAATAAAAGTTTCAGCTATATGACCTATAGCTTGGCAAAAATGTAAACATGATTGAAAACGTATTTTTCTTCACTAAAAATCAAAAACTAAATTTTACCCAATTGATGCCTGCAGAACAAAATTAAAACAGGGGGAGATTTTGGAACAGATGCGGAAGTAAATATGGTGTCAAAGTTGCTTTAATTGTAATCAATAGGATGGACAAAAAATAAGCTGTTATTTTTTTTTTTTTTTTTTTTTTTTTTTTTTTTTTTTTTTTTTTTTAAATGGCAAATCAAAGAATTTATCATTATTTAATTTATTTTTTTGGCATCCTTTCCTCTATAAGTTTTTTTAATAAAAATCCTTTATAATTAGGGCTTAAAAAACAAATTTTCTCAAAAAATGAAATTTGCAGAAAATTGGGGACGAGAGGGTGGTTCATTTTGTTTAATTTTGGAGTTTTATTGTATATATACTATATTTATTTATTATCATACAAACTGAGAGAAGCACCACAGCCCTTACAAGTAAAAATTAAAAGATGGAAATTTTTTGGGGTGTGGATGATCTAACAATTACTTTTGAAAACACAACCTTTCGATAATTGATGGTTGATTAGCTGGGCATTAAAAAAGATCTCAGAGTGTAGGTGCATTAACGACAGTTTTACAATATTGTGAGATGCAGGAATTACATGTATGCATTTGGCCAAGGGGATTAATTACAGAATAATAATTATTTAAAAACCCTAAAAATTCACTAGACTATAATTGTATAACAATGCAAATCAAAAACATTAAAAAAATACATAAGAAAACAAATCTTAGAAAATATTAATTAGAAAATTTGATCAAAAATTTAAAGTAGAATTTAAAGTTAATGATATAAAAATACTTACTTATTTGCATACTGCTCGACTTCTAGCTTGCTTTCTCGCTCACAGCGTGCCTGTGAAAAAATAATAATAATAATAATAATAATAAAAATAAATAAATAAATAAATAAATAAAAGAATAAATAAAAATAAAATGTTAAAACAGGACATACAAAATGAGTTAACATGCATGTTTACATTGTAGGATATAATAATTTGGATTAAACATATATTGGTTCATGACCTTTATTTCCTTTGTCCCAAGGTAGACAGACATGCCACAGTTAAAAAAAAAAAAAAAAAAAAAAAAATGCAGTATAAAATTTTTAATCTAGCAGCATCTGTTTTTCAGACATTTTGGAAAGCTTCATTGTTCTCTTCAATTTATCTAATAAAAGAAAGATATTTGCTTGAGCATGTGTCTTGTAAACAAAGGAAGCATCAAATGTGGTGCTCACAGATTTTAATAATTTTAAAGTATGTCACAGGCAAGATTCGTTGATGTATACCAATGGATATATAAATCTGATATTTATTTTTAAAATATCAATATTTTTTATATAGTTGATAGAAATTTTTACAATATGAAGATGTTTGATATTTTATGTGTTTGATTATTCATTTTCAAAACCTGTGCAAGATTTTTTGATATCTTCATTCAAAACAAGTGTAAATGAAATTTTCAACAATTATTGATTCAATTATTAAATTTAACTGTGGTGTGTTATTCTATATATACACAAAGAAATTTTCTCACTGTAAAATTACTGTAGTAAATTTTTCTAAATGTCACGTAAGTTACCATGAATGACCTAATATTGTTTGATTGAGTTTTCATGTTAAGTGCAATATGTTTATAGTTTCTAATTTATACTATGCTGAAAAATATTTACTGCCAGAATTGAGTTTACTATTTTGAAGATATCAGATATATATTGGGGTTGTCCCTCTAATTATTCTGGTGAAAGGTTTTCTTCATAAGGCCTTTTGTTTTTGAAAAATTAGGAACATACATTGGGGGTTCAATATGCATTTTAAATACCTATTACTTTGAAAATGTCTGTGGACTTCATAGTGTAGGCATGCACAATTATTGTCTAAGAAGTTGCGGGTTTGATTTCACCTTGAGGCTTTTTTTCTTTTATATTTGTAACACTATACAAATTTTAAACTGCCTCTTGAATTCTGCAGCTTTGAGGTTTTTTTAATCTTCCCTTAATTACATTCTTTTTTTTTTTTTTTTTTTTTGGTAATTTTTAACCTAATATTTTTATTGACAAAACTTCAAACTAACTTATATCTAGAACTGTTTTTATAAATTTATAATTATTTACTTCTTATTTTTTAAGCACAATTTCAAAATAATAATTTTTCTTTTTTTTTATTTAAATAATGGAATTTTAAGTGAAAATTCATTATTTTTTATATAACTATACAAAATATTTTTCATACATGCATGAAACATATCTCTAAAGCATATTTAAAATTAAATAATTTCAACTGCATATCTTCACAACAATAATAAAATATTAAATCAGTAATGTTTACATGTAAATTTTTACAAATTGTAAATAATAATAATAATAATAAATCCGAGTACACCACAAATTCAATTGGACCACTAATATAAAAAATTAAGTGATCTGCTTGGTCTGCATGACTAGAGACTTTTTTCCCCTTTTGTGACAGATGAACGTAAATTTTCTGATTCCTGAGAAAGGCGAACAAAACACAAACCAGGGTTGGCACGGTTTAAACCAAATGGTTTTTTTCTCAAAAAAACCAATTGGTTTTTTTAGAAGAAATCTAATGACATTTTCTTTTTTTTTTTTTCTTTATAATTTATGTGTTTCAGATTATTGGACATAAATAATTTTTACTTTTAACACTTTATTTCAGTAATAAGTATTATATATAGTGGGTTTAGGTCTTTTTTTATGAATAGAATTAAACCAATTGGTTTTTTCTAAAATAAAAAAAAAAAAAAAAAAAAAAAAAAAAAAAAAAAGCAATTCGTTTTTTAGAAGAAATCTAATGACATTTTCTTTTTTTATTTATAATTTACAAGTTTAGGATTATTGAATATAAGTAATTTCTACTTTTAACACTTTATTTCAGCAATAAGCATTAGATATATTGGGTTTACGTTATTTTTTTATGCATAGGATTAAAATCAGTACACATTGGTGATCATATCTATTGCTCTAAAGAAAAAACTTCAAACATGTGAATTGATCAAAGATAAAATAGATTCAATATTTAGTATAAAATATTTTAATTTTTTTTAATAATGCAGATTATTTAATGCAATTAATAATGTAACACAATGATCTTTTAAGATTTTGCACAAGCTGTAAAATTTTTTTTTCTTTTGGGAGATTATCTTGAAGAATTAAAAGCAAAGACTGGTTGCTAATTATAGCATTTTAATAATAATTTTTTTCCCTCTGCTATCTGCTGAATCTAACGACTAAAAATGTTAACTTCAAACTGTCGCTCAGAAAGAAAAATCCTAAGAAGTATTTGTAATTTATTACTTGAATGATTGTGGAAAAGAATATTTATCAAACTACATACAAATGTTTATTATTAGTACTCAAAAGATTGTTTATAAAGATTTACAGGGTATCAATGGTGCACTGTGTAGAACAGTTAAAACTTTCAACATAAGACTGTTTGCTAAAACTGTTTAAATTGAAAAATGAATTTTTTCAATCTTCAGCATAAATTTACTATAATTATTAAATTTAAATTATTTTAAATGAAGTTATCCTGCTTATAAACCAATACTGTCTGTTTTTATTAGTAAATATGCATGTATATGTAATAAGAAAGGATGTTTAAAAAAAAACCCGGTTTAAACCAAAAAAACCTGGTTTAAACCAAAAAAACTGGTTTTTTTGGTTTTTTTTTAAAAAAACCTGGTTTTTTTCCAACCCTGACACAAACTACAAAATTTTATTTTATTTAAAAAAATAAATATATATAAAAAAATAATTTAAAAAAATTGCATTCATTCTTATGGTCAGTTGAAATAAATGGTTGGAAATAAAATACATAATTAAAAATTTTATAGTTTTTGTTTATGTACTGTATACATTTTTATTTTAGTAAATTATAATTTTACATTTTATTATTCCAAAAATTTTGGCTAACTGCAAAGGAAGTTTGATACATATTCTAGTAGGATGGAAGTGTCACTCAATGGGTTAATGTAGTTTTATGTAGCAGATCAATGATGATGACTATGGACCAGTAAACTCTCATGGCTACTGGTCCTAACTTTTTTTTTTTTTTTTTTTTTTAATCAATTCTACCGCTGACAGATATTTAAAAATATTATCATTTTCATGAAAAATATCACTGTCTATGTGATACACAGAAATTCAACTGAAAATGCAAAAATCATCTGTAAATGAGATAAAATTTGAAACTTTGCACATTTATTGAAAACTAATGACAATTCAATAATTAAAAAAGTTGCCGCTTAAAAGGATCAAAATAAAAAATGCTGGATAAACAGGTCAAAAGCAATTAAAAAAATTAATAGTTAATTAACAATTAGAAAAATAAACATAAGATTTTTAATGGTCCAATTAATTTTTTTTAAATTAACAATTAGGAAAATTAACAGAAGATTTTTAGCAGTATAATTAATTTTTTTTGTACTACTTGGTTATCCCATCGACCAATTTAGCCAAATTGTACAAATCGCCAAACTAATAGCTAAATTACACATATTGATGTAATTTTCAATTTAAATAATGAAAAAGCAAATAATTAGTAGAATATTAATAAAATACAAATAAAAAGTCGAAATAAAAATAATTTAATGACATCTTAAACACATTTATCGTATTAAAATAGCAAATAAAGCCTTTGTGCACAAATGTTTACGGATAGAGAGCCAACGAATATAAATGCACAAATAAAGTATGAGAAGGTGGCAAATAGCTATTTCGAATCTACTAATGAGATTCTTCATCAGTGCAAAACTCAGCGAGCTAAAAGTAGCAAAACTGAGCGAAGAGACAGAGAGACGCAGGCTTATATACCCGCTATGGGAACAATCCCGCCTAAAGGAAAGCAACCAATGAGAAGAAAGCAGCCAAAACCAACTGAGTGGACAAGTAGCGACATCTATCTGAGAACAAGCAAAACAAAAACTAAAAAGCGAGTGAAAAAAAAAAAGTATTAAATTAACGATTTCCAAATACTTGGAAAATAAGGAGTACTAGATAAGTCATTGACTAAGGAATGAGAATTTTTTATGATGTGGTAAGCTTCCCAAAAATCAAGATCAAGAATAGAAGGACATTTATGGATGATGGTGGCTGAAGAAAAGTTAAACTTATGTTGAGAAGACCAACAATGTTGAGCAATAGAGGAACGTTTAAGCTCCTGATTTTTGACATACCTTTTATGTTCCATTAAACGAAATCTGAGAGCACGTTTAGTCTGACCAATATAAAAAAGACCACATTGGCAAGAAATTTGGTAAATACCCCAGTTATCTAAGTGATCAATGGGGTGCTTAAGATTTGAAAAAGCAATTTTATTTTCAAGCACCCCATTGATCACTTAGATAACTGGGGTATTTACCAAATTTCTTGCCAATGTGGTCTTTCTTATATTGGTCAGACTAAACATGCTCTCAGATTTCGTTTAATGGAACATAAAAGGTATGTCAAAAATCAGGAGCTTAAACATTCCTCTATTGCTCAACATTGTTGGTCATCTCAACATAAGTTTAACTTTTCTTCAGCCACCATCATCCATAAATGTCCTTCTATTCTTGATCTTGATTTTTGGGAAGCTTACCACATCATAAAAAATTCTCACTTCTTAATGAATGACTTATCTAGTACTCCTTATTTTCCAAGTATTTGGAAATCGTTAATTTAATACTTTTTTTTTCACTCGCTTTTTAGTTTTTGTTTTGCTTGTTCTCTGATAGATGTCGCTACTTGTCCACTCAGTTGGTTTTGGCTGCTTTCTTCTCATTGGTTGCTTTCCTTTAGGCGGGATTGTTCCCATAGCGGGTATATAAGCCTGCGTCTCTCTGTCTCTTCGCTCAGTTTTGCTACTTTTAGCTCGCTGAGTTTTGCACTGATGAAGAATCTCGTTAGTAGATTCGAAATAGCTATTTGATACCTTCTCATACTTTATTTGTGCATTTATATTCGTTGGCTCTCTATCCTTAAACATTTATCGTATTTAAATTAATTGGATGTGACATTCACGATCATCCCTTATTGACATTTAATCTTATAGTTTGGCAATAGATTTTTGGTCGACAGGATAACCAAGTAGTACCCTTTTTTAGTCTGAATGAACACTGAAATCCTAAATAAAATTGATTTAAAAAATCACACTAAAAATTTAGAAAATTAATAATAGTTTAAACACCCCTCAAAACATGGTTTTGTAATAGGTCTAACTAAAAACTTTAGAATAATTTGTAATTACTGAGAAGTTATCCAACAGTGATAGAAAGGCCATGTAAAAATTAATACAAAAAGCGTGGGGTGCTCAATATAAGTTGTTAACGATATTTCATTAGTAGCTATTTCTGAAACTTGACTTAGTATAAAATAAATAACAAAGTAACCCACGCTTTTTGTATTAATTTTTACATGGCCTTTCTATCACTGTTGGATAACTTCTCAATAATTAAAAATTATTCTAAAGTTTTTAGTTCGACCTGCTGTAAAAGCATGTTTTGCGATTTTTTAAGCTTTATTTATTATTTTAAAAAACACATAATTAGTAGAATATTAATAAAAATACAAATAAAAAGTCAAAATAAAAATAACTTAATGATGTTTTAAGCACGTGTATTGTATTTAATGTCATTGAATGTGACATTCACGATCATCCATTATTGACATTTAATCTTATATACTATTATTTTTAACACAATCAAACTGATTGGTAAAGTAATCATACGAATTGAATATTTCCAGCTGAGCGAAAAATTGCCCAGGCCGGGAATCGAACCCGGATACTTGGCTTACAAGGCCAATGCAGCCAATCCCAGCCGGCTATCACCCAGATAGCTTAACAGGTAAAGCATTGGCCTTGTAAGCCAAGTATCCGGGTTCGATTCCCAGCCTGGGCAATTTTTTGCTCAGCTGGAAATATTCAATTTGTATGATTACTTTACCAATCAGTTTGATTGTGTTAAAAATAATAGTATATATACGTATCCATCGTTATATGGAGTTCTATTACCTGCGGTTTATTCTGCGAGCTGTTTCAAATGACAGACCGGATGTTACGACCAATAAGGTTATCTGAGCGAAAAATCCCAGCCGGCTATAGCCCAGATAGCTTAACAGGTAAAGCATTGGCCTTGTAAGCCAAGTATCCGGGTTCGATTCCCGGCCTGGGCAATTTTTCGCTCAGCTGGAAATATTCAATTCATTTAATCTTATAGTTTGGCGACAGTTTTTCGGTCGATGGGATAACCAAATAGTACCAAAAAAATAATAGTCTATTTTTTTTTTTTTTTTTTTTTTTTCTTTTACAGTAATATGAGAATAAATAAAATTTTCTTTTCATACACCTCATTTACCCTTTTTTTATAGACAAATAGAACTGAAAAAAATACATACCAGATTAACTTTTAATATATTTGTCACTCCTGTAGTATTTAAAAAATATAAATTATATTAACTTTTGCAAGTTACGTAACTAATTTTTTTTAATCATAAAAATATTCAAATTTTCAGAACTTGCAATTCATTAATAAAAAATGGGAAAAAACATTCAAAGTGGGATCAAACCCACAACCTCTTGGACAATAAGTGCACAGACATGCTAACTCTACACTACAAAGTCACCATACACTGTTCAAGCTAATGGGTATTTGAAACATATGTTGAACTTTGACCCTGGATTTCCGAAAAACTAAAGGAACATTTTTAATTTAAATTTCTTTTTTTTTTTTTTTCTTGCATTTTCTGTCTTATTTTTCCAATAAAGGATGAAGCCATCCTGTTTTTGCATAATGTACTTTTCCTGTCATCCTTAATTATTATTTACAAAAGAAATTTCACTTAAAAATGATCTCTTAAATAAATGTAGATAAAAGTGTATTATTTTATAGGTATTGCAGACAAGATTTAGTATATTGTTCATTTTATATTAATATTTATTTTGAAACTACACCATCTAGACATCATGTGCCAAAAAAAAAAAAAAAAAAAAAAAAAAAAGGCGGGGGGATTTTATGGATTTATCCAGCTAAATTCACATAATTTCAATTATTATTTTTTATAATAATTTTATATTAAAAAAAGAAAAAAAAGCAGTTGAATTAATGTCAAAGAGAACTCTGAACAATTTCAATGTAACTAAAATTTTAACATCCCTTTGCAATGACTCTATTAAAAACATACAATGCTAGTAAAACTAAATTTTAACTTGGCGAAGCAAATAGACTTTCGCCTTCAGTAATTAATAAGATGTTAAATATTTTATATTTACATACCATCATCTCCTTGAATTTTTGTTGTTCTGTTTCAAGCCGATCTTCACTGCGGATTTCTATCTCCCTTAGTTGTTCTTCCAAGGAAAGAATCCTAGAGAGAAATTTGAAATGTTAGAGTACCAAGTTTTTTTTAATCGTGCTTTTATGTTTTTTTAAAAATCACCACATACAAATTCATTTTTCCCCCTTGAATAATTCAATGGAATTTTAATTTTGTTTCAAATGAACCGCGAAGTATGCGCACGAGACAATTGCGGACACAAGTCAGAAATCACAGAAAACCTTTTAGAAAAGATTGAGATGTTTGCGCAGAAAACAAAACAACTAAACACTCATTGTTGCCAAAAAATGTTTTCAGAAAACAAAACAAAATTAAACACTTGCTGTTGCCAAAAAATATTTTCTAACTTGTTTCAGGCCCGGACTGGCTCCTTTGGGGGCCCTCGGCTAGAGACCGAAAAGGGGCCCCTTACGGGAAATTTAGCGAAAACAGAATAATATATTTTATTCTTAATTTTAGGGTTGGTTGGCAAAAAACCACATTTAGGCTATTTTGTCACTTTGAAAATAGTTGAGTAAAATGTAAGCTTTTTGTAATGTTGTTAACTTACTTTCACAATATATATTTATATTATTTTTATACACCATACCTAAACTAATTCCATGCTAGAAAAAAGTAAGAATTATTCATTTTAAGTGGTTATTACTTAAAAATGAGTGTGAGGTATATTTTTAGTTTTTGGCAATCAAATGATTGTGTAGAACTCCTAATAATCTAAATCCTACTGTGGTACCTAAGTAAATATTATAAGTGACATAACAGAAATAAAAAAAAAGTGGTACGTGTGATCGCAGATCGCTCAGAGTATTTCCTTTGACATATCTTTGAAAACAACTTATCCTTAAATTAATAAATCCAATTAATGGATGGGAATTTTTCCAGAGAGAGAAAATTCGCCTTGAATACAATATTTCAAATGAAAATCAAATTTCAAATTCTTTTTTAATTGCTTATAGGCGTTAATGCCAACTTAGTGAAAAAGATTCCATGCCGGGAGTCGAACCCGGGTCATCAGTATAGCGCACTGACGTTCTACCGACTAAACCACATGGAACGACAACCAGCCTGGAACCTTCTCAATATTGTGTGTTGACAAGGCTTCATTTGCTGCACGTGGGTGCAAACATTCGCTACATTCGCAGCACGTCACAGCAAAAGGGGTAGAAAAAGAAAAAGTTCCATAACTTCACCAATTCTTAAGTTATCAAATGCGATTAAATTTATTGTACATCTACTCAATAATATCTACAACTTTTATACTGGCAAGTTTATTATAGGACTGATACTTATGGCAAAAATAAACTAAATAAAAATTGGAGTTTCAGAAAAAACTTCAAATCCAAACTGCTTATATTATTCTGACACATTTTTAAATTCATTTTTGATTTTACTTGCATCCAAATGGCAGATCCTCTTATTTAGGAACTATATAAGGCGAAGCATTGGCCAGTTTTTTGCTAAACGCAGGATATATTTCAAAAAAGGATGCCAAAAAGGCATTTCGAGAAACGGAATTTCTCGAAATGATCTTGATTGAAAAATTGAAGTATTCAAATAACAAACTGCGTTTTTTTTTTCTGACTCATTTTTAAATCCATTTTTGCTCTCAAACGCTTCCATTCGACAGGTTCTCTTATTTAGGAACTGTATAATGTGGCGTATTGACCATTTTTTTGATAAAGGTAGAATATATTTCATAAAAGGCTGCCAAAATGGGCACTTCTCACAAATTTCCAGAAGCGATCGTGATTGAAAAAATTGAGGCATTCAAATAACAAATTTTTTCTGACTCATTTTTTAATTCAGTTTTGCTCTCAAACGCATCCAATTCACAGGTTCTCTTATTTATGAACTGTATAATGTGCCTTATTGGTCCGTTTTTTTATAAAGGCTGAATATATTTCAAAAAAAGCTGTCAAAGTTGGCACTTCACACAATATTTCCCGAAGCGATCATGATTATGTTCAAATAATAAATTGGTTATTTTATGACTCATTTATAAATTCAATTTTGCTCTCAAATGCATTCAATTGACAGTTTTATATTATTTAAGAACTATATAATGTACCGTATTGGTCGATTTTTTAATAAAGTCAGAATATATTTTAAGATATGTTGTCAAAATGGGCATTTGAGCCGAAATTCGCTTAAAATGATTCTTATAAAATCAGTTCTTACAGAAAAATAAAATTAAAAATATTTCAAATGCGCCAAATAATGTTGTTAAACTGGGCTTATCTCTAATCTTATTTTATTTTTTGTTAGTAAAATGAGCATTCTTCGAAAACTACCTCCGCCTATAGGCCAAGCCAGCAGAGATTTTTTTAACTGTAAAAGTATAAAATTAACAAGCCTGACTATTGAAGGGATTTGGAATCGAATAGTGTTTTTAATTTTGGTAAATAAAATACTTGTATAACCTTATTGAAATATAAGATATTCTTGTCAAACGGTTGCTCATTTTTCTCTCTTCCCATGCTGTCGTTTCCGGAAATTCTATTCAAAACGCTACATTTGACAGTATTTTCTTATATCAAAAAATGGATAAATCCATTCGATTACATAAGTTTCTGAATAAAAACACTGGTTAATCTAATGTGTTTTCGAAAAAAAAAAAAAAAAAAAAAAAAAAAAAGAAGAAGAAGAAGAAGAAAATAGAATTCAGAAATGTATCAGAAAGTAGCTCTTTTGGATTTGAGAATGAATTTGGATTTGGAATGTTTAATAAAATAATATAGAGATATTTCCATAAATCTGTTTTTACTATAATAGCTTCAAAAGTTACGATGTTTTAACATTTTTTCCCTTTTATTCTAAGCCATATTAATTTTTTAATGATTCTTCATTTGAATGTTGGAAGTCTAAGAATCTAAGTAATCATTAATGTTGCTAATGTGTACTTCCTGTAAAATATCTGTAAAATCATTCCATAGAGATGTAGTCAATATTCTTTTTAAAAAAATTCTTAATTATATGATAATAATCTGAATTTTTTTAGAAATAGTAGAAATTGTTACGGTCTGGGACTGTTTTCGCTGATTTCTGTATGGGCCGGGCCTAAAAATGTAAAAATATGAACGGGCCGGGAATGGGCCTGGAAATTTCGGCCCGTGCAGACCTCTAGTTCTTTCATCCTTTTTCTCAATGTTTCAAACCCTCTCGATTGCGAGAAAGTTCCTACGCCACTGAACAAAGAATCATCCTGTCACTGAACTCCTACTTCAGATTTTTCAAAAAATTGCAGAATTAAAGGCATCGGGAGGATTATTGACTCATTTCAAAATTTAGCATAACATCAAATTCAAAATAATCAATGGTGAAGCTGCAGATGTAAATATTGACACCGTGAAAGAAGAGAAAATAAAACTTCTGAACATAACGAAGGATTTCCATACAGCAAAAATTTTCAATGCTAACGAAACCGACCTGTTTTTCACAGCCCTTCCGGACAAAACTTAAGCAAAAAGAAGCGAAAATTGCAGGAAAATGTCAAAAGCAAGATTTGCCATTATGCTCTGTACCAGAAGAGAGACTGAAGTATGTACCTGAAGCAGAACCAGAAGAGACTGACGAAATAAGACGAATGATAATTACATTCAAGCAATATGACTAAGAAGACTCATTTAATACCTGTTTAACTATGTATCTGAACATCACTTCGGAGCTTTTCCACTTCTTAAACAGCCAGATAACATGTACATTGCATGAGCACATACAGTGTAAAAAGTACGAATTTTCTTTTAAAAAATTTCTATCTTACTAGGGAAATGCAAGAAGTGTAATTCACCGATTTTGACGAAAGTGTGGTATCGTTGGAAAGACCTCATTGTGAGGAGTAAAAAACTCAATAGAACTACCCGTCGAAAATGAGCCGTTTTTGAGATATCCAACAATTTATGTCACGTAGCTAGTGAACGCTTACTACAAGAGTGATTGTGCTCCGGTTGTACCCCGGATTTCCGGGGTTTTCGATCGATCTTTCCGGGTTTATGATATCGTTAGGTTTAGTGGGTAATTCGAACATTAAAAAATATCGTGAATTTCGAAAAAAATCAAGGGAAAAACGCAAATTCCGTCAAAAATTGCGCAAAAAATGACCGATATCATCCAAACAAATTGCGAAAAAACGATCGATTTCGTTCGAAAATTGCGAAAAAATAGTCGATTTCCTTCAAAAATTGAGGAAAAACGATCGATCTCGTTCAAAAATTGCGGAAAAAGCAATAGATTTCGTCAAAAAAATCGTGAAAAAACAATCAATTTCATCAGGAAATCGCGAAAAAAAGATCAATTTTATAAAAAAATCGCGAAAAAACAATAAATTTCGTCAAAAAATCGCAAAAAAAAACAATTTCGTCTAAAAAATTTGTGTAAAAACAATAAATTTCGTCTAATAAGCGTGAATAAACGGCCAATTTCGTTAAAAAAAATTACAAAAAAAGAAAAAAAAGTTATTGGTGGAATGGAACTTTTTGAACCAAAAAACTAATTTTTTTTCTATATATTTTTTAATCCTTTGCTTTCATTAAATACTGTTTTTTCTGCTCCAAAATTGTTTCTTTGCTGTTCCAAATCTTCTTGAGTGAATATGACTTTTGGAATTGGTATATTTTGCATTGATAGTTTTCAGGGTTTTTTACTTGTATCAATTAATTTTCAGGATTTTTCACTCTGAACCACAATCACCCCTGTTACTGGGAAACCGAAAAAAATTTTGGTCTCGATTTTTACGAAAGTAGTATCGCTGAAAAGATATCGGGAGGATTAAAAAACTCAATGGAATCACCCGTCGGAAATGAAACGTTTTCAAAATATCCGACAATTTGTATCACGTAGCTAATGCACATTTACTGGGAAACTGCATTACATAAATTGTCGGATATCTCGAAAACGACTCATTTCCGAAGGGTAGCTCCATTGAGTTTTTTGTTTCTCAAAATGATATCTTTCCAACGACATCATTTTCGTCAAAATCGAGACAACAATTTTTTGCGGTCCTCTGTTAGGTGGGCACTAGCCTAGTATGTATTAGCTACGTGGCTCAAATTATCGGATATCTCAAAAACGGCTCATTTCCGATGGGTAGTTCTTTTGAATTTTTTATACCTAACGATAAGATCTTTCCAACAGTACCACTTTCGTCAAAATCTAAACTAATTTTTTTGCGATTGCCCAGTAAGTATGCACTAGCTACGTTGCATAAATTGTCAGATATCTCGAAAACGACTCATTTCCGACGAGTAGTTCCATTAAGTTTTTTACTCTTCATAATGAGATCTTTCCAACGATACTACTGTCGTTTAAATCGGTGCCTTACACTATTTGCAATTCCCTAGTCAGTATGAAAACTTCAAATTCCAGCATCACGGTTCGAACTGTGAATCTTCTGCATACTAGCGAGTTTGCTTTCCTAAGTTTTTCACATACCTTTCCTTGAAGGGCATAGCTGATGCTTTGTTTGCTTATTTGTGTTTTATGCTGGCCAATTATATACACGTGGGATACAGACAAAAAGAGGGGAGGGGTGCCCTCCGTGGGGGTATTTCTAAGAGAATCTAACCCGTATTTACGGAAGGTAATGCAAGGTTTGAAGAAAAACCACGGAAAACTCCGAACGGTTAGGCCGATGGTTGCGATTGGGTTCGAACCCAGCACCTACCGTCTACCAGTTTGGAGGTCAGAACCTCTCGGCCACTGGTGGGACCATTGCTAACGCAAATTGTCAACTCGTCACAGCTATATCTGGAGTACTACCTACCATCATGCTGAATATTATGCAATCATATGGGTCTTTTAAAAAAAATATTACAGAATATTGAACCTATTATTTGTTGTAGAGGTTTGCATGGGCCCGGGTTTGGCCTGATACCCATATCCAGGCCGGTCAGGCAAAGAAATTTAGCGGGAGTGCTGGGCCGATAAAAAAATTAGGGAACCTGCCAATCTGATATAAAAACTTAAACGAAGACGATAAAATATGATTCGCTTTCAGTGAATGACTTTCGCGAGAATGAGTATAAATGTGCGTCACGAGCCGATGCTAGTTTGACATCATCCAAACAAAAACGCGGGTATCGGGCAGTTATGTGGTATCAGAGGCAGTGTTAATTTTTTCAGCAGACTCATGCCTAAGGCCGTGATCAGGTGTGCACTTTTTTTCTACGTAGCAGAGTCGGGCCAGAACTGGACTTAAATGTTCTCAGAATGTGTAGGGCAGTTACTATGTTTTTTTTTTTTTTTTTTTTTTTTTTTTTTTTTTATATTAATAGCGAGAGTAAACTTCTGTTAATGGAATCTTTAGAAGTATAACTTAGGGTGGTTTTCAATCCACTTCTCAATAACGCGAAACTTTTTGACTAATTTTAACTGTAAATGCATAAAATTCATATGTGTGACTAATAAAGGATTCGGGAATAGAATAATTTTTTCATTTTAAATAAATTATCACATGGTAAGAGATTTTTGTCACGTGACTGCGGGTTTTTCCCCTTTTCAATGATATCGCTTCCAAAAATTAAATTCAAAATGCTAACTTTGACAATATTCTATATATAATGTCTTTATCAAAAAATGGAAGACACCATTTGATTACATAGGTTCTGAATAAGAAAAAAACAGCAAAACTTATGCATTTCCGAAGAAAATGAATTTAGAAAATGTCAGGAACTAACTCCTTTGGATTTGAAAGAAGCTCTAATAAATGATATATTTTCACAAATGGATATTTTTATAATACATCTTCAAAAGTTAATTATGTTTATACCGTCTTTTTTTTTTCTTTAAATCTAAACTACATTAATTTTATAATGAATCTTTATTTGAATGTTCAAAAATATAGGCTTCTAAGTAATCATTAATGTTATTATCGTGTATTTTCTATGTTGAGAAAATATCGTGATTTTAAAGTATAGTTTTAAAATATAAAATATTTCATAAATGTGTATGTAGTATTCTTTAAAAGGATCTTAATTGTATGTTAAGAAAAACTAATTTTTTTATGCAAATTGAGTGGAATCGGGTCGTCCTTACAACTTAACCAAGTGTTAAAAGTTTTAACACTTTTCAATGTTTAAAAATTTTCTCATTTTTTTCTTTCCTTTTCGTACTGTCGCTTTCCTACTACTACTTCATGTTGACCACACTGTGAAATTGCACTAGTTACAACCGTACTATACGAGATTGTCAAGTGAGCGTCGCGATGCACTCTGAATCTGATTCTATGAGTACTGGAGAAAGGGCGATGTATCAATCAGAAGCCCTATTCTGTCTGTCCAAAGACATGACACGACGAAATTATATAAGTTAGCATAAAAAAACTATCAATTGTTTAAAGTTTATTGTAAATGCACATTATTATTGGAAAATACTCAATTTTTTCTTATGTAAGTAATAATTATAAAATTGTATATTCCTTTTTTGAGTGGCACTTCCGGGGCCCCTTTGGGCGGGGGCCCTCGGCGATCGCCGACCAGCCGACCTGGCCAGTCCGGGCCTGACTTGTTTTTACGAAAGCGCAGAAATGCGTTTTTTCTATTTGTCCACAGATGGCGCCTATTAAATCGGAAAATGACAGATTTAACAATTTGAACTCTGGGGGTAAATTTATTCAAAATGCTCAAACGTCATATTGGCACCAGTATTTTGTAAATAAAAGTTTCGGCTATATAATCTATACGAAAAAATGCATTTATTTATTTTCAAGTAAATTTGGATGAATATTATTCCAGTGCCAATGTGACTTTTGGAAATTAAAATTAAGTAAGGGATCCTTCAAAGATCAAAGGGTTAAAGAATATTTTATTTTATTATCTACGATAAATATTTTGAAATGCATGTCAATTTGGCCAAACTATACTTAAATATACCCCCCTATAGGGGCGTGCGAAGAGAAAACTGCGCCCGGGGCGAAGTTGCAATTTGGCACCGCCCCCCCCCCCTCCACTACCAACTTTTTCTTGTGACGGGCCACAAATGACGTTGGTAGCATAAATTTGGCGCTCCCTAAATTTCCGCGCCCGGGGCGACCGCCCCCTCCCTTTCGCACGACGCTGCCCCCCTAACCCTTTCTGGCATGGGAAAATTGTGTTCGTAAAATGAGAAATTATTGTCCGACTCCAAAATTTATAAACGATATTTTTAGAAATTATGAACTTCTTAATTAAAGCTTTGATTGTAAACACAAAATTTCACTAAAATATTCTTGGTGCCGATTGCAAGTTTGGAATTAAAATTGGGTGTGCCCTTTTAATGGGCACAGTGTGCCCGAAGAGTTAAGTATTTATAATTAAAAGCAGTTAGAAAATAACTCATAATTAAAGGGGGAACTTGGAACAAAAATTGCAAAAATGTGTAAAAAAAGTATTCTAAGCGTAAAAGTGTAAAAAATAGCCTTAATGTATAAAACTTGATAAGTATGTCACAACAATCGCTTTGTCCCTTCCTCAAACTAGAGTCCTGCGTGGATAGAGTTGTCTCGACCGGAAAATCCTATTTTAAGTCAACTCGCAATCCGCCCCGAACCCGCAAAAATTATTTTCGGCGTCCCAAAACCCGACGTATTTCAAACCGCACCCAGCCCGAACTCGCAATATTTCAACCCGCAACCTGACTCGAATTCGCAATGAAAGGAAAGTAAATGATGTTTTAATGCTATTATGAAAAATAATCTACAATTGTATCTGTAATCCCATTTTTATGTTTCAAATAGAAGAATGAACAAATGTATGTTTTTTTTAATATTCAATGCTAAAACCTCCGAAGAGTGGACACTTCAGGATAGTTGCATAGAGTCAAACACTGGATCCGGATTGTACAGAATTTTCTTTTTATGAGCTCGGGATGAAACTTATTTTCTTTCTGGGGGTTCTCGCTAAAGAATTTTTACGAAAAATATTTGTTTTTTACCACTCAGCTTCTTGGGATTTTTTACAAAATTTTGAGCTCTATGTTTCAGACAAAAAGAAATAATTCAATATGAATGAGTATGCATTCAATTTATTGCATAAGAAATAAAATATACACATAAGAAATATGAACCTATTAATCTTTAAGAACTATTTTTTCTTTTTTTCAAAAAAGGAAAAATGCTATCAACATCGTGAAATATGTTATTGATACATTTGTTATTGATATACATAAAAACATATGTATCATATTTGCCATAGTTTATGGCATGCACACATACACTTGTTTATGTGTGTAGACTGAGAGGTTTCCGCTAAATAGAGGTATCCACTTTTTCATGAGCAAAGCCATTATTGCATATAAATTTTTAACAAAAAAATATTTTGGATATTCTTTTAAAATTCAGATCAACTGGAACCTGACCCACTAGAATCAAAACCTAACCCGAAACCAAAGCAATAAAAGTCAACCCGATCCGAAAAAAAAAGACCCGCGTTGGGTGCGGGAAAAGCAGAATTACTACTGGTAAGTGGTAAGCTCGAAGTTGAGAATCTTTTTGAGAGCACTTCGGTGGTTACCAGACTATAGTTAAAAGTTTGCATACAAGTCATGCGCGAAATCGTAATAGGCCGGGAGGAGGCAGCACAGAGAATTATCTCATCGAGTTCACGGATAAAAATCTAGGATTAATTAAATATCGATTCACATATTAAGACGCAATCGGTCTGTCAAGTTATATCTTGGTGGAAAACCCATAAAAATCCGATTTTAGCGGTTGACTTACAGGTTTATCATGTTTTCCTGCTCCCATTCCTCCATATTTTCATACTTTTGAGTACAAGAAAGCACAATGGTAAACTTAGGAGTCAACCGCTAAAATTAGATTTTTAGGTATTTTCCATCAAGGCATCTCCATTAGGTATTTTCCATCGGACTTGCCAGACCGATTGCATTTTAATATGCAAATCGAAATCCAACAAATCCTAGATTTTCATCCAATAACTCGATGAGGTGATTGTTTGTGCTGCGGCCTCCCGGTCTATAACTCTTCTTGAAGTTAAATACAAATGCTAAAACACAGTATATTTTAGTATTTCAGTTCTGAATGAAATGTAAAGTAAAATATTAAATTCATGTAAGGAAACGTTACACTGATTAAAGATTTCTTTTAACGATTATATATAAAAGCGGCACATTTTTCGACTACAACATCGAATATTTTAATCTTATTAAAATTATTATCAAGATTTGTTGCTTGGATTGATTAAATCCCAGATAAAAACTTGCAAAACAAGATGCTTGCGGAAATGAAAACAAAACATAAACAGAACAGACCTTTACAATGGAGTTTTAGATGAATGCACAGCACCGAAAAAATGAAATTTTCAAAAAACGACTAAACAAATTATTTTGCGTGAAAAATTAGCAAAAACTTTGTGTTATTCTGCCTTGAATATATAGAAAAATCTAATTTTTTAGATTTCTCATCTGGGGTTCTAGGCACTTAACTATTCTGCCTAGGACATATGTGTGGATATAAAATTATGTGGAAGATTCTGATAGAGAAATTTTTATGTATTTTTTATTTCAGCCAGGCACAGGTGAAAAATCGCCAAACAATTGTTCACATCGCATTTTTTCCGCATTTCTTTAATTTCGTTTAAAATGTAATCCTTTCGCTCATTTTATTTAAAATATATAACTATACTTTAAAACTGAAAAATTAAAAATTCATGACTTTCACTTCTCTTCCTCCCCCCCCCCCCCAAAAAAAAAAAAAAAAAAAAAAAAAAAAAAAACTAAGTAATATCATAAATTATGACATTTAACTTCAACATCAAAGCATTGTTTTAATTAAGTACGAGAAATTTAAAATATGTTACTTCCCGAGTTAAAAATGCTATTGGCGATATTTGCGCTCGGCTAACACAAAAGCACCATGATTTTTTTTTTTTTTTTTTTTTTTTTTTACGGGGGATAAACGGTGTTCCTTTAAATATCCAGAGGGAAAAGGTATACGACGCATATCCCTGTATACCTTCCACTACATCCTTGGATGTGATAAACCTTAATTATGTCACACCTCAAAGGAAAAAGATTTGGTTCACAGAATGTGAATGAGAAAGGAAATTGGGTTTGATATCACATCTAAAATATGAAACAAATTAACTACACATTCTTGCAAGCAGAAAATTATAGTTAATTAAAAAAAAAAAAAAAAAAAAAAAAAAAAAAAAAAAAAAAAAACTACATAATTTTACCCAAGGTAGCAGGCGAACATGCCAGTTATAAATTAAAATATCAAAGGACTGATATGAAAATCCACGAACTCAACATGATTAATGTATTGCACCTAATAAAAATATTTTTAAGATTGATTTAATTTGTTACACATTCGTAAAATGTTAAAAAATAGAACTATCCGTAGAAATAATAATCGCAGCATTTTTTAAACAAGTATCAGCTGCATATTCTAAATTAACAGTTGAAGGAAAAAGTGTAACAACAAAAAGAGGCGGAGTATCACTCGATCGTGACATGTGACGCAAGGAGAGGGAGGAGTAAAACAAAAAACACTCCCTCATACACAAGATTTATCAAATAGCATTTTTCGAACCTGTTTTTTTTTCGAAAAGTACAACGCCTGTAAAACTACTTTTACAGCAGCAAGTGTATCAATGTAGAAAAAGTAACTTTCATTTCGAAGCATACCTTTCTACATGTAATTGAAATAATTGTCTGAGCGAAGCGAAGTCTTTATACTCAGAGATACGTAACGATATTAAAATTCAAAAAAATTCTTTCGTCAAGCAAATCTCAAAAAGTACTTGTCAGATTTTGATTCTGTTTGTACGAATAGGTACCTATGGAGGTAATCTGGTGAATGCGCCACCTACGAAAAATTAGTTCCAAATAGTTTAAAAGTTATATTAAAAAAACTGATAAAAAAGCACAGTTTATTTGCATACGTCACAGAAATTTGGTGTGCGTCATTTTCACAAGCTGGATGTTTTCATTAGATTTCCAAATTCAAGCACATGGAGCAAGGAAAATATGCAAATAATTTTCATGTATGTGCTATAAAACATATTTAAACTTAAGAAACAACGGGAAAAGAATTTTTTTTTTCGTTAATTGAAAAGAAAAAAGGCATAATTCTTAGTAACTTAACATTTGATATTTTGCGATTTTTTTTATAATTGCGTTTTATAATCGCCATGTAACATCTTTTATATTTCGCGCGTGCAAATTGGAAACAATTCTTTCGTATTTAAATTAAATACGAGTTTGACATGGCTGCTTTAGATGTTACTTTTATTAATAGATTATATATTGTTATTCTGTTTAGATCGATCACTTTTTTTTTTTTTTTTTTTTTTTTTTTTGTAATATTTGGTTATTTTGTCATTCAATTTCGCCAAATTATACGAATCGCCAAACTAATAGCCAAATTACACATAATGATATATTTTTTTAAATTTTAAATAACGAAAGAAGAAATAAATTATTAAAACATTTATAAAAATACAAATAAAAAGTGGGATTAAAAATCCCTTGATGACGTTTTAACCTCTTGAAGAGAGCCATTCGCAGTATGTAAACGGTTAATTTTAATGCATAAATTGCCAACTGGCACCAGTAAATTTTTAGTACAATTTTGATCTCATAATATACGTGACGAAACGGTTTTGATTATTTGAGATTATTTTCAATTAAATTTGTTCGTAAATATAAATTGACCATTTTTGGAGCACAAATGCCTTGCCCCTGAAAGGTTTAAACACATGTATCGTGTTTAATACGATTGAATGAAACATTCCCGATCATCCATTATTGGCGTTTAATCTTATAGTTTGGCTTAATCTTATAGTTTGTCGACAGACAAGTAGTACCAAAAAAGAAACATTAGTTGAAGCAATAAATAAAAATTATAAATAATAATCATAATAATAAATATATTAAAAAATATACACATCACAATAAATCGAAAATATTAACACTTACAGCAATATTCAAAATCAAAGTTTTCATCAATTTGGCGACAGACAAAATCGCACCAACTTGGCGCGTATATGGCATTTATGCCATATTTATGTGTAAAAAATAAGCATAAACGTTCATCAGATATGAAATCTGACTTTCTGAAGCCCAAAAAGGACCAAGATTTATAAAAACGCCGAAGTGAAGGTATTAATGGAAAAGTACCATAAAATTAGGACAAAAATATCATATACGTATTTCGGGTACTACTTGGTTATGCCGTCGACCAAAAAAATATCGCCAAATTATAAGATTAAATTCCGACAACAGATGACTTTGAATGTCCCATTCAATAACATTAAACATGATACGCGTGCGTGAAAAAAAAAAGTAATTTTTACCTCGACTTTTTATTAATGTTTTACTAATTTAATTTTTCTTATATTAATTAAAATAAAAATTTAGTCAACATGCATAAGTAGGCTATTACTTTGGCGATTTGTATCATTTGGCGAAATTGGTCGACGGGATAATTAAGTAGTACCGTATTTGGTTTGGCGAAAATCACTTTTGAATTATTTTCTGTTATATTAAAAAGGAAGCAACAATAAATAAAAACGCGATTAAATACAGATTTAATTAATATAGAAAAAACAATTGCCTGGTTACCATGTTATGCAAAACAAGTTGGAAATTGCACGTGAAGTGTAGCAAATGTGATGCGTTCGTACGATAACTAAGTTTTAAAAACATTCAGATCTTGCTGTTATAGTAGCCAGTACTTCGGATACAGTATAGTGTCCGAAACCTTTTTTGTGTTCCTGTAAATATACAGGAAGTAACTTTTATTACACCTCAGCAACGCATATCATATTCATAAAATGTGAAATAGTTTAATATAATTAAAACGCGTCCCAAAAAAAGTTTTCCCGTATAACATATTATGTAGTGGAATGCTTTTAGTTGGCCCTGTAATTTAAAAATAAATATTCTTTGCATCACAGATTGTAAAGAATGTATATTTTAGTATATGTATGTGTATATATATATATATACTTCATAGGTTTATGTCAATTCTACTTTAAATTATTTTTTCATATTGACCGTAATGTAAGGAAATACTTTTGATTGTTCCTGTAATTGATCTATGCATCCTATTTTCATAACATTTGAAATGATTCCATAAAATTGTGTAATAGTTATATATTTTAAATTTCAAGCGATTAAAATGCATTTGATGCTTTTTCCCCATTGGCTGCAATGTAATGGTATACTTTTGATTGTCCCTGTAACTGATCTATGCATCCGATTTTCATAAAATTTGAAATGATTCGACAAAATTATCTAATAATTTTATATTTAAAATTTCAAACGATTAAAACTTATTTGAAACTTTTCCCCCCATTGACCGTAATGTAAAGGAATAATTTTGATTGCCCCTGTAGTTGATCTATGCATCCGATTTTCATAAAATTTTAAATTAGTCGACAAAATTATGTAATAAATATATGTTTTAAATTTCAAATGATTCGGTTGGGTAGTTTTTGCGTTGTTATAGGCGGACAGACAGACGGACGGGCGAACAGACGGACGGGCGAACAGACGGACGGACTAAACGACAACTATAGGTGCTACGTATGTACATAGTTACGAACGCACCTAATAACGATATTTCGATGCCAATTATATAGAAAAGTACCAAATCCTGTCCTGGCTTTTTGGGTGAAATTTTATGTTATTTTATTTTATTTATTTATTTATTTATTTATTTGCATTAAATGAATCGGTTGCGCTTTTTTTTCATTTTCCAACAAAGTTGAAAAGTGTTTATGCATTCGGTTTGTCTGTCCGCCTGCCCACATTCTAACATCCGTAAATATACTCGATTTTTATGCAATTGGTAAATCTCATTTAGGGTCCTTTAGGTATGTTTATTATTGTATATGAAGTATGTGAGATTAATAATTTACTTACAGGGTAACCCAAAAGTTTTCCATCACACTATGGTCTATAAGAAAAATCGTTAACAGATTATTTTAATGAAATTACACTATTTTAAAGTATTGAAACTTATATAAATCGATGAATTGCATTACGATTACGTTTGAACAGGACATTCATATCATTTTTAATCCGTTTACAGGGACACACAAAAGAAATCAGTTACAATACTGTCCTTGAGCAATAATTGCTTGTCATGTGTTTTCAATTTCGGCATGTGCTTTGAAATTTAACAGTTTTTTAGGTGCATTCGTAATTACATAAAAACGTAGTACCTGTAGCCGTTGTCTGAACCGTCCGTCTCTCTGTCCACATAGAACAGCACAAAAACTATCCAACCGAATCGTTTTAAATTTTAAATATATATTTGTTGCCGAATTTCGTTGAGTCATTTTAAATTTTGGTAAAATTGGATAAATAGTTCAAATACAGGGACAATCAAAAATATACCGTTACATTATAGCCGATAGGATGAAAAAATTCCAAGAACATTTTAATGATGTTACGCGCCCATCGAAACATAATGAAATTGATATGCATTTATGAGAAGCACTAGAATATATATTTTGTAGAGCATGCCGCGCAAAGAATATTTACTATTCAATTACAGGGCACCACAAAAGAATTCCATAACAAAATGGTACGGGGGAGAGGTACATTAATTTTTTAGCTTTACTAATCTGGGGATTTTATCATTTTCTCAACTGTCATTGTCTTTAAATAATAAATTTTTGGAATAAAACTGCATAATCGAGTTCATATTGACATATTTGAGTCAGCGTGTCTTGCGAAAAAATATGCGCAGATTTATAAGTCACTTGTGGTGACATTTTTACAGCTCAAGGCTTATGCAGACTAGATATTCAAATATCGTTCGTACCTTATACTGCACGCATGATTCCACGCATGATTGTATATTCCTTTTATTTAATGCATGCTACAGTGAAATACTGCTCAACTTCACGAGAATAAGTTTGAAAAGAAAGAAAAGCAGTGTATGTAGTGGCTAGCATGCACAATCCATTTAAATCTGATCGAGCATATCTGAGATACACTCGAACGATTCCTTGCATTCCTTTGTTGGCGTTTTCAGGATTTTTATATATCATTTTTTAAAGAGAGAATTCCCTAAATTCTTATCGACAGCCTCATCATATCCATAGAAAACAGATATAGATATTATATTATTAATTATTCTATATTAACTATCTAAGGGGACCACACACCATGTAAAAAAACTCCTTCATTCTACTCAACCACCATGATTTGTGCAATTTTTTATGCTGTTTATATATTTTACGTCATTTCAAAGAGTTCAAATTCCGATTAAAGCTATTTTAATGTTTTATTTTCTGCATTACTTTTAATGCATTGCGTACTTCCAATTTTATACCCATGCATGGCTGATTTGCATAGTTTGCTTTCCCAGTTTTTGACCGTGTATAGAAATTTTCATATAAAATTTTGCATTTCTTCCATTTACTTTGCTCATTTTTGACATTTAAATTTATGGCACTATATAATCAATTAAAAAAAAGTCTCATGTTTTATTAACTACTTGGAAAATAGTTGTTCTCAATAGAGAATTGGGAAGTCTGAAGTACATCTGAATGTGTTTGCTACGATGCAAAAAAAAAAAAAAAAAAAAAAAAAAAAAAAAAAAAAAAAAAAAACTAATAACTTAATAACAAATTGAGATACAGGTTTCAAACAAGTTGCATTTAAAAGTAAATTTTCTCTTTATACGATGGTGTAAAAATTGAAAATGTGCAATGTTTGGAAATTTAAAAATTTACAGTACCGAAAATTGTTAAACTGAATTTCATTTAATATTTGTTTTTGTGATTGATCCAAGAATATTAACGTGACTGTTAATGTCCAGGCATATTAATATGACTCTGTTATTATGTAAGCTACGTTTTGATCATCCTAAAAATGATGTTATTATTATTGTTTTTTTAAATATAGAAATCATTTATAAGTCTAAAATTATAATCTTTGAAAATATTATTTTCCAAATAGTTGTAATTTGTTAAATTACATTTGTTTTTTAAATGTGGTATTTTTTCTTTACTTTTTGAAAATTATTATTAAATATGTTCTCAGCAATATCGCTCAGACTAATCCCTCTGAGGGAAGTCCTAGTACCTTTTATATTCGGAATATTCAAAAGATCTACATCATTTTGATGCATTAACACAATTGAAATTTCCCCAATAGATAATAAAGGAAAGAATTTTTAAGAAAAGCAACTTCAACACTGTTCAAACTTGTCACATAAATTGATTTACAGACTGTTCTATTTCGCATTTTTTTATTTATTATTTTTAAATATGTATCATCAGCAGGTCAACAACACCCAAAATTTAAACAGTAAAAAAAAAAAAAAAAAAAAAAAAATTAAAACGAGATTTTATTTACTTATTTTTTAAAGCTTTTTAAAAGTAAAATAATTAACAATAATTCATTCAATTATTTATTGCTGTACAAATGAACGGATACCATTTACTAAAGTAATAATAATTAAGCTAAAATTTAACATTATAAAAAAAAGAGAGAGACAGAAATAAAAATATTGTTGAGAATTTTATCAGTTAAATTAAGGTTTTACAGTGTCTCAAAATGAAAAGATAAAATGTACACCAATTTAATTAATATATTAGTGATTAACATTTATAAATATTATTTAATATACATTTTAAAGGTATACTTTACATCCTAGCGCTCTAGTCTGTAGATACGATGCAGATTTTTAGCATCTTCAATATTAGGGGAGAAAAAATCTGAACTCAAACTTTTAGAATGCTGTAATCATGATTACTATTATTATTATTATTGGCAGCGATGATTTGACTTTGCTTGAAAGAAATAATGACCATATTGTTCCAGTAATTTCAAACCCCCTTATCTCACACAGGAGAAAAAACTTTTGGTCAAAGTTTTGGTGTTATTTCGGTAATTATAATGATTTTATTGGGAAAAATCTATATACGTATATATATATATATATATATATATATATATATATATAATACCATTAAAAGTAGACAAGATTCACCAATAGATTTTATCAATAAAAGAATTAAATTGAATTATAGTAAACAATATTAACCATTTGAAATTAACCATTGAATTTAATAACTTATAGTAAATTGAACATGGAAGGAAAAAAGAATAATATGAATACAAATGAAATTTGTAGAACCAAAGCAGAATCTTCAGGTCCCAAATACTTTGGAACTACAAATGGAGTGTGTGGTTTCATCTTCGTATTTGCCATGAAAAAGCAAAACAATACGAATTTGGGACTACCATATATATATATATATATATATATTATCTTTTTTTTTTTATTAATATCTACATGAAATTTCTATCATTTAAAGGCTACTTACTTGTAAGTAAAAATTTATTATTACAATATTTTATAAAGTCTCACATGCCTCGAAAAAGAAATAACTTGCAGAACACATATTTAAATTAACTGAAAAAAAAAAAAAAATCTAATGCGAAATAAAAACATGCATGACGTACCGACCTTAGATTTCATGTGGGCCACATTCTTTTACAGTTTAATCGATAAGGATTTTTCACGTCCATCCATAACTAATCCGCATAAAGAAAACAAGGGCAGGCATAAATTATAAACTAATTTGTTTGTAAAATATCCATTTTAACAACAACAAACAGCTGTTCTGGCGGGAGCTCAATCAACAAGCAAGTGACCACAATCCCGCCACACTTGATACTACTGACATCTCGTGGGATTCAAAGCAGTCATTCGACTCAGTCTACCTCTACATTGAAACGATGGCGGCGTGAGAGTAAATGGATCATGAAACAAAACAAAAAGTTCAAAAGGGGGGAAAACATCCGTGACGTCACGTAGAACTTTATTTTTTTGGTTTTGTTTTAGAAGAAGCATGAGTCATTCATAGGAATGAAGATGAATTCTCCAGACGCAGGTTAGAGGGGGTAGTTGAAATTTAAAACAAGTCTTGAAAGATCAAGATGTAATATAATAGTAGTTTACACTAAGGAGTTACATCGGGACATTCTATTTGTAGTCAACCCGAAGCCGACATGGAAGAAAATTAATTTTTATATTAATACAATTATGGAAAAAAAAAAGTCTACAATTATATATCTACTATTTTATTTTTTATATTTGAAAACTAACACACACACACATTACATCCATTAATGCTCAAATATATATATTTTTTCATCTTAAGTTTTTCTTTTTTTTTTAAAGAAAAATTTGTTGACTAGAACACGACTTATAAGAAGAAAAAAATAAAAAGCAAATAAAGTAAACGCCCAATAATCCGACTAGTGTTGACAGGTGTCCCGATTTTAAGAGGCTCCAAGTCCTGTTCTGCGTAACCACTGGGTGGGACGCTAAAAGTCCGATTTTTCATGATGAGCAGATTCTTTAACCCTTTCCGGCACGGGCAAAATCTGTACTAAAATGAGATAATTTCGACTGACACCGGAATTCACAAACGAATTTTTAAAATATTTTGAATTCCTTAATTTAAGCTTTTATTGTAAAAGCAAAGTTTTACTAAAATATTACTGGTACCGTTTGCAAGTTTAGAATTAAAATTAGGTATCCCAGACCGGGCACAGTGTGCCGGAAAGGGTTAAGGGGAAAAAAAAAAAAACCTTCGGGATGACCATTCTTTTCAGAATTTTTACTATATTACCACTGATTTTTTTAGACAGAAAATTCCTTCTAACTAATCGGAGAATTGCTGCGATTCAATAATGGACAATTTACAATAAAAAATAACGGGTGAGAATAATTTATAGATTCTGAGCATCTTACGCAGCACGTATACGTGACACTCGTACACAGAACTACTTTGTAATGGACAATTTTTAATGTCTCTTCCAAAGATATACTTTACAAATCTACCTGCTAGGCAGAAACCTGTCTAAAACTAAATTATCTGCGATTTCTAGCGATTCTATTTTCTCAAGTTTTACTCTACTTTGTTTAGTATATTTTATGAAAATGGAACCTGTCTAACCTTTTTGCACTCCATTGTCGCCGCTGCAGCGACATCATTTTTCCTTGCCAAATTTGTTTTTGGCACCAGTAATAAAGAAAAATAAAAATTGGTTAATTTAATCAGAGCATTTTTGAAATTGTGTACATGAAAGAAACTTTCTAAAAATTGTGATGCCGACCGAATAAAATTTGTCCACTGACGCGGAGTTGCTGGTAGTTCATACTCAAAATGACATGGAATGCAAAAGGAATTACGTTTCAAAAGTAAAAATTTCACTTTTCCGACGATTAGCGTGTAATATAGCGCATAAATTAAATTTTATGTCGGTCCTCAGCGATTCCTCTTTCATAGGTTTTGCTGTATAAGATTGCTATGTTTATTTAATAGCAATAAAACCTGCTAAGACGGAATTGCGTGCCAGTAGAAAAATTTCAAAATATATAATCTGAGTTTAAAAAATATTGTTTCCCTTAAAAGGCGATTAAAATAATCAAATATAGATGTTAATAGTTAATTTTATTTAAAAACACCTTAGTACTGTCAAGCCTTAATCAGGCTCTTCCTCGGAGAATATTTCTGTTTATTTATACAGAAAATGAACGAGCCAATAACTATTACAGTTGAAAGTAGAAGTAGTTTTTTGGATTAAACTTAATGAAAGAAGTTATACATTTTTATTAATAGCATAGTAGTAATAATTATTGGCTCATTCATTTTCAAAATGAAATCACATATTTGTATAAAAAACAAAAATATTCTCTGAGGAAGAGCCTGATTAAGGCTTGAAAGTACTAAGATATTTTAAATAAAATTAACTATTAACATTTTTATTTGATCATTTTAACCGCCTTTTTAGTAAAACTGAACATTCTAAAGTTCATACTACATATTTTGTGTTAAAAACAAGGTGAAAATTGCGTTCCGTCATATGTTTTTATTTTTATTCAGAAAAATTCTATTTAAATAAACTTTTGTCTAGGCAGGTATAATTGTATAGAGTTCTTACTGTAGAGGCAATATAGCTTTTATGTTTTAGATATAATTATGTTGTAGACAAGTTTTGTTTTTCTAGGGTTTACTGTAATTTTATGCAGTATTTTCGCTGGCATTTGACCAACAACATTAGTAATTTGGCTAATTAAAAATAAAAAAACATTTGCCAAATGAAAAAAAGTATTAGCAAAATAGATTCGCCGTGTAGCACAAAAAAATTATCTTTAATGTACCAATTTTTTTCAAAATATGTTTTAAAATAACCTAAGTTTTTATAACTGCGACAACGATTGCTATTGATGAAATTTCAATTATCCGCTAATATACTGAAAATATGTATATATTAAAAATATGTATCTATGCATATGTATGAAAAACGAAAAAGAAAAGAAAGAAAAAGCAAAAACTGAGCACTAGCAATTTGGCGAATCTAATCGCTTGTTTACTCGCCAAATGAAGAATTTAGTCGAAATTTGGCGCAAGGGTGAGAACCTTGATTTTATGTCCCGATTTAGAAGTAGCTGTCTTTTTTGTCTTTCTTTTTTCTTTAGGACTTTCTGCGTCCGCGCTGTTTTGTGGACCACTTGAGTTGTGCGCCGCTGTGTCTGGTCACAGATCATTTCACGATAAGTTGTTAGAAAATTAAGTATTTTTCCCCCCATTATTTCGATCTTCAATCAAAATTTAGTGAGCTATGTGCCCCCCCCCCCCTTTTTTTTAAGTTCTTAGAGTTAGAGTAGAACTTTTTCTGGGCCTGTTAGTATCTCCAATGCTGCCCTTCCCGCCTCGACCACTTTTTAAGTCTGTCAACGTATGTGATGATTTCCTAAAAATTTTAGAAAGTCATTGCGCCACTGGGGGTACATTACCCCGGTAAACCAACTCGAGAGCTAAACTTCACTCGAGTCTCCAAATTCGTAAAATTTTAGAATGCATTGTTTTTAATCGTATCTTTATGTTTTTATTTCACTTTCGTTGGAGGTTTAACAGGGGTTGCGACTCACTGTAAGTGCTTTTTAAGCACAAGCGTTAACTTGACTTATTTTTTCTTTTTGTCTCCCTGTCCTACATTTTGTGAAACTAGACCTGGAAACATTCCGATACCACAATTTGTTAATGTTTTACGAATGTTTGAAATGGGAAAGGCGGCAACACACGCCTCCCAGAAAATTGAAATATCCTCCCTCCCCCGAAGGCTTGAGATTTTATGCTTTTTAATGGACAAAAGTAATCACATTCAGGTAGTTTAATTTAAATGACTATAAATTCCATTATAACGTAATAGAAACTAAAACATAATGTTGCTAATCTTCATCAATCGTGGCAAAGGGATTGAAAAAAAATTTTTTTTCATTTATGTACATTATGCAGTTTTTCTTTTTCAAAACAATGAAAGCCTTTCGAAATATGACGTTAATGAATTATTAATGGTGAATAGGGTGCATATCCCTTGCTTACTGTTGCATGTGAGTGTTTCTTTCTTTTTTTAAACTTTTGTATGTTTATCAAACTCAAATAAAGAAAAAAATCTTGCTCCATAGTAAGTAATTCAAGCGGAAAATGTCATCACCATTTCAACACTGCATAGCTCATTCTCAGTATTGCCTTATTTTTTATACATAACTGAAATATTTTTAAAATACCATGTTTTGATTGTTGTCTAAAAGCCCAGACTTTGCAAGAATAGTGCAAGGCAGTTTCTTTTTATCGGATCAGAACCAAAGTCTTTTTATAAAATTAGTTTAAAAGTTTCTAACATTCCCAATTTTATGATTGCAATTTATAATTTTTCTAAAAAGTTTCTGTTGCAATAAATTAGTTTGGCGCAGACATCGAAATGGATCATGGAAAATTTACCGCCTTTTTACGCTTTATATAAAGTATAGTAAATTTGTTTAAAAAAAAAAAAAAAAAAAAAAAAAAATCCTAATTTTTGCTTACGGTGTAGCCAACAGGGAGAAAAAGTATTATTTAAACTAACTTTTTAAGATTTGGAAATTGATTAATCACAATTTAATTAATACGAAACTATCAATTGGTTAAAGTGTTTTTCTTTAAAAATGTATTGCATTACTTTTTATTTCAATTTTCTAGTACTTAGAATATTTCGTTGTTTCAACTTCACAGCCAATTGGTCTATTTTAGCACGCAAGTAAACCCATTTCTCGTTTACAATCATAACCATTAAGTATGTTTGGCTATTTATACCTTGTGGCAGGTTAATGGAAAAATGCCTTATTAAGTTATAAAAATATTAAAATGTTGTACAATTACAAATGAATCATCGGGTTTTGATATGTTACTACGAGCGAACTAGGAAACGTACATGCTTCCATGACAACTCAAACGAGAGGACATTAACTACAGTTTCGCACTGCATATGTGTCTGGTTGCCATGGTTGCTGCGCGAACGTTATATTCAAAATGGCGACTGGACAGCAGAAAGCGTTTTGTGCAATAGTATTTTTAAAGTGTGAATGTAAATCTCTTATAACCGTTCTGAGAGCATTCCGGAAGTCACTCACACCAATAGAATCCAACAAAGCATTCTGTGCTAGTATCAACTGTTCAAAGATACCGGTTGTTTATGTAAAGGGAAAAGTTCCGGCAGACCAAGCGGTACTGACGAACCAGTGAACCAAGTTAGAGAGAGTTTCATCCGTAGTCACAAAAAATTGAACTGACGACAAATTGAAATTGAAAAACTGAATTTGCAACCATGGACGTCAATCTTGTATACTTTCGCTTTATTTTCATGTATAATTCATTGTTGTAAGCCAATTATATTCCGAAATAAACGCGTTGGAAACCCGATGATTCTTTTGTAGTAACCCTGTATTATTAACGAAAGAAGAAATTTCTAAACAATTTTTAGAATTCTAGCATAACAGGAGTGATCACAAGTGAGCTGGATATCGCTAACAATATTTCATTTTTACATACTAAAACAAATTGTCCGGAAGCCGGTGGCAGCGAAAGTCAACAAGTCGAAAAGAACAAGAAAAGATAATTCAGGCTATGGTATTTCGGAAGCGCTGTACTAATGGGTTCCGATGAATTCCGAGCAATACTTAAATAATAACTGAAAGAAAAGAAGTATTGGAGTTGAGCTTTGGCGTAAATTAAGCACTGGTTTCCATTTAAAGGATGAATTAATAACAAGTTTTCCTATGCAATACGCGAGTTTATAGATAGTCCGGGTGTTTACAGATGAAGGGCATGGGGAAGTACATAACTCCCTCAGGGCCGTAGCTAGAAGTGTACGATAGGGGAGGCTCAGGGGAATATAGGGGGCTCAAGGGAATGTAGGGGGGGGGCTCATATTTTTTTGTTCTCTCTCTAATGCAGAAAGATAAATTATTGCATACTCACATTGTAGGTACTATGTTTCTCATTAAACTGTTGTAATAACTTCATTTTATGCTAAGAAAAGTATATGATGATGGAAAATTTTGAATGTAACTGGTGCAAAATTAAACATCCTGTTAGCTTCATATGTACCAATAGGATGAGGGAGTGTTGAAACACGTATTTTAGATGCAATTTAGTAACTCTGCAAAACTGCGAAAGGGTCTCAAAACTAAATTAGATTTTTGAACAGAATTTCATTTGAATTTTCGGAACATTTAGTGACCATGGAATTTTTTTCAGGGGGGGGGGGCTCAAAATATTTTAGGGGGGGGGTGAGCCGCCCATAGCGCCCTCTTAGCTACGGCCCTGAACTCCCTGTTATAGAACTCTTAAGTACAGAGATCAATTTCAAGGAAAAAAGAAAAGGAGTAAATAATGTTTTTATGGGTGTCATAAATCACGTAATATTGCATCTCAGTTTTACTTTATAATAAAGAATCATGGTGATACTAAATTTTGGTCATACTTAAAACTCTGCTATCATTTTTCTATGTTTACTTTTCAAAAACTTACAGATCAATAATTTTTAATGTAGGATGAAGTAAAAATAAACAAGTTCAACAAAGATTTATATTATATTAATAAAGTGCATGAATTGGAAATTTGTTATGGAAATTTTATAATAATATGAAGCATCATTTAACGATAATGAAACACAATAAATTCGAGAGCCTTTCTTACAACTGCAGACCATCACGTATAGTACTCAGAAAGGTACAAGTTATTTTTCACAGAACATAGTTTTAAACTGCCACTTGTCAAAGAAATCGTTCAGTAGAAGCAAGTTTAAAAAAAAAAAAAAAAAAAAAAAAAAAAAAAAAAAATACACAAGGAACACTTATTGACATGAGGTCACTGCTCGTCATGGTTCGAGAGCAACTTCGACAAGAGCGTTGACTTTAAGTCAAAAGGCAAACAGAAAACAATACTTCGAATAGTTACTCGATCTACTTTTCAGGTAAGGCTACAAATGGAAGTATGTATAAGAGGATTCCAAGAATTCAGAATTACAAGATTAGGAGTAGAGCACAACATATCGACAACGGTTAAATTTCGAAGAGACGTAAAATGCGTTTAAATTGTCTAGTTTGATGGTAAAAGAAGCTGACCAGCGAAGCTTGAAGTAGTGCTGAAATAGGTCATCATGACGTTTTTGAAAGAGGGTTAATGTTAAACTGAACAGTTAGGTGGAATTTAGAAGTAATATCCGCAAAACTGTTTTTGTTATCATAAAAAATATCTAAAGAAATTTTACGAGCAGAAAGAATCGATGGATACACAGAGTCGTTGATTTTTATTTATTTATTTTTTATTTTTAACAAAGCGTGGTAAGTAAGAATAAAATTAAATGTTAATTACAGATAAAATAAAAATTAAACTAGAAGTTAATTTTAAAATACGAATTCTGTGTTTACAAAGCTTAGCCTACAAACATAATACAATTAAACGAATTACTGCTAGTATTCGATGAAGGTTGCAAAATTTATTTAAGAAACGATTTCCCTAGCTTATACGGAATAGGTATAAATAAACGACTTGGCGGGTTCCAGAGATTTAACAATACATTTGGAAAAATAGCGCGAACTACTGCAAATTGAAATGAATCGTATCCTCATTACGACTGGGTCAAAACTACAGTCGGAATAACATTTATTTTCCTCTTTGCAATAGACAGTGCAATGTTGCAGAGCTTAGTTACCAAGTCATCTATATACATTACAGATAAGTAAGAACAATCATTTTTTAAACATTTCGACCTACATAAAATATTTAATCTTTTTTTCACCAACTCTCGGTTTGATGGAAACAATTTCGATTTAACTCTTAACTGCTATTACAAAAATTTCTGAGTGTATTATGAGCGGTCTCCCAGACCGATGCATCGAAAAATGATAAAAAGGCTTGATTAGAATATTGTTTTTGTAGTAAGATTTACGTACAGGTCTATTATACTTAAAAATTATCTGTTCAGAAGTTTCTAGCCTCCAAAAGAAACACAATTTCGCAGTAATACATAGAAATCTATAAGCTGACCTGTAAAAATTAAAAAAGAGTAGCGGTCTGCGAAACCACTAACAGAAATTAAGAGTTAGATTGACTAACCCCCCCCCCCCCTCCACTCTTGTTGCCAAAATTTTTTTAATGTAAAACAATGTTTTAAAAACAATTATTGTTTATTAAATAAAATTAACGCTTACTTGTTTTGCAATGCGGCATTTTCTTGTTTGACTTTGGTGTATCGTTGATCTGTGCTAACTTGGTGATCCGTCAAAGTGGCAACTTGTTGCTGCAACTCGTGAACCTGTAAAAATAAAGCAGTTTTTATTATTATATATGCTTGCGTGTCTATTTATTCAGTGTAATAGAAAAGGCTAATTATTAAGCTCGCACAGTAATAAGTAAGTATTTAACTGTTAAAATTATCCAAAAACACTGACAAAATCTAAATTATTATACTTGTGATAATTTTTCTATTCTTAAAAAAAAGTTACTAAACTTTTTTTTGAACTGAAACTGTTATTGATATTTTTGAATCAACCATGTCACTTACACTTCCTCAACTTACACTGTTAAAAATAAATCCATTAATTCAAGGCAAAACTCATGGCAGCAAAGTTGCCGAAGTTTTCCCGCTTTGTTTGAAGATTCTCCGTTTTGGGAAATAAACGGAGGAAAAACTCCATTTGAAGAAACGGTAACTTTCCGTTATAAAGTTGGTATATGAAGTTCTTATAAAGTTAGTAAGAAATATAACAATTTTTAATCTCGATGACGCAAAGCTATACAGTTGCAATTCACCAGCTCAATACAAGTGTCACAAAAAGAGCCAGGATTCTTTCGTTGAATTTTTTCATTTCTGTGAAGCCTTCCATGCCAGTTTTTTAAGCATTCAAAATAAATTTGTGGCAGATAACGGAGTATCTTCGTTGTTTTCTTCCATCTCCCTCCGTTTCGTTATTTTCAGGAAATATGAGAAAATTTCCCGTATAACAAAATCTTTCTCAGGTTGTTGTATTATTAAAACGACTCGATTCGAAATGTTTCTATTTTTCGAAAAATGCGTTTTTGTAATATGAAATAAAAATACTTTCTCCCCTCATTCCCTTGCTTGATTTATATATAGAAATTCATCTCCCAAAAGAAGCCCCAACTAGAAGACAACCCCGGAAGATATCCGTGAAACCCATTTGAGAAGAAAGATATTGTTACACTATGTCCTTCTTCAGAATCTAAAAATAATTCTTTAGTAAGGCAGATTATGAAAAGTGTAAGCAAATGAAGTAGTTTTCCTAAAAAAAAGTCAACATTATAATAAATTTTGCAACATAATTCTGTAACATTTTATTCTTTTAAATATTATGCTTATGTGTTGATTTCTTTCAATTCATATATAATATTTTAAAGAAAATATTAAATAATTGAAACTGAACACCGAATTATTTATTATTCATAAACACATCAGACATGAATGATAGGGCCATCGCTAAGACTTTTTATTTGAAGGGGGGGGGGGGGGGCGGAGGCTGCATCTTAAATTGCCAAGTCAAATATCAGTATTTGCCAACTAATTTTATAATTTTGCCAAGTTACCATAGTTAGAAAATGCAATGTAATTCTTATTTGCAAAAAACTTAATAATATTTCTAATTAGATTTGTCACGTTTGCCAAGTCTATCAGAAATAGAAAATGTATTACAGTCCCGGTAGCAAAAACTTCAAGTGAGGAGACGCGCGTCGCAGATTTTCTTTTCTCTTTAGCAGATTCTTTTTCCATAGAACTTTTGTTTTGTCAAACATTAGGCTTAGCTCTTTATTATTTAATAAAAAATTTAAGATTATTAAGATTAAGATTAAGATAAAAATGAATAAAATACATATAAGACTCAAAGATGTTATAGGTAAGTGATTGTTTAACGCTGCAATTATTGTAAAATATTTTACCTGCAGAAAATTTTCTGCCTCAAAATTATCTGTCGCAGGCACCCGGAGAATTTTCTGTTATTGGGATATAGTTTTTATAGATGTGTCAAGTGCAACAGCATTCGAGATTTTTTTGAGGTAGGGAGAGGGGGTGGGCAGCGGGGCTCACTTTGTCCCCTTTGCGAGTGCCCTGAAAGTGGAGTGATACACATACTTCCTAAAAAGCCTTATTTTTCTTAACCAGAAAATGACATAACAAGCATTTTTGTAAGTTAAGAATTTTTTGCAAAATGCACGTATCTCGCACTTTTTCTTTTTAATGAAACAATAAACTAAAGCGCTATGTTTCGAAGAAGAGGTAAGCTAAAAATTCATATTTATGCGCCAGAAAACAACAGATCAACCTGTTAATAAGATTAAGTTTAAAGGGTTTCACGTTTGAATACCTGGAGAGTTTTGACAACAGCTTAAGCATCAGTGACAAATATACTTTGATATTTTGTTGCATAATTATGCGGAACACAAGCTCGTTTATAAAAATATTCAACCTTTTAATGACTATTGCTGTATATGTACTAGAGATGAGATGGTTTCAACTCTAAGCCGGGCTCTATTTTTATAATAGTCTTTGGGCTCAGGTTCAAAGAAAAAATTGTATAGCTACACAAATGGGAAAAAAGTGTGCGTGTGTGTGTGTGTGGAGGGGGGGAACCTTGCTGATTGCTATTTGGGGATCAAAAATGTACTTAAATTTCTTAAAATGTTTCGCAATATTCAAAAAATAAAATTGAAAGTTGAAAGTAAATTGAATTTTTATTTATAGAATATAAAGAGAAATATTCTACCTAATTTTGAAGCCAAGGCACGGTCAATTTAATAACACGGAGAAGCCAGTGACATCCCTCATCTATTCCCCGCTCTCTCTTTTTTTAAAGTTCTTTTCGAAATCACTGGAGAACTGAATTCATATTTCTGTCACAGTTATATAATGATATTACCACCTCGAGTACTCGAGTCATAGGTTTGACATCCTTGCACCTACTGCTATGAATGGATATTAATTATGAGACGGGGTCGGCCAGGCCAAATCTCAAATCCTATCCAGCTAGCTTGGGCTCGATTTTTTATACCAATCTTATAGTCCAAGAGCCGACAGCACAAAAACCTAAAGTATTGAGCACAAGGGGAAAAAAAACCCTTTATTTTATGGAAGAGTAGTAATAGGGGAATCTAATGATCCATATGTCTGCCGAAAGTAAAGCAGTGCATAAGCCAAAAATCCATACCACTAATGGTTTTACTCGAATATTTAACATTGTATTTGCCGTACAATAAAGTATGTAGAATATCATGCGTCGGAGAATTAAGCATTATATCAGTTTTAGTAAAAGTAATATAAAATAAAATAAAAAATAAATTTGCAAACTCCTAATAAATAATTATACGTACAAATAATATTATTTTAAATTTATTATTGTTATTTTAACTGTACATTAACTATTAACATATCTGAAAAAATACAACACATCCAAGAGATTTCGGAAGGACTCGTAGCGAAACGGTTTTTATATTTCCATATTAAATGAATTATGAAATACGAAAGACATAAAAATTATAACCACACAATCAGATTTTTTTTCTTTTAGAGATTAGTAAATAAGGGAGAAATTTTATTTATTTGCATAATTATTAGTATAAATATTTGTTTCAGGAAACAAACATGAAAAAGTTTAAAGCAATTTGAATTAAGTAGGAATGTAAAAAGATATCATTAAGCAGATAATAAACTTCAATTACTTTCCGAAATCATTATTTTAATACCACCGATGGAAGATTTTTCAAAACTTAGTTATAGAATTCTATTTCTTTAAGTTGAATTTAATTTTTACTTTACCGTATTATCAGGATAAAAAAAAAAGTCAACAAAAACCACTGAATAAATGATGCGTAAATAGCGAATGAAAAAGATAACTAACCTTTTGACTAAGTAAACATTTAAACTCGGTACTGTAGCAGAGAGCATCGGCCAAATTATATTCTGTGTTTCCATAGCTAGAATACCCATCAAAAAGGGAAGGGTTGGAGTCCACATACGTCCAAAATGATTCTGATCCCCAAAGATTCGGACCAACTTGCTCTTCACTGGACTCACATGGAGAATCCATATAACTACATCCAACATTCTACGGCAGAGAGATTTCACAAACTGGAAAGGTATTCCATCCGTCTTTTTTTCGAATATAATAAGTCACAAAATTCAACAGGAAAAAAAAAGGAACAACAACAACAAAAGACAATCAAAAAACACTTGGGATTCCAAGCGCACGAATGAATGCGACCTCTTCTTTATTCACAGAGGCGAGTTTTCATTTTCATCCGAGCAGGTTTAGTAGAAGAGATAGCTAATTTCGTCATCCACTGCAACGACACAGCTAAATAAAAAGGTGCTATCGCCATCGACGAAACAGGAATCAGAATTCCACCTTAAGCAGACGATATGATTCACCAACAAAATTATCTGGAATGATTCGTTCATCTGCTTCAGGCTTGAAGAAAAAAAATTGCACAACCATCCAGTTCAGAAAACCCCCAAAGGCTAAATTTTGGGTATTTGAGCACGGAAACATCCAATTTTTAAGGTAGCAATCCGGATCCAATTTTAAATTATTATAAATTGAATTTGGTAACAATTCTATGCTTATGAAAAATTGGGGCATGCGAACGGATTAGAAAGAATGTGAATTGCAAAACATAAAAATGTTAAAGACGGTGAGAAAATGTCTCGGAAACAAAGTTTTAGTTCAATAAATGATTGAAATATAAAGAATAGTTACGACGAACTGTGTTTAAAACTAAGCAGACTTTTAAAAATCAATTATTCATCAGAATTATAATTTTAAATCTCTATTTTGCTTTAAAAACACTATGCGTTCAAATGAATAGTAATATATATATATATACAGGGTGATTCAGCTCGTCGGTGACAAACTTTAAGGATCGATAGAGCACACCTAGACGAACATTTTTGAATAGGGAATGTAGGGTCCCTGACGCGATGGTAAGGCGCTAGGCGCTTTCGAAAATTTGGGTGCCGAAATTCGAAACGTCATAAAAACTAGGGAAATGGTTAGATTTTCTTGCTTGTTGCGTCGAAATGATTCTGTTTGTTTAGACTTTCTTCAGTACCAATTTGATAAGCGTATCTCTTAAAACATGGATAGGGGGCGCTGCAGACTTTGGAGAGCTAGACAACAACTTTAAGCCCGTTATTTTGATAATTTAACACATGCTCGCCAAAGTTTATACTCTAACTTAAAGTTTGAACCCAAAAGTAGAGCCCTGCAAAAAGCGTAAGAGCCGGAATAAAATGTCAAAGTACAGGGTGGTCGAAACTTGAAGGCTCCTAAGAGATAAACAAACAGATTTCTTAACTTATGGCATGCATTTTCATGATTCTGTTTGCTGGGGCTCTCTGAAACTCAGTTGAACGGTACAAAAAGAAACATCGATAGGGGGCGCTTTGGGCAAAAAACATAATTCGTTGACATTTCGGACGCTAACTGGAAACGGGGCGCTACGATCAGTTAGAAACAAAACAAGAGAGTAATTTACTTATCATAAGAAGCTATTAAAACTGCAGTTTTTTTTTTTTTTTTAACAAACATAGCTGGTTTCAATCATGCACAATGCGCGCAATAAAATTTACATAAGGTGCTTTTTGCTGATTTATGCAAAAGATATCGTACCATATCGATATGCAAAAGATACGTAATGCGTAGACGACAACGCGAGATGACGTAGTTGTATGCGCAGACACGTCTTTTGAACGTGCGGTACCTACTTAAGCTTCGGGTTACTTGTCTGCAGATCGGTAGTAGGATGGAACGGTACACAAACTCTGAATTGGCTGACATGCATTTGGCGTATGGCGCTGCTGGTTGTAATGGACGAGCCGCTCAGCGGTTGTACGCCGAGCGTTACCCCAACAGGCAAATCCCCTGCCATGCCTTCTTCGCTCGAGTACACCAGAGGTTGTCCACAACGGGATCTTTCGACGGAGGCAGGCCTGAACGGGAGCGATCAGTGAGCACCCCCGACAACGAAGAGGCTGTGCTTAACCTGGTTGAGGACAACCCAGGTCTTGGCACGAGAGATATCGCCAGACATGTTGGCATTTCGCAAGCAACTGCGTGGCGCATCTTACGTTCCCGGAATCTGCACCCCTACCACATCCAGCGGGTGCAGTTGCTCAGAGAGCAGGATTTTGGCCCTCGAGTGGAATTCTCAAGATGGTACTTGGCGATGAGATCCAGGGATCCCCGTTTTGTAAACAGCATTTTGTTTACGGACGAGTCCACCTTCAGCCGGGAGGGAATGTGGAACGCCCACAACAGTCATGTGTGGTGTGATGAAAATCCACATGAAACCAGAAGCCGGGCAGCCCAGGAGCGTTTCTCAGTAAATGTGTGGGCCGGCATTCTGGGGGATTGCCTCATTGGCCCTTATTTGTTACCTGAACGGCTGACAGGTGGAAATTACCTGATTTTCCTGGATCAAGTGCTGCCGCAGCTTCTGGAGGAGGCGCACGTACCCGAAGGTTCGCGTCGCCAGATGTGGTTCCAGCACGATGGAGCTCCGGCCCATTACACGAACGACGTGAGTCTCCATCTAAACGCAAGGTATGGCCAGCGGTGGATCGGGCGTGGGGGTCCAGTTCACTGGCCTGCCCGATCACCAGACCTCACCTGCTTGGATTTCTTCCTTTGGGGTTACCTGAAGGCCGAGGTATACCATACACCTGTCAGCAGTGCTGAAGAACTTGTGGCGCGCATTGTGGCAGCTGCAGGGCAGATCAGAGATACTCCTGGCATTGTTGGAAACACACACTCCTCAATGCGACGGAGGTGCGAAGCCTGCATCATGGCCCAAGGTCGAAATTTCGAGCATCTTCTGTAGTGTTATTTTTTGTAAATAAATTTCCAGTATCATTGATGTTTTTGGTCTAAATTTATTCAGAAGTGTTGAGCAGAGGTAGAAAATGTGTTTTCATTATTACTAACTGATCGTAGCGCCCCGTTTCCAGTTAGCGTCCGAAATGTCAACGAATTATGTTTTTTGCCCAAAGCGCCCCCTATCGATGTTTCTTTTTGTACCATTCAACTGAGTTTCAGAGAGCCCCAGCAAACAGAATCATGAAAATGCATGCCATAAGTCAAGAAATCTGTTTGTTTATCTCTTAGGAGCCTTCGAGTTTCGACCACCCTGTACTTTGACATTTTATTCCGGCTCTTACGCTTTTTGCAGGGCTCTACTTTTGGGTTCAAACTTTAAATTAGAGTATAAACTTTGGCGAGCATGTGTTAAATTATCAAAATAACGGGCTTAAAGTTGTTGTCTAGCTCTCCAAAGTCTGCAGCGCCCCCTATCCATGTTTTAAGAGATACGCTTATCAAATTGGTACTGAAGAAAGTCTAAACAAACAGAATCATTTCGACGCAACAAGCAAGAAAATCTAACCATTTCCCTAGTTTTTATGACGTTTCGAATTTCGGCACCCAAATTTTCGAAAGCGCCTAGCGCCTTACCATCGCGTCAGGGACCCTACATTCCCTATTCAAAAATGTTCGTCTAGGTGTGCTCTATCGATCCTTAAAGTTTGTCACCGACGAGCTGAATCACCCTGTATATAAAAAAACCTTACATTTTAATTTTATAAAAATATGAAATGCTTGTTTCCACTCATGAAAGTTATCCCATTTTAAGAAAATTGTCACTTTAATGCATAGAAATTAAACTTTTTCTAAAATTATGACGTAATATCCAATAAGTTTTTATGCCAACAATACTGACATTACGATCCGATAATTAAAAGAAATATTGAAATTGAATTTGCACAATTATGCTAATGGGACTTTTGATTTGTTTTAAATATAGATATATTGCTAGTTTTTCAACAATATACAATGCTTACTGTATATACTCGTGCATAAGTTGACCCCCCAATTCATAAGCAAAATTAAAAATAAATTTTTGTGTATCAGACGAATTGAATTTCTGGTATGTTGAAAAATAATTTGCAATCGATAATTAAAAAAAAAAAAAAAAAAAAAAAAAAAAAAAAATCATTAATATAGTTTTTTTTTTTTTTTTTTATCGGACTTTTCCTTCGCTCTTAATTCTATGTTATCAAAGAAGTTTAAACTATTTTGAAACCTATTCACATCATTTTAATGATACTTAAAAAAAAAAAAATATATATTTCAAGCCTTATTTACAAGGGTAAACTACTAAAAAGTAGTATTTCTTTGTATTGTAGGTTTTTTTTAGGAGAGTAACTATACACATTCTCGAATTGAGCTCTTTTTAAAAAAGGGGGTTAAAATGTTAAAGGGAATGGCCTTGAATTCTATCCTAAGATAAAATGGGTGTAGAACATTATTGTTGAGCTTTTTTTTTTTTTTTTTTTTTTTTTTTGTCAATCACAGGAAAATGACTATTGTTCACTTTTATCTTTCTCTCTATCCTAGACACACATATATGATTATTTAAAAGACTTATCATTTCGGTGATTTTTTTTTATTTATTTATTTATTTTTATTTTTTTTTTTACATTATCTTGTGCATATGTCGACCTCCCAACTCCCATTCTCGTTTTCATCTCCCAAATTTTGCCTAAAATTCCTCGACTTATACACGAGTATATACGGTAAATTTTCCCTATGTTTGTATCGAATTAATAAAATTCGTTCCAATTTTTACTTTACACAGACTTTTTACTTTATTACAGAGAATATTATAGTAATAAGAGTTTTGTAACCTTTGAAAAAAAAAAAAAAAAAAAAAAAAAAAATCTGATTTGTCGCGAGAACGCGGCCGTGTTTATTTTTGAAGAAATCATCAAACGGCATCGGCATCTGAACCTTTCTTCAACTATTCTGGGATATCTGATAAATATTTCCTCCTATATCTAAATTAAATCTTACATCGATACAACTATATTTCTTCAGTACGCGATTTAATTTTTTTTTTTTTTTTTTTTTTTTTTTTTTTTTTTTAAGGAAAAACTTATTATTTTTATAATTTATAGATCTTATTTCTGAATGAATGGAATGAAAATGTACTGAGATTTACGCTATTAGAAAAATCTTTAAGCTTGATGAAACTAAGAGCACATTTTCTGTAACCCTTATAGAAAAATTCTATTCGTAAAATTATGATATAATTGATTGACACAAGAATTTACAAACGCATTCATCAGAAAATAAAAACCCAATTTTTTTTTTACGCTTTCATTACAGAAGCAAAATTTTATTACAATATTGTTGCTGCCGTTTGTCAGTTTTGGAATTAAAATTAGATGTGGTCACGCCATGTGACCATCGCCCTTGAAAGAATTAAAACATGAGGCTACATTTATAAATAGAAATATTTTATCTTTGTAAAATCAGGATCTAAGTTTTTTATTTATTGTTATATTATTATTTATTAGAACGCACGGTATTGTATAAAACGTTCGGAAAGTCCAGAGGAGTTATTAACTATTTGGAAAATAGTTGTTGTTCTCGGTAGAGAATTGGGAAATCTAAAGTACATCTGAATCTTTTTATTGGTTGAATTCCGCCACTTATTTTACTTTATTCGTTTCCTGATTGGTACATGTTTAAAGTCTAAAAATGGAGTACTTCTGTTTTTTATTTTATTCGTTTTCTAATTGGCCCATGCTTAATGTCCAAAAATGGAATACTTCTCTTGCCACAATAACAAAAAAAAAAAAAAAAAAAACTTTTTTTTTTTTTTTTTTTTTTTTTTTTTTTTTTTTTTTTAATATGAAAACAAATTGCGCTAAAGATTTCAAACAAATTTCATTTAAAGTGCATTTTTTTCTCTACGCAATGGTGTAAAAATTTTAAATGTGCGATGTTTAGAAGTTAAATTTGCAGTTCCGAAAATTGTAAAGCTGAAATTTCATTTAAAATTTGTTTCTGGTGGGTCCAGGAATATTAATATTTAATTCATGTCGTATGTGATATGAGGCACTCAGAAGTCGGCCTGATTAACTCAATCCATTAAAAAGGCACACTTTAAACAGTTAAAGTTTTATATCCATAAACTACTGGTTTTTTTTTTTCATTGGTCTAGGAATATTAATGTTAAATGCATGGCGTACGTAACATATAACTCGCTATGATCATCATAAAAATGATATTATTATTATTATTATTATTAAATTAAATATGGAATTTATTTATAAGTCTTTAAAATTTGAGTTTGAAAATATTCTTTTCCAAATAGTCGTTGTAATTTATTAAATTACAATTTTGTTATTTGTTATTTTTTATTTATTTATTTATTTTTTTTAAATATTTCTTTCTTTGCTTTTTAAGGGGAATAAATGTTTTAATAAATTATTTTTCAGTATAATGCTGTTGTATCAAAAGAAAGTCAGCGCGAATAATAAAAATATTTAAAATCAATATTTGAGTAAAAAAAGGAACTCTCTTTGGAATCTCCCCTGGTAATGTTTAACGCAATCGTAGCAAAATGTTTTTATAGATGAAATTGCAAACTTTGGGTTTTAAATAACATCACTTTCATCGTCGAATCATTCTCTTTCTCTTTTTCCCAAATAGAGGAAATAGTCATTCAAACAAAACAACTCTTGAATTCATAAAATTGGTGTTTAACAAGGCTTTTGAATGTATTCCATTTTTCCATTCATACATATTTACTCAGCTTTCGTGTGGAAAAGTTATCTTGATAACCGAAATCACACATTTGATGATTCACAAAAAACAGATTGGAAGAATTGTATTAGTTCCAACTGATCAATGGAGATCGTCAAATTAATCCATCAGTCTTAGAAAATTGTACATAAAACGATTCTAAAAATAAAAGAACAAACTTCATATCTTTAAGATATCATAAACATTTTTAATTTTTAGACAGTTTGAAATGTTCTTTTTTTTTATTGGTAACACGAATATGATTTCAACCTAATCAGAACAGTTAATTTTAATATATAAGCTAGATAGGGTTAAAATATGAATAGTGTTTAGGAGTGTAGGAAAGGGTATTCTTTGTAGGAAATAGGATATTCTAAGACTGTTTAAATGCTATGAAAATCAATTATTATACAAGGAAAGATCTGTTGCCCTCTTCTAACTCGCAATATTCTAATCCTACCTCTCCAGTTTTCAGAATATTACGTTGTTTTCATGATCTTGACAATTATAATTATAAATATTTTATTAATTATTCATTATCCCAATTTTTCGACCGATTTGGAAATGACTGACAACTGACTGAGACCCCCCCCCCCTATCACCATAGTTTTTTGAATTATTACGCTTTCCGTATTATGTAATATTTGTCATATAAATGTATATTATAAAGCAACGATTTGCCCGTGAATAACGCTGACGTTATAGTGCCAACTGCAACACCTGATCTTGCATTTTTGCGGAAATTCTTTTAGTTTATAATTTTAAATTGATACAGCTTCAATGGGAAATGCAAACAGCTCTATTTTGAAGAGACCTAGCTTATACGATTCTTCGTACTGGCAGAAAATTTTGACAATTATGATGTGGATATGGCGTCTAGTAATTATAAATAGTTTCCAGAAAGTCTGTAAACGCATGAACACTCCTTGCATTTACATTTAAAAGGATCACCATTTCAAGTATTAATTTTTTAATAATGACCATAAAATTCGATCGAGGTGGCCAAACAAATAGGATATTATTGTTGTTACTGAACCAGTCTTTCATATATTTTGAGGTTATGACACGATCAGGCCTAGGACCGCTGAGTCACTCTAGAAAAGGAGAGGAAAGAGACTAAATCGCAAGAAAAAGAGACTAAAAGAGACCAAAATAAAAAAAAGAGACTAAAAGGAGACCAAATAAAAAAACATTTTTTTCTCTTCACTTAAATGTTTTTGGTATCCAGACAAGCACTATAAAATTTGGCACTATTTGCGGAATACATTTTTAATGCATTTCAGTCGGTTTTGAAATAATTGCAAATTTTGTTGATTGGTTGCAGAAAAATATCTCAAATCGCAATATTTCATCATGGAAGAATATCAAAAATTCACCAAATGATCACAGGAACAATACCATGAAATTCCAGGAAATATAGTGAAATTCATCAAATTGTCAATAAAAAACAAATCACAAAATTTGTCACATGATCTCGGGAAAAAAATTCTCGAAATTAGTCAGATGTTCTCAGGATAAAAATCACGAAAATCATCAGATGGTCTCGAAAAAAAATCACGATATTAGTCAAATGGATCTTGTGTTAAATATCGTAAAATTCATCAAATGGGTCTCGAAGAGAGGGATAAATCACAAAATTCATTAAATTATTGTAAAATTCGAAGTGCGATCATACAAATAATTGCTAATTTTGTCGAAGGTCACGGAAATAAATAGTGAAATTTATCAACTAGTCGCCAGAAAATAACGAATTTCGTAAAATAAAGCCATAAAAAACTAGTATGTTGTGGCCATCACAAAACTTTCTTCTATTTAAATCACGTCAATTAAACCATTTAAACAGTGTAAACGTAGCATAGCAGCGCCACCTGTTGTGAGATTTATACCAAAATGTAATCAGCGTCTAATTATGTTATATATTATAGTGTACCAGAATCTGAAATTTCATGAAGTTCTCTGCATTAGTTCTTGAGATATAGCTATCGCAATAAACGTGCAAGATGTAGGATAGCAACGCCACTTATTGGGCAATTCACACAAAACCCTAATCAGCGTCTATGTATCTCAAGGTCTCCCGGAATCTGAAGTTTGGTTAAATTCTGTGAATTAGTTCTTGAGATATATAGCTATCGTGAAAATCATGAAAAACGTAGCATAGCAGCGCCACCTGTTGTGAGGTTTATATCAAAATGTAATCAGCGTCTAATTATGTTATATATTCTAGTGTAACAGAATCTGAAATTTGATGAAGTTCTCTGCATTAGTTCTTGAGATATAGCTATCGCAAAAATCGTGCAAAATGTAGCATAGCAGTGCCACCTATTGGGCAGTTCACACCAAAACCTTATTAATGGCAATGTATCTCAAGGTATTGCGGAATCTGAAGTTTGGTGAAATTCTGTGCATTAGTTCTTGAGATATAGCTATCATGAAAATCATGAAAGACGTGGCATAGCAGCGCCACCTGCAGGCCAATTTACATCGAAACTTAATCAGCGTCTATGTATATCAAGGTCTCACAGAATCTGAAGTTTGGTGAAATTCTGTGCATTAGTTCTTGATATATAGCAATCATTAAAATCATGAAAAACATAGTATAGCAGCGCCACCTGCAGGCCAATTTACACCAAAAATCAATAGGCACTAATTCATATCAAGGTCTAACTGAATATAAAATTTTATGAAATTTCGAGCATTAGTTCTTGAGATAGAGCGCCCACAAATTTTTTGTCACATGCAGACAGACAGACTCACAGACAGACATTTTCTAAAAATAGTCAAAACGTGTTCAGAACCTTCTAAAACGTATAAATCCGTCGAAAACCGGAAGTCGAAAATTTTCATGAATCCAATACTTTCTCCTTGTAAAGATAGAAGAAAGTAAAAATCAAGGATGCCTGTCAATGGGTTACATTTCCTGAAGTTTTACAGCAGTTGAGGGGGGTGGGAGGAAAAATATATCTATCGGCATTAATTATGCATTTTTTACTGGGTATCTTTGATAAAATACACATTTCTTTCAGCGACCCTTTCACAAAACTCACATTTTTTTATGTGATATTTTGTTGAAATCAGCGTTTTTTCAACAATCTTTTGACAAAATCTGCGTTTTTCTCACAATTTTTTGACAAAATTCACTGTTTTCCGCGATCTTTTCACGAAATTGACGTTTTATCCGCGATCTTCAAACGAAATCGGCTTAGACCAAATCAGTAATTTAACTGCAATATTTTAGCAAAATCGGCCATGTATAGTAATCTTTTGTCGAAATCGGCGGATTTTCCGCGATCTTTTGACAAAATCGGCGTTTTTCCAGATTTTTTTTTATGAAATCGGAGTTTTTTTGACGATCTTTTTACAAAATTTGCATTTTTGCGCAATCTTTTCTCGAAAACGGCGTTTTATCCCCGCGATCTTTTGACGAAATCGGCGTTTTTTCCGTGATCTTTTGATGCAATCGGCATTTTTTTCAATGATCTTTTGACAAAATATTTTTAAGCTATCTTTTATAGAAAACAGCGTTTTTTTCCGCGATTTTCTGATGAAATAATCGTTATATCTACAATCTTCAGAGGAAATCGACGCTTTCCCGCGGTCTTCATGCGAAATCCGCACTTTATACTTTAATGTGATTTGCACAGGAAATTCGCGTTTTTCAGCGGTTTTTTGACAAAGCTCGTTGACATAAAAATTGACGAAATCGTCGTTTTTCCACGAAATATTGACGGAATGTGTCCTTTTTCGGCGATCCTTTCATGAAATTTGCATTTCTCTGCGATTATTTTTTCCGCATGCAAAATCGTACAATCGTATTGTTCATTAGTACAACCGTACACTTCGAACAAAATCCGTAGAAGTTGGCATCTATGAATATCGCTTTTTGATTTTACGATCATTTGTCGAAAGCTCGGTTTTATTTCGGCATCGTTTGAGAACAATCTCAGGGTATTTTTTTTTTTTTTCCGCAATCGTTTGGCGAAAATCGCGAGTTTATTTCGGGATTGTATGGAAATAATTTTATTTCGAGATCGTCTGGTGAAAGTCGCGGCTTGATTTCGCGATTGTTTAATGAAAATCGTCGTTTTTCCGGGATCAATTAATTAGAATCGCAGTTTTGCCCGTGACCATTTTATAAAAATCGCAGATTCTTAAAAATTAAAAAACGTGAAAATTTGACGTTTGTCGAAAAAGTGATCCCCGTATATATAACGACCGAACAAAGAATTCTGAGATTTCTTCCTGCAACCCACTGACGAATCTCTCAATTGTTTTTCACAAGATCGACTGACAAGTTTTGCAATATGTTTCTGCCACTGATTGATGGATTATACGTGTTATTTTTCTCGCGAAAATGACAAAATCGTGATATTCTTCCCGCGACCGAATGACGAAGTTTATGATTTTCACCCCTCGAATGGTTATCGAATTTTGCGTTTTTATCAGGCGACAGATTGACCAAATTCACTTTCTTTTCAATGTCCGACAGAAAAGTTTTGCGATTCTTGCCCGCGAACGGTATACTAATTTCGTAACCATTTTACCACGTCAGAGTGACGAAATTTAGAATTCTTTCCCCTGCAAAATAGAGACAAATTTGGTACATTTTTTTCCGCGACTAAGTTTCACTATAGTTCCACGGAATTTCATGGTTTCATACTTCGACAGATTAACATAATCCATGATTTTCCCGCCGGTTTCCGACTGAAAATTTTTGCGTTTTTTACCCGCGAACAGTTAACAAATTTCGAGATTTTCTTGCGACAAATTGACAAGTTTTCCGATATTTCCTCACGACAAATTGTTGAATTTCGCGATTTTTTCCCGCTATCAAATGAGGAAAGTTACGATGTTTTTGCTGCGATCGATCAATGGGTAAAGAATATTTAAAAAAAAAAAAAAAAAAAAGAAAAAAAAAAAAAGAAAAAAAAGCGAAAAAAGAGACTAAATCTGAAAAATATAGACTAAAAGAGACAAATGCAAAAAAATAGCGAGAAAAGCGAGTTTAGCGACTCGCTCCGAGGCCTGCACGATGCATTATCTTATTGGGAAAATGCATTTTTCGCCATCTAAAAGCCACCATTCACCAAAATTTGCTTCGAATTCACATGCTACATTTCTGTTACTCCTCAAGTCATGTAAGTAGGTATTAACGTATAACTTTAGACCTATAAAGAATGAACGGCTTTCATACCTCTGAAATTATAGAAACATAGTATAGAGCCATCAAAATAAAGGAGGAGCGGTTGTAGTTTGTGGCACAATTTCAGCTACTAAGGCTGATCTAGTTATTTATTTTCTTTTTCTAAAAAAATGAACTTAAAAATGCGCACCGGTATTTTATAAATACAAGTTTTGACATAATAGTCACTTTTAGGAAATGAAAAAAAATCATTTATCAACAATATATGCCTCGTGTAAAACCTTTTAATCTTTGACATAATGCATATATTGTTGATAAATGAATATTGTGAAAAAGAGTTTCATTGATAACAATATTCTAGTTGATTGATCACCTATATAACACGGTATGAACAATGTGTTAAAAAAAATAAATGGAGTGAAATGGGAATTTTTTTTTAAACTTAAAATGTCAGACATTTTTTATATATAACACATTTTGAAGAAGCTATTTTACAATGTCTAGGCAGCTATAACCACATCATAATCACTTTCTCACAAATATGTAGAATCATATCTCCAAAAATGAAGGTAGCTATATATCACATTAAAACTGTACGAATTCGAAATTATAAGTTACATCTTCATAGTTAGGACAATTGAAAAAAATTAACAATTTTTCGTACTTTATATTTAAAAAAAAAAAAAAAAAAAAAAAAAAAAAAACATTATCATTATGATTTTGCAAAATGAGCAAGACAGTTTCTTTTAAAATTAATTATAAAATAAATATTATATAATAAAATTTAGAATTGTATAAAATTTGTAATTCTCTACGTTTTTTAGTGTTTTTATAATTTTGGTGTGGGATGTAATAATTTATCTAATATGTAAGCAGAAACATTTTTTTTTTAAAATACAAACATAAACAAGCACAACAGTTCACGAATTTTGTTTTCACAGCAGATTATTATATCTCACAGACAATAAATTTCACCTTGTTAAACCGAAACGCCACCGATGCTATTTTAAAAAGAACCACGCCAAAAATGAAGCACCAAAACATGCATATGCATTTTTATGCTTACCTTTTGATTCAGATCCAAGACATCGTCTTCAATCGACATAGGAACATCCACAGGATACTCATCCGAGCTCTGTGAGTTGCGTCGACTCCCATTCCTGTGCAATTGACTGCAAAAAAAAAAAAAAAAAAAAAAAAAAAAAAAATCAGTACGCATTTCCAACCAAACACCAAACTAGCAAAAAGCCATGCTTTGTTTGGATTCGCGAAGCATTATCTCACGAGATAAATATTTGAAAATAACAATATATATATTTTAATATTATTTTAGTATCTTTATTAATTAGAAAAGTTATTTAAAGTTTTGGCACATTTTAATTTTCGAAATGTAAATTTAGCCAAATTCCAATTTTTTATATTTTTTTATGGCAAACATATATAATACCATTAAAAGTAGACAATATTCATGTTGATATTATGAACTTCAATTATTTGACTGTTTAAATTCTTACTCATACTCCTTGTATTTAACGTGCTTCCTTATATGTAGTTTTCTTCTGTTAACTTTTCTGGCAATTGTTGGTTATTGGTTTAAAATAAGTTTTTCAGCTTTTTCCATAGCTGAAGCCTGTTAGCTTTCTTTTTCTAAATTAAAGTTATCTTCGTATTGTTTATTTCATATTTTTTATCTGAATTAAGTTAATTCTTGTTTACCCGTTATCTGCTAAAATATTTTCAAGTGGTTATGTTCCCAGACTTGCTTCATACTGCACGATAGTTACGGTAACGAGAATTAGTCCTAACCAACGGTAAAACGCATTTCAAATTTGGTGTTTGGTTAGTTGATAAAGATATGGAACTTTTTACGACTGATAAACTTCTTGGATCTGAGAATTGGGTCAGATGGAAATGGATGGTGGAAGGCTTGCTAATGGAAAAAGAAAATGCTTTCGAGGTGTGCTCTGGATAGACTGTACAGCCAGAACCGGTTCCCGAAGGCGCTGCTGCTGCTGCAGATAGGAACAAATATAACAGTGACTTAGCCAACTTTAATAAAGGCAACAGAGCTGCCAGAGGTATTTTTTCAAGAACTCTAGATAGCAGAATATGTGATCTCGTATCGATGTGCAAAACTGAAGAGAAATATGGGTGAAACTACATGAACTGTTTGAGCAGAAAAATACTCAAGCTCAATATGCCTGCCAAATGCAGTTCTCATCTTTTATGCGACATCCGACGGATTCAATGGCTATGCACATAGCAAAACTAGATCGCCTAGTGTCACGGATGTCTGATTTGGATATAAAACCAAATGACTTTGTGGTAATGAGTAAGCTCTTGGAGACTTTATCTAGTGACTTTGAGCTACTGAAAATGGCTTGGTGTGCAAGACCTGAAGAGCAACAGACCCTACAGGAGCTTAAGAAATTACTTGTTGCAGAAGAGCAAAGAAGAATGTTAGACTCTTCCAAAGAAAATGAATTAAATGTCTTACTTGCCAAGTCTAGTTTGAGAAAGGTTCACAGCAAGGCCCCCTTATCATAATCAGGCCTCGCATTCAGGAGAAAATCTATTGTTGAAATTGTCTCTATAGCTGCCAACATATTAACTGAATTTGTCTCGTATGTAGCGCCATCTGGTGCGTACTACTAGTCATCAAGGCCACTTTCATAATAATAGACTTGGCAATCGCTAAGTTTTCGTGGCCCCAGTAAACTTGGTCAGAAACCTCGTGATTTTTCCCGTTGTTAGCGCCCTCTGTTGTAGTAACAAATGTATAAATTTTATAATTTGTTTTCCACCCGGGCCTTGTTTTCTACATATGCTTTTCCATTTTCTTTTCGATATGCTGTAAGCTTGTATTTTTCAAATGAGATTTGTTATTTTTCCAATTTTCGAAAGTTCGGCAGTTTTTTGTTATTTTTTTTTTTTTTTTTTTTGGTATAAAATGCATTTATTTTACTGTAATTATTTATGAAAAATGGTTAAATTTTGCGCATTAAATGATAAGTATATACTCATTTTTTATTACTCTTTTAGCAATTCTCAAGAATTAAAGTTCATTATATGGGATTCTTTTGAGAAGTTGTGTATATGACATATAGATTTTTAAATTAAGCTTAATTTAAACCTCAAATTTAAATTAAGCTTATAATATGTGGCTCTGTAAAGGGATACGAGTATTACATGAACCTTTTATTGTAGGGAAGGTATTATTGTGAATCCCAATAATACATATCAATTTCATTATGCTATAAATATAATATCTATTAAAATGTACTAAAAGTATCACTGTCTATAGCAACAATTGTATATAATTTCATTTAGACCGGGAAGCAGGAGCATAGACAATCACCTTATAGAGGTCATGAATGAAAATCTAGGACAAGTTAAATCTTGATTAGCATATTACAACGCAATCGGTCTGCCAAGGAAAATCTGTGTAGAAAATAAAAAACCCAATTTTAGCAGATGACTCATAAGTTTACGATTTTTTTCCTACTCCCAAACTTCCATGATTTTATACTTTTGGGTGCAGGAAAGCACAATGGTAAACTTATGAGTTAACCACTAAAATAGGGTTTTAGGTGTTTTCACCGAGATATAATTTGGCAGACTGATTGCGTCTTAATATGGGAACCGAGATTTAACTAATCCTATATTTTCATCTGTGAAATCGATGAGATGATTGTCTGTGCTGCCGCCTCCCGGTCTGGTTGTGCGTATACATTCTTCTACCTGACTAATAAACGATACGCTCAATATTTTCGATTAAAAACATGTTCTCATACCCAAAATTTAAAGTATTCCCCGATCTTGTATTTTAGTTCTTTTTAGTCTCCCTGTATAGTTAGCTATATGTATAAACCGGATAAAAATCATAAACATTAAAAAAATGAAAGCTATAAGAAATTTATAAATCACTTAAACTAAACACATCTCAAAGTTTATCCTCAAAAATAAATTCTTTTTGTGCTACGCTTGTGGTGTAAATCTTTATTTGGTGCTTCTTTCTTAATTAAACTTACAGCCAGTTGGCTCATTAAGCAAGTATAATTGGCGCTAAACTAATTTCATTTTTTAACCGTATACTTAATATCGCATTGTTCTAGAATAATGCTTATTTGCAAATAACTTTAAATGCGAAACCGGAACTTATTACAGAAAAATAGCCAATACTGCATTATGTAATATTAAATCAATACTTTTTCAAAGTACCTTTCTCAAATAGAGAAAATGGTCTTGGCGAGAAAAGGAAATTTGGCAACATATTTTCTGTTCTCATAGAGAAGAAATGTTTTGCAATAGTTATACAATATATTTCATATAAAAAAGCCAATTTTCTATTTTTATGCAAAAACATAAGTAAATTGTACATAAAAACAATAATAATATTCATATAAATTCTTAAAAGACAAACGAAACATTTTACAAGTTTGTTTTCATTACTGTTTACATCATTTGGCAATAAATCATATTTTCTGAAGCCGAAAATTACGCTAAGCTTTAAATATATATATATATATGTAATAAAACGACGACGATGTTCTATAATAGTGTATAATCACTAATAGAATACCATGTTGGTTGTAGAATACTACTATTCACTAAGATTCAATAGTGGGATGAGCAGTCGTTCTGGTAAGTGGATAAGCCATGGATTTGTTCTCGTAGGAGTTTCTCCAATAACAATGCAAGAAAATCAGTGTTTTAGTTCTTTATTATTTAGAGCACGAACTTAAGTTACTCCACAGATCACCGTTCCACACATCTATCACTACGGCCTTCGCTCACTAAGCTGCAACATTCCGGCGTTCTACAATCTCGGAAAAAATGACATTTCTAATTCAGCGGAGAAATAAAACGCGCGTCTTGATAGTTTAAAGAAAAGGTGCATTCTACTCTCCTGAAAAGCCAAATGAAAAAATCATTTTCACGACAAAACTAGCGCCCTCCTACTCCGCGTCAATCATTTTAAAAATCCAATCAGGATGGACTCGAGCCTCTAACGGACAAAATGATCAATTCTAATTGGCCGTAATAGGCGGTCTATTGGCAAGAACTATATTTTTTCCTCGGAACACTAAGCCCTTTAGCAACGCGTAGTAACACTTGTCACGCGATGTTAAAAAATAAAAAATAAAATTAAAATCGCAGGAATATGCCAGAAAGTAAAAAGCTTACGAAATACTTCCCGCCTTTTTGAGAAGCAAGAAATAATTTATTAATAACTAAAGTAAGAAAAGAAATTTAGCTGTTACAAGTTACGAAACTAAGATTGGAATATGTTCCACAAATTTAGAATTGAAGCTAAGAGAGAACAAAAATAAAAATGGCGCATTTTTTTTTTTTTTTTATTACATATATATATAACGCCCATGACTCTACATTAATAAAGTACCATTAATTCTTACTTTTAATTCTTCATTTTCAGTGTATTTTTTACGTATATATTTTAGGAATTTGAAAAATATTTTTTATAATATTGTGAATAATATAGTTTGATTTTTCCTATGCAATTAGAATATTACTAGTAATATGCACCAGGTGGCGATACTTACGGTATAAAGTCGGTTTATGAGTTCGCAACTATCCGGACATTTTCTCCCATACACTTTTTTCTGATTGTAAGGCCTATTATTATGATAAAGTGGCCTTGCTGAACAATATATTTGAGCGACAGAGGGCGCTAACAACGTGAATTTTGATCACGTGTACTGCAGACAAAGGAAACTTGGGAAATGACAAGCCTTGTTATTATGATAAGTTAGCCTTGGTTCACAGTGCTGCAGAAAAGTATGGCAACCATGCAAACAAGCAGGGGAAGCAGTTTAAATGTTTTAGATGTGGGAAAAGGGGTCACATGAAACGTGATTGTATTGTTAAAAAAGTTAATAATCTGCATGAGAGAAAATCAAAGTATAAAGTTTTTATTAGTAAATGCCTTGCAGCCAATTGTGATGACACATGGGTCATTGATACAGGAGCCACACAACATATAACAACAGACACGATGTCTTTCAAAGTTTTACACAGTATAAGTGCCCAATAGAAGTAAGGGTTGGTAATAATTTCACAATAAAAGCGTATGGCCATGGTGAAATCTCTGTGAAAATGTTAGTTAACGGCAACTGGAAAGCCAGTGTACTGGAAAATGTATTATATGCTCCAGATGCTTCGATAAATTTATTTTCTGTAAGACAAGCTCTAGACCATGGATCAAAATTTAAGACATGTAACAATAAGTGTGAATTTGTAAAACCTAAAGGAGTTGTTGCTGTGGGTATACGCCAAGGTAACTTATTCAGATTGCTGTGCAAAGTAATAGTACCTGCGATAACAGTGCAACTAACATTGTAACAGTGCCCTCTTCTGAAGCTCAACTTACTGAATCAAACTCGCTTCAACTTTGGCATGAGAGACTTGCACATTTGAATAAACAGCATGTGAAAAAGTTTCTTCACACTCAAGGTATAGAAGTGCAAGATGATGGTGAGTTTTGCGAAGCATGCATGCTAGGTAAACAACATCGATTACCATTTCGAAATCGTCAACAACGAGCTAAGGATGTTGGTGATGTTATCCATACTGATGTCTGTGGGCCTATGGAAGAAGAATCATTAGGTGGCGCCAATTACTATGTATGTTTTACTGATGATTACTCTAAATTCAGAAAAGTGTATTTTCTCAAGCATAAATCTGAGGTTATATCTAAATTTGAAGAATTTTGTGCCTTCTTCAGAAATCAAACACAGAAACCAATCAAGGCAGTCCTTAGTGATGGTGGATTGGAATATAACAACAAAATTTTGAAAGGTTTGCTTCAGAAAATGGGAGCAGAATTTCGATACAGCACACCCTATACACTTCAACAAAATGGATCAGCTGAACGAAATAATCGAACTCTCATCGAGTTAGCTAGATCAATCATGATCGCAAAAGATTTACCAAAATCCCTGTGGGCTGAAATAGTCAATGCTGTAGTACATATATTGAATCGTGCTGGAACATCTGCAGTTGAACAAAAGTCCCCTTATGAAATTTTTTATGGGAAAACACCAAGACTCAATCGAATTATTGGCACAGAATGTTTTGTTCATACCCCCAAGCAGAAGCGCAAGAAATGGTATCCGAAAGGCCGAAAAGGCATTTTAGTTGGCTACTTAGATGATGTTGATGGTTATCGTGTATGGTTCAAAAGTACAAGAAAAATCGAACGAACAAGAGAAGCAGTGTTTTCTCTTGAATCTATATCAACATCAACTGTAGTTGCAATTGAGTCGGAACAGCTTAGAATAGATGAAAGTCCTATTCCTGACGGTTATGGAACTGGTTTTAAAGCAGATGAAACTTCTGGAAATGCACAGCATGATCGAAATCTCAGAGACAGGTCGAAGTTAAAGGCACCTGAACGTCTTATTGAATGCTGCATTGCAGAAGAGAGTGAACCAGAACACTACTACCAAGCGGTAAAATCGGAAAAGGCAAATGAATGGGAAGCTGCAATGGATAAGGAAATTAAATCGTTACTAGAAAACAATACTAGGTATTTGACAGACCTACCAGAAGGAAGACGAGCCATTACAAACAGATGGGTATATAAATTGAAACAGTCACCAAGGTGTTGGAACAAGCGATTTAAAGAGTTCCTGGGAAAATATGGTCTTACAGAGAGTGCTGCTGATCCATGTTTATTTTTCAGTAACGAGAAACAACAGAAATTGTTATTAGCATTACATGTACATGATGGACTTGTTGCCACAACTCCTGAGATCAAGAAACATTTCCTTGAAGAATTACAGCGTGAGTTCAAGGTAGCATACAAAGATGCCGAATATTATCTTGGTGTAGTGATTAAAAAGCTGACAAGTGGAAATATTTCTATTAGTCATAAAAATTATGCTAGAAAAGTTTCGGAAAAATTCAACATGAAAGATGTTAATCCAGTTTCTACTCCCATAGAAAAGGATAATCTTTCAGGGGAAGATAATGAAGAGATTGTTTCTGAAAAAGTTCCTTACAGACAAGCTGTAGGCAGTTTGATGTACATGGCAGTTGCTATCCGTCCCGATATTGCCTATGCTGTGTCATATTGTTCCCAGTTCTTGGATAAAGTACAACAAAAACATTGGTCAATGGTAAAACGAATACTAAAGTACATCAAGGGAACATCTAATTTTGCATTAATGTTTAAGTCTGGTTTTCATCCTGGTATCTTAGAAGCATACAGTGATGCAGATTACGCCAGTGACACAAGAACCAGAAAATCAGTTTCCGGTATTGCATTTAAAACAGTGGAGGAACCATTGACTGGGCAAGTCGTCGACAACAGTGTGTGTCATTAAGCACCACAGAAGCAGAGTATATAGCTGCAAGTGAGGCAACCAAAGAAATTGTTTGGCTGAAACGTCTGTTTGATGACATTGTCCCATTAACATCAACTCCTATTCTGAAAGTTGATAATGCAAGTGCAGTTGGCTAAAAATCCGGAATTCCATCAACGAACTAAACATATAGATATTAGATATCATTTTGTTCAAGAAAAGTGTTTAACTGGTGAAGTCAGTGTCCAGTATATTGATGGTGAATACCAAATTATGGATATTTTTACCTTACCTAGAAAACGTTTTGAAATGTTAAGGCCTCTCTTGGGTATGGTAAGAATGCCATAATTGCAAGTTCAAATGGAAGTGTTGATATTATGAACTTCAATTATTAGACTGTTTAAATTCTTACTCATACTCCTTGTATTTAACGTGCTTTCTTATATGTAGTTTTCTTCTGTTAACTTTTTTGGCAATTGTTGGTTATTGGTTTAAAATAAGTTTTTCAGCTTGTTCCATAGCGGAAGCCTGTTAGCTTTCTTTTTCTAAATTAAAGTTATCTTCGTATTGTTTATTTCATATTTTTTTATCTGAATTAAGTTAATTAATTCTTGTTTACCCGTTATCTGCAAAAATATTTTCAAGTATTCACAAATGGATTTTATCAATAAAACAATAAACCAAAACGAAGAATTAGAATTGAATTGAATTATAATAAAATAGTGAAACGAGTATATCTGAATAAATAAATAAACAAGTTGAATGTAGATTCTGCCACTGCAGAATTCAGTTTCGCCTCCGATAGAAATTGATAGAGGTCTTTTAAAAGGGCGACCCCGTTTAGAATGCAATGGACTAACTTCATTTTTCTTGTGTTTATCAATATAATAGCAAACAGAACGGCGTAAAATACCAAATTGATTAGCAGTTTCTCTCTGAGACATTGGAATTGCGGAATAATAAAGAGATACAGTTTGATGTGCTACTTCTTCATTGACTAGATTCATCAAAAACGGATTTTTTCTTTAGTTTAAACGCTTTTTTATAGACTCTGAGAAAAAGAAAATACATTTTAACAACAAAACGAATGGAATCCCGTCGAATTCGACGAATGAAATGTTTAAAAGACCCGATCGATTTGGTTAAAAAAAAGCAAAAGTAATTACATTATTGAATCAATATATAATAAATATATTTCCAAACTTTATGTCAAGTTTGCCAGTTACAATTTTGCATACAAATATTCGCACATCTTCAGTTAAAATTGTAATCTGAGTGCCGGCGAAATCCAGAAATTTTATTTTATATGCACTCACAGAAAAATAGTTATTTATATATAAAAAAAAAAAAATCATTTTTACTGTGACATTACTTTCACTAACTGAAGTCATCTGAAAGTAAAATTTCAATCTCAGTGTCCTTAATGAAAAGAAATATTGAAATGTAATATCGTTATGAGTAAAAATGCGATGTTTTAAATAGTGACGTCATTTTCTATTCAAATGTTTTTTTTAAAAGTTACTGTTATTAGTAATATGAAAAGGGGCATACGTAATAATATTGTAATTCCCATTTATCTGGTTGCTGAATGACACCATTTTCCTCACTTAATTTTTTTTTTATTTTGCTTTAGACATTAATTTTTATCATAAATTATTTTCTGTTATTTTATTTACATTATTAATATTATTTCTCAGTAAATATATCTTTTTTTACCTCAATTAGTGCATAATTATACGCAATCATTTTGGAAAATAATTTTTTTTTTTTTAATCGAGAGAAAAACTAACTGTGTTGCCACCATTTTGAAGAAATATTCGTAAAAAGCATTTAAAATTAAAAATAAAATATAAAAATGGAAATAAATTAGAAAATAGCTAAAATGGGCACAACTACAAATAAATAGCTTTCATTTAAAAAAATAATTATGAAAATCGGTTGAGTAGAAATTCACGGCTGATGACACGACATTTTTTTAGCTTGTCTGAAAGAAATAGCATCGGAGGCTAATAAAATGAATGCAAATGAAATTTGTAGACCCCAAGCAGAATCATCTATCTATATATATATATAAACTAATAGAACTATTTCTTAATAGTAAATATGTTTCATTTGGTTCACAACATTTCATACAACGAGTTTAAGAATTAATTTTATAAAATTTTATAAACATTTGTTTACAATTCTTTTGTTGCCATTTTACCAAATAAAAAAAAAATAAAAAAAAAAAAATAAATAAATAAAAAAATCGTGAAATAATTTTTTTTTAATGCGTAAATATCGTCTGCTTAAAGGATTTCACATAATACGAATAAATTGTGTATTTGAATTCTTAACACTGAAAAGTACTTTTATAATTGAATGTAAATAATTGAATTTTCACAAATTTTAATTCATTAAAAATATGCTATAATTTTCATAGAAAAGGTATTTTAAAAATTTTATAAAAGAAATCGTGAAACTATTATATGATTTAAAGGATTGAGCACCAAAATATGTTCCATATTCAACCATTCTTAATAACGTATTCTATTAAAATGCGTATTTTCGTCTCAAGTAACATATTTTCAATTTTTAATAAGGAAGTTTGGTACTACTCTGTTATCCCGTCGACCAATTTCGCCAAAATGTACAAATCACTAAACTCATTGCCAAATTATGCATATTGACATAATTTATATTTTAAAGAACGAAAGAAACAAATAATTAGTGGAATATTAATAAAAATACAACTAAAAAGTCGAAATAAAAATCACTTAATGGCATTTTAAAAATTTGTATTTAATGTCATTGAATGTGATATTCACGATCATCCATTACTGGCATTTAATCTTATAGTTTGGCGATAGATTTTCGGTCGACGGGATAAAGTAGTGGTACTACTCTGTTATCCCGTCGAGACCAATTTCGCCAAATTATTCAAATCGCCAAACTAATAGCCAAATTTTACATTTTGACATAATTTTTATTTTAAATAACGAAAAAACAAATAATTAGTGGAATATTAATAAAAATACAAATAAAAAGTAGAAATAAAAATCACTTAATGACATTTTAAACATGAGAATCGTATTTAATGTCATTGAATGTGACATTCACGATCATCCATTATTGGCATTTAATCTTATAGTTTGGCGATAGTTTTTTGGTCGACGGGATAACCTAGTAATACCAAACTTGGACTTAACTCTCTCAAATTTAATGATTAAAATACTACATTTATAAAAAGGTATTAAACATTAACGCTGTTTTTGTATATGTAGTATGCGCCGATGAATATCTTAAGTGTTTTTAATCAGTAAATAAACAATTTGTAATAATTTAACACAATAGCCGTGAACTTATTAATAAATTAAAAGCAATAGTCATATTACCATATCAAGCAAAATAACGCCATTTTCGCTCTAGTTAGATATTTCGGTGCGCATCTGACATCTGTGCCAAACTATGATCGTTAATAACATTTATTTCTAAAAACTGTCAATTTGAGAATATGTGCTAAATAAATGTATTACTAAATTGCTGTTTTTGTTATTTTTATTTGCTTTTATATTATTTATCATTTTAATACTTTTACGTACTCGTATTTATTAAATGTACATTAAATTACCGTTGTAGATACGATTTACAATGATAAACAAAATTGCTAACAACTATTTTTGGTAATTATGTATCTGGCTTCGGATAAAATGTTAATACTTACGTACTAACGTATTAACAGCATAACAGTGGATAATCGTCAAAAATTGCAGACGTACTAATAATCGGTGTAACACTTAGAAAATTTAAGAAATGCATGTTCATGTAATGTTTGTATAACTCTTATGCAACATAATCTTATTAATCGCATACATACAATATTATGTATTACATGTATTTAAGATGAATTTTTTTCTAATCGAATGAGCGAAAAATTCATATTTTAAATGAAATGAATGCAATATGAGCGATGGCGATGGGAACAATATTTGGCGATTTATCACCTACACTCTGCTAATATAAAAGTATACGAAATTATTTTTCTTACCTTGCTAAAGCAGCACTAGTTGTAAGTCTTTTTGAGCTAAAAAAGAAGAGAAAAAAATTATTGAACATGATTGAATTAAGAAAAACATGCAAATTAATTTTAGAAGAAAATTTATAATTAAAATATAAGGGTACTACTTGATTATCCCGTCGGCTAATTTCGCCAAATGATTATCCCGACTGCTAATTTCACCAAATTATACAAATTGCCAAATTATTAGATACATTATAAAAATTGACGCAATTTTAATTTTAAATAACGAAAGAACAAATGAATAAAACATTAATAAAAATATAAATAAAAAGTCGAATAAAAAATCGCTTGATGACGTAACAAACATGCATATTCTTGTTAATGGTGCCGCGATTTTCCTATGGCGCCATATTATACATATATATATATTAAAAAAGAAAATATCAACAAATATAAAAAAGTTGGCACAGATGTCATATACGTACCACATTGGCGCGATTTATTTAGACACTAATTTGGCGAAAATTTTGTTTTTAACTCTTTAAGAGTCCTGCAAAAATTTTCGGTACTACTTAATTATCCCGTCGACCAATTTCACTAAATTGTACAAATCGCCAAACTAATAGCCAAATTATATTTATTGATATAATTTTTTATTTTAAATAACGAAAAAACAAACAATTAGAAGAATATTAATAAAAATACAAATAAAAAATCGAAATAAAAATCACTGATTGGCGTTTTAAACACATGTGTCGTATTTAATGTCATCGAGTGTGACATTCACGATCATCCATTATTGGCATTTAATCTTAAAGTTTGGCGATCGTTTTCTGGTCGACGGGATAACCAGGTAGTACCAAATTTTCAAGTATGTTTACCGATTCCCAGTGGCGTAGCTAAGGGGGGCGTCCGCCCCGGGCGCCGAGGCCTAGGGGCGCCAAATTGAGAGAAATTGTTATATATCTATATTGGGGTGGGGGCGCAAAATTTCTTGCTGGCCCCGGGCGCCAAAAAACATAGCTACGCCACTGCCGATTCCTATAATGCTAGCTATGAAAAGTATTTGTATGAGGATTTGTTTATGATTACCTTTCATATTTATTTATCTTATGGATGGCAAAAAATAAAAACACAATAAATAAATAAATAAATAAAAATAATGACATTAGCTAAAATATTGTATTAAATGTGCCTTTGAATTTAAAGATTAAGTCACGGAAAACACGAATTGTATATTCGTATGGAATATTGTAGAACGCTTAAAGGTTTAAATGGCACAAATGTCATATACACACAACACTGACGCGACTGCAACAAAATGGCAGTTTTATGCCTCACATTGTAAACCGGCTATTGTTGTTTATTTATTAATAAACAGCTTATTTACTTTTATCTTCTTTTTAAAATAATAAATCTGCATGTAACTGATATTTGAAAACGAAGTTTTCGCCAAATTGACGTTAAAAAAAGATCGTGCTAATTATGGTGCGTATATGATATCTGCGCCTAAAACAATTTATATAATTTTATATAGGAAAATAAAAGTAAATAAATAATTTATTAACAAATAAACAATAACATCCGGGTTATCATATCAAACAAAATAACGAAACTTTGGCACCAGTTAAGTTCCCCAGTGCGTATATGACATTTATGTCAGAAAAAAAATTGCGCCAATGTGATTCGCATATGAAATCTGTGCTTCACAAATTTTATTATGTTTTCACAATTAAATTAGACTCAATTTAAATAAAAAGGTTTGAAATGGATTTTTGTACGTAACATGAAGTAGTAATTCAAAATAATTTTAAAAAATATGGCTCTAGACAGCGCTCGCAAGTAAAATATAAGAAAATTTACTAAAACAACATAAATGAGATGATCTAATTACATAAACACGTACCGATATGAATAACGATCGTAGTTGCAAAACATTCTAAATACTGGACTAAATTATCTGAAACTCTTTGAATTAATATTTAAATTTATTGGCGCAAAATTGCAATGAAAGAAAATTGAAAATAGTTATGTATTTCAAGCAAGGAAAAAAAAAACACATATATCCTTCAACAGTTTAAAATTTTACTTGCCGTTGATAAACGAAATCTTTTGTTCTTGCCATATGTGCTGCCTCTAGTAACATTAAATAATAAATTATTAACTACGGGAAGAAAAAAAAATAATTTCACGTTAAACGTGCAATTTCCTTGTTAAAATTAAGAACTCACGCTTTAATGTGGTTTCAAGATTCATATGATGGCAACAGAATCTCAGACTTTTAGAACTTTTGAGGGATCCAGAGAGAGATCTGCACGGGCCGAAATTTCCAGGCCCGCGCCCGGGCAGGACCGGACCGTTGTAAAACTCAAAAGTTCGGCATGAGCCCGGCCCGGCCCGTTCAAATTTTTATATTTTAGGCCTGGCCAGGTCCGTAGAGAAATCAGGGAAAACAGGCCCGGCCCGGCCCGTTTTGGCCCGTTACAATTTCTACGATTTCTAAAAAATTCAGATTTTTATCATATAATTAAGATTTTTTTAAAGAGTACTGCATACATATCTATGGAATGATTTTACAGCATATTTTACAGGAAATACACATTAGTAACATTAATTATTACTAAGATTCTTAGGCTTTCAACATTCAAATAAAGATTCATTAAAAAATTAATATGTCTTAGAGTAAAAGAAAAAAAATAAATTTAAAAACATCGTAACTTTTGAAGCTGTTTAATAAAGGAAGATTTATAAAAATATTTCTATATCATTTTATTAAAGATTTTAAATCCAAATTCATACGTTAATTCAAAGAAGCTCCTTTCTGATACATTTCTAAATTCATTTTTTTTCTCAGAAATGCATAAGATTAGCAGGTGTCTTTATTCAGAAACTATATAATCGAATGGCGTTATCCATTTTTTGATACAAGCAATTTAAGAACACAAGCAAGCAAATAAAATATTGTCATAGTTAGCGTTTTGAATAGAATTTCCGGAAGCGATAGCATGGGAAGGGAGAAAAACCTGCAACCATTTGAGAAACTATTGTATCCAAACAAGGTTATACAAGTGTTTTATTTACCAAAAATGAAAAACGCTATTCGATTCCAAATTCCTTCAATAGTCAGGCTTATCACTTTTATATTTTTACAATTAAAAATTAATGTAAAAATGTGTCAAACTTTCCCGTTATTGAAAAATTTATTTAAAAACCATCAAGAAGTATATATCCAAAGATTAAGCTAACATAAGTTCTTTATCGCTATTCATAATTTTACAAATTATGTTGTCTGCCCTACAGACCTTGAGAACAATTAAGTCTTCTTTCGTTCCGGCAATTCTATATGTAGAAAAATAATGCCTTGATCTCCAATTTTGATCTTGGCCCTGCACGAGTCAGCTTAAAAAATATTAAAACGGGTTACACACAATGTAACTGTCCGATGCCGATCTCTACACTGCACAAGTTACATTTTTATATAGATGCTGTCAAACTAGTATGCCTCGTGACGCACATTTATATTTATTCTCGTTAAAACCATTTTTGTTGAAAATAGGTTTATATTTTATCGTTTATGTTAAAATCTTGAAAACGGGCCGGTAGGTCCGAAATTTTTTATATCGGGCCGTATTTATATCGTTGTAAAAAAATTCTAATTCTGCCGGCCCGGCCCGTTAGCAAATTCGAAATGATTCCGCCGGCCCGGCCCGCGGGCCACGGGCCAAGCTCGGGCCCGTGCAGACCTCTAGATCCAGATTGATTTTTCGCTATTTTCCAACGAGATTGTAATTCGTAAAAATTCCAAAAGCGCAAAAAAATTCGTTGGAGGAGGCTAAGGATAGTCCTAAACTTTAATATATGATCGTTTATTGTGCAAAAAAAAGAAGCAACAATACTGAAAAAAAAAAAAAAAAAAAAAAAAAAACATGCGTTAAGCATAGATTACGAAGCACTTTCCAACACTTCATGAAATCTTTTTTTTTAAAACTTCATTAATTAGGGAAATAAGGATGTATAGCCAAATATGTATTGTAATACTTTTGAACAGCCCTGTATTTGATCTGTCTGTTGATATACATATTATAAAATGGGAAAATTTAGTTTAGCAAGAAAAAAGCTTAAAATTTCTTTTTGAGCAATTTGTGCTAATAAATGGGAAACATACTTGAAAACTTTTGTTCAGCCCTGTAGTTTACCTTGTACCTTTATTACACGTCAGTAAGAAGCTAAAATTTATTTTAAACTAAAACACTCTTAAAACAACTGAAATCACGTTGTTATAAATTATCATTCATAGGTGTCCACGTACACAATTCTTTGCGAGACCCTGTATGTAATTTTATCTATATTCTGCAAACATTTCTTTGTAAATTGAATGGAGTTCAGCATAAAAATGTATACCTTATTTAAGAACCACATTTAAGTAATTTACGCTCATACTCAGTAACGTTGGCGAGCTCTTTTGGATAGCCCTGTATATCAACTATAACATTTATACACACCCTTATAATGTAGAAAGATTTAGTGAAGCTTAAATGCGTATATCATAATTAAAATGTATTACATCCATCCACCAGCCATCATCGGATACATATACAGTCCGTCGGAAGGAATATACTATTTGAAATATTTTGTGTGTCCCTGTAAATGCAATGTACTTCATATTATGCAAGACAGTATCGTATAATTTATATTAAGCCTCAGTGACATTTATCAATTTTGTTATACATATTTTAAAAATGTCGCACACTATTCCCATCTTTACCATTATCCAATGGAATTCTTTTGTGTGGCCCTGTAAAGGAATAATACTATATTTTCACCGCATATTTTATAGAATGCATAGTTTAGTGCACCTGTTAAATACATGTAAATTTTAATATGTTTGACAGAGTGTATCATCTTTAAAACGCATTTGAAACGATCTTTTCCCATAGGCCATAATGTAATGGAAAATTTGTGACTCTCCCAGTAAATAAACTAATCATGGTAGAAACTTCATTTTCAGTAGGGTTCGTGCAAGGGTAAATGTCAATAATATACAGAAATTTCAGGGCAATTCGAGTATATTTACAGGTGTTAGAGCGCGGACAGACGGATAGACTGACAGACAAACCGAATGCATAATCACTTTTCAAACTTTTGGAAAGTGTTATAAATGTTAAAATTCATTTGAAACGATTTTTCCCGATAGGCCGTAATGTAATGGAAAACTTTTGATTGTCCCTGTAAATAAATTACTCACGGTAGAAACTTTATTTTCAATAGGGTTCGTGCTAGGGTAAACCTAAATAACGTCCAAAAATTTCATGGCAATCCGAGTGTATTTACGAGAGTTAGACCGCGGACAGTCGGCCAGACGGACAGACGTCCAGACAAACCGAATGCATAAGCACTTTTCAACTTAGTTGGAAAGTGCTAATAAAAAATGAAAGAGTTCCCGCAAAAAAAAAACTTTGGCGCCAAACCATATGCAACAACATTAAAGTAAGAAACATTGTTTTAAAGTGAATTTTATTTTTCTTAAAAAATAGTTATTCAATATATGATTATGTTATTACGATTTAAATAAACTATATGAAATTGTTTTAATGACATTTTTTCTCTTGTAAACATTCTTTCTTAATATTTTCCTGCAGCCGTGCGTCGATGAAACGATATAAAATTTATGCAAGCAAAAAAAGACGCGCATTCAACCAAGTGGAACAACGTTAGAAATTTAGATGAAAAAATACATAAATATCAAACAATGTTCAATTTTTTTAGCTCACAGGCTATCATAGCCTGAGAGCTTATGTGCCCGTCCGTTCTGTATGTACGTTCGTATGTTCGTGCGTAACGCGATAACTCATGATAAAAATATCGGATCCACTTGAAATTTTGTATATAGGTATATCCTGATAAGGCGCTTCCCTGATTAGTTTTTGGAGTTCATTCGATATGTATAAGAGGGGAACGGGGGGCTCATGCCCCTCCCCTTAATGGATATAAATGGGTTTTTCATGCAGAATTAACAGTTTTTATCCAAAATTTAGATATAGGATCATTCTGATGAGGCGATTCCGTGACTGTTATTATGTGTTCATTGAATAAGTATAAACAGGGGGAACGGGGGGCTCATGCCCCCCCCCGTAATTGATATAAACGGGATTTTCATGCAGAATTAACAGTTTTCGTTCAAAATTTAGATATAGGATTATTCGGATGAGGCGATACCGTGGCTGTTATTAGGTGTTCATTGAATAAGTATAAACGGGGAAACGGGGGGCTCATGCCCCTCCCCTTAATTGATATAAACTGGTTTTTCATGCAAAATTAATAGTTTTTGTCCAAAATTTAGATATAGGTTCATTCTAATGAGGCGATTCCATGACTGTTATTATGTGTACATTGAATAAGTATAAACAGAGGGAACGGGGGGCTCATGCCCCTCCTTAATTGATATAAACGGGATTTTCATGCAGAATTAACAGTTTTCGTTCAAAATTTAGATATAGGATCATTCGGATGAGGCGATACCGTGGCTGTTATTAGGTGTTCATTGAATAAGTATAAACAGGGGGACGGGGGGCTCATGCCCCTCCCCTTAATTGATATAAACGGGATTTTCATGCAGAATTAACAGTTTTCGTTCAAAATTTAGATATAGGATCATTCTGATGAGGCGAGTCCGTGGCTGTTATTAGGTGTTCATTGAATAAGTATAAACAGGGGGAACGGGGGTTCTAATGCCCTTCCCCTTAACTTGCATAAATGGATTTTTCAAACAGAATTGTCAGATTTCGTTCAAATCTCTGAATAGTTTTGGAAGTTTAATGGTTAAGTATAAAAGAGGGAAATAACTCCTCTTAAATTATATAACTGCTCAATGGGTTTTTATTAAGAATTATCCGATTTGCTCTGAATTTTGGATATAGGTTTTTTAATATGATAAAGCATGTACTTGATAGTTTAAGAAGTTCAATGATTAAGTATAAAAAAGGAGAAAGGGGAGAGCTGTTTCCCCTTCTTAATTTTTTTTTTTTCGAACGGAATTAACGAAAATACAAGGCTGTAATGTACAATTAGTATGCGTAGCCTGTGAGCTCAATGCCATCAGTTTAACTGGGCAATATTTTTTTTATTTAAATGACTGCTCAAAAGAACGGTAAAAAAACCAAATCACCGGGCAACGAAAGTTATTTTATTTGCTGATTCGGAAAGGAAAAAAAAACATTTTGGATAAAAAAAAAAAAAAATAAGAATAAAAAGAATATTGCCCAGTTGAACTGATGGCATTGAGCTCACAGGCTACGCATACTAATTGTACATTACAGCCCTATATTTTCAAAGGTTAATTCCGTTCGAAAAAAAAAAAAAAAAAAAAAAAAAGAAGGGGAAACAGTCTTTTCCTTTTTTTATACTTAATCATTGAACCTCCTAAACTATCAAGGACATGCTTTATCATATAAAAAATCTATATCCAAAATTCAAAGCAAATGAGATAATTTTTAATAAAAACACATTTATCATTTATATAATTTAAAAGGAGTTGTCCCCCTCTTTCATACTTAACCATTAAACTTCCAAAACTATTCGGAGATTTGAACGAAATCTGAAAATTCTGCTTGAAAAACCCATTTATATAAATTAAGGGGGGGGGGCATTAGAACCCCTGTTTCCCCTATTTATACTTATTCAATGAACACCTAATAACAGTCACGGAATCGCCACATCAGAATGATCCTATATCTAAATTTTGAACGAAAACTTAATTCTGCATGAAAATCCCATTTATATCAACTAAGGGGAGGGGCATCAGCCTCCCGTTCCCCCTCTTATACATATCGAATGAACTCCAAAAACTAATCAGGGAAGCGCCTTGTCAGGATATACCTATATACAAAATTTCAAGTGGATGGGATATTTTTATCATGAGTTATCGCGTTACGCACAACATACGAACGTACATACAGAACGGACGGGCACATAAGCTCTCAGGCTATGATAGCCTGTGAGCTAAAAATATATCCCAACACATTTTATTCTGTTGAAAGCTAAAAATTAATGCTAAAGTTGCATAGTATTCACAATGTATTGCTTAATGGTTTCGCAAATTTAAAAACAAAATTGTCGCTAAGTAATTTTTTTTTTTTTTTTTTTGCAGTGATCATGCTCACTACATAGAAACGAATCCAATCCCAAATACTTATATATCATGCTCATCTTTGATTTTAAAAGTGAATTTTGAGTGTGAAAAAAGCACGGCAGAGATATAAAGTACAATTATGATTGGGAAGCGACAATCGCCTCATCGAGTTCACGGATGAAAATCTAGGATTAATAAAACCTCGATTCGCATATTACAACGCAATCGGTCTGTCATGCCCTATCAAAAACACAAAACCCGATTTAGCGGTTGACTCATAGGTTTACCATTTTGTTTTCCTGCTCCTAATCCTCCATGTTTTCATACTTTTGGGTGCAGGAAAACACAATGGTAAATTTACTAGTCAAGGATTAGGGTATGATAGGTTTGTATATAATTTTGGAAAAAATCTGTTTGGAAGCGGCGCTGTAACATGGAATTTTGTTCAGTTTTCGGGATAGGATAACGATAGACTGTTTTGCTGGTTTATACCGATTACACTGTACGAGACGGCTTCCAAAGAACCGGATGCCGTGAATGCGTGAACAGATTATATTAGATACGACTAACCAAAGAAAATGGTAGAACATCGTACTGAATTAATCAAGTGTTCATTTTTCGTCTTCGACTAGGTTTAATTTCGAGTATTAATATGTATAAGATAGAAGGCAGTTTGTGAGATTGGGCACATTCGACTAGTTTGCTTGTAAACTGCATCATCTGGCTAAAACTATTTCAAATTATGAAACCTTTTTTGTATAATAGAACTGATTGATTTATGTTGAAATGTTACGTACTAGACCTTTTTCGGTGTTGCTTGCACATAGCATCGAAACCTGGTGCATTTTGTATCCGTATACATAAAAGTTAGAAAACCAATAAAAATTCTCTGTTAAAATAATATTTTATGTATTTTTAATACTTTAAAATTTTAATTATTGGATTTTTGTTTGTTTGATTTAAACCAAAAGTAAGTTAAGTTGCCAAATATGGCATTACGAATTTTTCACTTGTCTTATTTCGGCATGGAACTGCGAACAAGTATAATTCTATGTCTTGTAAAACTATGTATTTTGGGGCTATGGTGTTCGGCTAGGATTGTCGAAAAACTCTATTTTTGAAAATACGCCAACTTTTTCTTCATCAAAAATGTGAATTTAATGTCTTAATTTTTACAAAACCAAATTCGTTGTTTTTCCAAGAATTTTTTTAATTTTTATTATTAAAAAATTATTATTATTATTAAAAATTATATTTTAAATGCTTTAAAAAAAACTAGGTTAATAACCTGATAAATGGCTTCGACAATAGCATGGTTAGAAAGTTATACACTGCAAATTCAAAAAATATGACTTTTACAGAAATTTTTTTTCGATTCTCAGATTCCTAAAATGCACCAAGTCTCAATGCTAGGTACGAGCAAGGTACCTGTAAAAGGCAATCCTTGTTGCTTTGTTGTTTGATGATTTTGAAGCAATTTTTTACTGCTTTTTTAATGCTTTACTGTTTTTTTAGTGCTTTTTTTCTTTTGCTTACTTTTTGACGCCATATCTTTGTGCAAGTACGAGCAACAAGATTGTTCTTTATTGGCGCATTAGCGCAACTTCTACTGCTGTGGCGTTAATAAGTAAGTACCACGAGCAACACCAAAAAATTTCCCTTGTTAGTAACTATTGCCATTTTGAAACATACTTCATGATGTTCTGTTTGCCAAAAATTTAAAAAAAATAAATAAATAAATAAAAATAAAGATCTAGAAAGAAAACCACATTTTATCATTTCATAACAAGCAAAATATCAATGTGTCAGTTATGCGTTATCCTTTTTGAACTTTTTATTCAAACGAACATCCACAATGAGAATTTTGCAACGAAAATGTTCATCACGTTTCTGTATTAGCTCTTCAACAGACTTCTTTTAATCATGTCCATTTCAATAAAGTGCTCATGATATTAATTTTAGAACTCCCATAACAAAAAAACATAATGAATTAAAACACAAATTATTACATTCATCACATATTAAAGGCACGTAGATTGTCTGCATATAAGAGAAAAGTGAAATAAGGGAGTGTAACAGAAGGTGAGAAAAATTGTAAGAAAACTGAATTGCACAGGTTGGTAAAACTCAAACACTACTTATTTTAAAATACAAGTGGGTGGTATTGTAACACACCTGCTTTTTATATGACTGATGTTGAAATGTTAAACATTTCTCTTTTTAATTCTATTACTCATGCAGTAGAAGAAGAAAATTCAAAAGCTCTTTTGATATGAAATGAAAAGGAAATCCAATAGAAAGCTAGATATTTTTGAATAACAGGTTTGCATGTTACATGAGGAGTGTAGCGGCAGCATCAAAATAAATCATAATAATTAAATAAAATTGAGTATTTTTATGCTTCGAAAGCTGGTTTAAAGCACTAACTTTGCACCAGCATTTCCTTATGAGGAATTTCGAATCCTTGTACAAAAAAATTTTGACAATGTAAAAAACGCGACTGACGCGTAATCATAATTCATTTTTCATCATTGTAGCACTTATTATGAAAAAAGTAGGCTGCTGACAGAGCTCTATTTTTCGATGAGAAATGATTCGTGCGATATCACACATTAAGGCTTCTTAGAAGGTGCACTGCTGATCTGCACATTCGAGATCTACCTTTTGAGCATCGGGGCTTCCAATGTAAAAGATTTTTTCCACTTAAAAAGGTGTAGAATTTAGCGAACAAGCAAAGAATTTAGCAGTGTTTCTAGAAGAATTTTCCTTGTATTAACCTTTTCAGATTGAATTAAGATCCAAGCATCTTTCCTTTCAGAAAATAAGCAATATTTTTCTCTCTACTCATCCATTGTTTTGCTCTAATGATTTTTCAGGTTTCCGGTGTACTTCTTATTTCTCATTATTTATGCAACATGTACCGATGAAAAATCTGCGAGTTTGGGATAAATTCTAAGATATAGAAAAAAAAAGTTTTGAGTGATTTGAAATTTAAAAACAGTGAATAAAATACACGTAATTTCTTTAAAATATTAACTCACTTAAACAATAAAGGGATTATCATTATAGAGAAATAGAAAGTAACCAGTACCTTTGCACGTTATAACAAAGTTTTAAAAATAAAAGAAATCAAGCTTTGTAAACTTAATTCTCTATGAAAGAATAAGATTATTCATTAAATTTTATTAAATCAGTAAAAACAGCTAAATTGTTTTTTTACAACATTAATTGTAAAAACGTTTTAGTGTAATTTATCTCATTGCATGAAAATATCCTGACTTGCTTCTTTTGCTTCTAAGAAGCTTTGTTCTATAGTTATTGCTTCCCAATTATAAAGCCCACAGTTTCCAGGCACAATATCGATTCACCAGGTAAGAAATAGTGCGTTTTCTTTTACCAGACGCGGATAAAAATGAAAACGAACAAATTATTATTATTTTTTTAAGCACTTTTTTGTGTTTTTTGATATATTTGAGGTTCACCCATACTAAACAAATTTCTTGCAATGTATTTCTATATTGGACTGCACCAACCGGTTACGATTTATTTACAAATTCTTGGCTAAAGAAAAATTCTCGTTATATTCGAGTTCAACTAATGTAAAAATCAAATCCGAAAACTTTGTATTTTTATTTTAAAAGGATATTAAAAATATCAGTGCGACAAAAATTCCCCCTCCTCCCACATCAAAGAAGCCGAAAAAATAGCCACCGTCGCAAAAAGTGGCGTAAATGGGCCTAAGTATGTAGTCTCTCACCAACACCGACAAGCATGATGAATCTTTTGAATTATATCAATCATATTTTGAATTATACAAAATATGATTTTATGATAATAATGGTAAAATTACAAAATGTGTACAAGTAAATAAGAAACCGGTTTTATCTGTGATTACATCATGTTATATGCATGCTTTCATAAAGTAATTTGCATGAACGTACAAAGAAAAACAATGAGCAAAGTATCTCATTATTGCAAAACTGGATACTTACTGGTGTGGAAGGTCATAACGGCAAAACAAAGCCAGAAATGTTGACCGTTAAACGCCTATGTAAAAGACATTGACTTCAGTCACCGGGTTAGAGTAACTACTGTGTAGGATTAAAAGCGGACTCAATTGAATCTAAAAGAGTAGGCTATGTTGAATTATCCCAAGAAGTAACTCCGTGGGAAAAATCTACTTGGCAAAAAAGAAGGAGGAAGCACATGGAAGTCAACTTATTTTATTGCTTATACTATTTTATTGTTATGCTTATTTCATTAAATTATTGTTTAATTCAATGAGATTAATACTTTAAGAGCTTAAACATTTTTAATTTTAAATTTTAGTCAGTATCTTTCAGTAATTTCGTTGAGGATAAACTAAAAAGGTCTGGAATTAATGTGAATTCTCAAAAAACCTTTAAAAAAAATTCCGATTTTCCTTATTTTATTTTTGAAGATTTTTTTTTTTTTTTCTCAGCTTAACAAGGAAAAAATTTAGGGATAGGGAAGATGCACGCGATAATCAAGCTTTGTCTACTTTTGATTTAAACATGATCCCGAATGGTTCTTGTTTTTTATTTGTTTCTAGAATAAAATTTAAAGCAATTCGATTTTAATTCAGGTATGAAGAATTTTGTAAGTTACTAATGTTTGATTGCCAATCTGACATGTTAAAGTAACTAATAGTATGGATAAGTGCATAGACAAACAGACAAGTTATAAAAAAGACACACGCGGGAGAGACTCTTTGTAAAATAAACCTTTTGAAACATTAACTTTTTGGGGATGAGGACCAGTATACGTGCCACTTAAGGTGCTCAGAATCCTGAATTATTCCCACCAACTATTTTTTATTGTAAAGTATACCTATTTAATCAGAGCTAATTCACGATTCAAGAACAACAACAAAAAAATTCTGTTTTGAAAAGCCGTTGGTTAGAGATTAAAAATTAAGCAAAAGGCTCTCGACGTGCAGGGGTTAACCCTTTGCAGTCGAGACGTGACTCTCACTCACCATTAGTGTTGTCAGGCGTTCCTCGTAAATCGGAACACCAAATGCTTTGGATAACACTAATATCTTACAGCTTATTTTCGCCATTTTTTATCACTGGTTATTTGGCGATTAGATAAAGCGAATAAAAATAGTTTAAAATACTGGTGTCCAGAGCATTTGGAGCAACCATTTACCCGGGACACTAGTGATAATTGAAAATCATTTCTCGAGTGCAAAGGGTTAATCCTTCCCGAGGTATCTATTCCAAAGGTATGCAGTAACAAACGGCGCATCTACTCCAGTGTTATGCAGTAACAAACAATGCATCTACCTCTAAGCTAGGCAGTAACAAACATAAAACGCATACATACATATGCCGGCTGGATTGAGAACTTCCTCTAAGTAGACTATAAATCCTTTTTTCTTCCGTTAACCGTAATCTTAATGACGGCAGATAATAAAAGTTCGGTCTCTCAATTCTTTCGTCCATGCTTTAAATACTCATTTGAAAACATCCAGTGCAGTGCATCACCCTCAAGACTATTTCAAAATGCATCTCGACATCAAACACAATGACAATGATATGTTTTACAAGATTATTGTTTACATAATGGATGAGTATGAAGAAGATTTATAAAGGCTTCGCACTGAAGAAACGAAAATTAACAAATACTAAGTAAGTTTTCCTATTGTAAAGATAAAGAGGTCTAGATATCAGTCTTATAATTACATAACCTGAATAATGAAAAAATAATAAAAATACGACAGAGCATTGATGACGGGCCGGATTAAGTACAGGAATTCGGATAAGGATAAATATCGGTCTTGTCATTGCATAACCTTAATTGAAAACGAAACAATTGATGATTGAGCAAATTGAGAGTACACAAATAAAATGAATATATAAAAAATGTTTTGCAATTAGTGTGTGACATGAGCACTTACATAAAAGAAAATTCAAGTAATAACTACAGTTAAAAAGCTGTTTCAAGGTTTCATACCGAATATATATAATTTTTTTTTTCTTTGGACCAGAAAATGAAATAAAGAATTAGAAAAATACCCGCAGTGACAATACATGCACTTATTGCAGATGTGAATATTTAAAATAATGATACAAGATTTGCATAAGATGCCATACAATTAAATTTCTATAACAGCGAAATTTTTACTTACGTTTATAAAAATGCATTTCCTCACTCTTCGGTGTTAAATAAGCGCACATTTCTTGATATGAAAAAATAGAGTTTATACAGTTAATGCAGTTTATAAGTTTGCTAAAGTTCTAAACAAATGTAACAACAAATAACATTAAATTTTCTTTTCTACTTTAAAAGTAATCTTTTGTTTGTGACTCAGTTTCTGATATTGATCGTTTAACTAGTTGCATTAATATTTCTAGGGCATTTTTCTTAGCTCTTTTTTTTTTGGGGGGGGGGGGAGGTGATTAGAATGCATATTACATATTGAAATATAAAACAGCTTAATCTGGAAGAAACTATATAATATGTTTCCCAATTGCTAATTATTTTAAAAAAAATGTTTGCACAAGTGTTAATTATTTTTTTAAATATTTAAATTATATACATAAAAATAAATAATATACTTTGTGGGACTTGGTTCTCGAAACTTCGTACTTGGCTGAAAAGTTGATAATAGAAAAAGAGCAAGTTGCATAGCCATTAAAAAAGAAAAAAACCCAAGAATTTAGAATTTTTAAAAAACGCCAAAAAGAAACACTATAATTAGTATATTTTACCCGTTTTTTAGTTTCCCCGGTATTATTATTTCTGATTTTTTTTTTTTTTTTTTTTTTTTGGGGGGGGGGGGCAATTTTTGCATTATATTTTTATCTGTGTGAGAAATCAATATCAAAAATTTTATTCATAAGTACATCTAGTTGACAGAAATGCAAGTACCAACAAATTTTAAGTTTTTCCACGGCTCACTCTATCCTAATGTGCCCCAAAAGTGGTTGAGAGGTTGTGCTCCCAAAGCTGTAGACGGGAGATGCTGGTTTCGAACCCAATCGCGCCCGTCGGCCTAACCGATTGGAGCTTTCCGTGGTTTACTTCGAACCTTGGGTAACTTTGAGCAAATATAGGCTAGCCTCTTTTAGAAAGACCCCCACAGAGGGTACTCCGCCTAGGGCCTATATCCCTCGTACAGATAATCGACCGTCATATATAACACCAACACATCTATTCTAATGCCATTTCATACACAAAATAATAATAATAATAATATTAAAGTAGCCTTCTACAGAACAAAACATAATGTATTAAGTTTTTTGTTATTCACCGAATGGAATTAAAAATAAAATAAAATAAAGAAACAAATCTTGCATAAAAAAAAGAAAAAAAAAAGAAACAAATAATTTCATAACGCAATGTGCGATTTATTTCGTCACTCAACCGAATAAATGTTTTCGCATCTTTAAGACATATCAGACAATAATTCTAAAAGTTCGACAAATCAAAAAAAAAAAAAAAAAAAAAAAAAAAAAAAAATCTATGCTTGATTGGACAGTAGCTGGGAAATTCTTCCTGCCTAATGAAACGTGAAACTAACCATTTGTCTTATTTCATTGGAAATATAGCTTAAAAAATGCACAATGATAACACTATCAGATCTAATAATCAAGGAAGGAAATTTCTCAAATAGTGCATTTCCTCAATGAAATATGAATAACTGTTTTCTACCGCAGCTAACTACTATCGAAATGCTTTTAATTCCACATTTAAATTTTTTAAAACTAGTTTAATAACAATTTTTTAGAGCATTTTAAAAATTTCCGCTAGTTTTGAAAATAGAATTTTTTTAAATATGTAGAGTAAGAAAAATTGCATGGCCGCTTGCGGATAACGGAGATAAGATTATATATATATGTTTTTAAAATACATTAAAATATGAACGTACGTACAAGCCTGATTTGTATACATAATCAACCGACATATAAATGCTAGTTGATTATATATACGACTTCACATAAATTATAATAAGTAGGCATGCAACATTCATACTTACTCTTATAAATATTTATACTTAATTTAATATACCGTATATATTAGTGTATAAGTCGAGAGATTTCTGATAATTTTTTACAAGCAAATTAGGGCGATCTTAGGGTGATCTCGACTTACACACGAAGTCAATTAAAAAACTACGAATACTACAAAATGTTGGCTTTTTATTTGCATGTTTAATAAAATAATATATAAAATGTACAAAAGAATAATAATTTATCATTAATTTTTTTTTTTCAATGATTTGTTTTTATTTACTTACTACTTTTTCGCATTGGCAATTTCTATCTCTGGTTTAATTTTGTGCAAAATTGAAATAAAAAGTTGGGAGGTCGTCTTATACGCGGGTTTTTTATTTTTTGCAGAATTTTCATTCGAAAGTTAGGGGGTTGACTTATACACGAGTATATACGGTAACACTATTTTCCCCTTTTTAATACATTCCATTTCATAGCTTTTCTTGTTATTCACCGTTTTCTTTTATTATTTTTGTTCCACAATCGATTGAACAGAGTGAGATACAATATTTAGCTTAAAGCTATGTAATTCAATAGAAATCGACTGGTTTTTGCTTATATTTGCAAATTCTTTGCTCCTCAAAGCAAGACTTACAATAAGCTTTCATTTGGAGTATACTCTTGCTTTTTCATTTGAATTTTTCGGATTTCATTTCATAGAACTACATAATTTAACTAGTATTTATAATTAGTATTATTAACTAGTATTAACTAAAACTACAATTTAATTAGTTATAGCGTATTAATTTAAGCGTCTTCAAGTGATTAAAGTTAATATGATTTTTAAATTACGTTATTATTTGAATATAAACTATCATTTTGCATATTACCCTTTTACTTACACACACACACATATAAAATAAATTCTGTCTAAGGCGGAATCGTTTGGAACAGATACATTTTTCTTTAATAGACAATATTCCGCCTTAGACAAATTTTTATTGTCTATGGACTCGCAGGGACTTGAAAATCTTCTCGAGTTAGACAGATTAACAGTCTTACAGGAAGTTTATTGTACATATAAAATCATGTTTATTTTTTAAAACATTACTAATAAGAACTCTCCTTTTTAAAAATTGTTGAAAATGACATGGGTAATTTGAATAGTAAAAATCCTCATAAGATATAGATATGTTGGATTTGGATAGATGAAATTATTATTATTATTTTTTTATGGATCAGACATTAAATTATCTATGATCTAAAAAACATGTATGTTATTGCTGAAGATAAATAACAATTTGTTGGTATATAAATAAATAATGGTAAACCAGTTAAATTTTTCCGAATTCTAATTAATAGAAAGGAGAAAAAAAGTAATTTAAAGTTTTAATGAAGTCGGAAATTGCTCGTCAAACGTATCAATTAAGGCGCGTTCATACTGTAACGAAGTTTTTATAAGTATTCAGATCTTTGTGTAATACTATACAGTACTTCGGATACAATGTCGTATCCGAAATCTTTTGTGTGTCCCTGTATATGTTATTTGCTTTCTATTATACAAGGAGTAATTTATAGTAAATCTCAGCAACGTATTAAGCTCAATAGTTTATTATTAAAATGCGCCTCAATCATTGTTTCCCCTATACCATTAAGCAAATGCAATGGAATATAGACAGACAGTCGGACGGACGGACTGAACGATGACTATAGGTGCTACGTATTTATAGGTATAATTGCGAACGCACTTAAAAATCCATGATTATCATTATTTTAAATGCCACAAAATAGTCTTCTTCAAAGATGCACTTCATTTCCCCAAAATTATTCTTCAGCTTGAAATTTCAGTTCGCATTTCGATTTGATTAAAATACAAATGAGCATTTACAAATTAGATTGCAGTACGGAAAGTTTTTTTTTAATCGTTGCTCATTCAATATAAATATGAATTAGCTTGCTGGCCAAAAATATAATGAGGAAATGACAGTCGAAATTAGCATATATATTCGAATTTGTGCAATACAAGCAAAGATGACTAAACTTTTCAAGATATTTCCAGCAGTGAAATAATTCAAACTTCTTTCTCTTTGAAAATTATCCGATTGCATCTTTCCTTTGGCAATACCGCGAAGACAAGGATCAATATTTAAATACATCAACTGACTCCTATCGTGACAGTATGTACCCAAGACCAAATCAACACATACATAGTTCATTTCTATATGGAACCAAAAATAAATGGAAAACAAATGACAAAAACAGGAACAACAATAAATGAAACAGACTGTAACTCAGAAATGCAAATCGTCGAAAACAGTTACAAAACACATTTTACTGATCAGTATCACACAAGAATGTTTTGTTTCAGATTCGAAACTTTTTTTCAACCGTAACTAAAACCAGAAATCCATGAACAAATCGATCATAAAACAATTAACCTGTGAAAGGTTTTCAATTGAAAGTTGATACTAAGAAGAAAATCATATTTTGCTAGTTCATGTCTAAAGATATCAAGCTGAAAGTATTAATAAAAAGCTTCAGCTAGAAATTTGGTACATTTCGATACACCAGATTGTTGATATTACAAAGCATTCACCCGAATAAATTAGTAATTTAAACTATGGGGGAATGATTTATTTTCACTTATGTTACGTAAAATTACGAAAGGAACTTAAAGATCTCTTGTACATATATCTTTTCGATAATAAAACAAGGGATTTTTTTAATAATAAAAAACTTTATTATCAATAATACTATACATATGTCTATATAAAAATGTTTAGCAAGAAAATATTGCTAGCATCTCTGAACATTGATTTATTGTATCTTTCCATGTATAAGCAAAGCATCTTTTAATGAAAAATCGTCCAGAATTGGAAATCGGTATATAAGCTGACCTTAAACAAAGATGATGAATAATTCAGCTAACAAAAACCTAGCATTTTTTTTGGGTATAACTAACAGAAAAAATGTCTCTTCAGAATTAGTTATATCACATACAGATTTTAGACAGATTCATGGCAGATTTAGTTTACTTCTATTCTTCAATAATTGGACGTTTTTCTAAATGAAACATTTAAAGACAGACTTCGTTCGAAATGAATAGAATGGGTGTCGTCTGCGAATGCAATGGTGACGAATTTCAGTGAAGAAGAAGAAGAAGAAGAAGAAGAAAAAAAAAAAAAAAAAAAACAAAACACCAATGCTATTTTTGAGTGAAAAAAGAAGTTTGATTTGAATTACTATTACAAATAATTGTCTGATCTTTCAAGAAATGTTACATCACGAATGCGATGGATGGAATTGAGAATGATGCACTTTTTGAAAAAAAAAAAAAAAAAAAAAAATGGCGATGATGATGAACTAGATAAGACGATATTCTTTCTGATTTACAAACGAAAAGAATTTTAAGGAATTTCTTGAAAATTCTGACAGTGACTTGCACAATAAATGATTATTTGTGGCTTTTTTTTTATTGTAAAAGCATAGAGTAATAAAGTATTTTTATGTTTTTACATTTAACAAACTTTTTATTTTAGAATATCAAATTTGGAAATTTTCTTAGACTCGTATATAAGACGATTCTCTTACTTTGGATCCAAAAGATGCCCCAAAAATATCGACTTATACAAGGAAATATATGATGCCTAATTTATTAATAACTAATCTTTGGCCCAATAGCTGTACATAAAATGAAAGATAATGTAAAAAGTTTTATTACGTATTTAATTATGATAAAATACGCCCGAAAAAGGATGAAACGAGCCCCTTTTTAGCTCACAGGCTATCATAGCCTGAGAGCTTATGTGCCCGTTTGTTCTGTATGTTCGTTCGTGCGTAACGCGATAACTCATGATAAAAATATCCGATCCACTTGAAATTTTGTATGTAGGTATATCCTGACAAGGCGCTTCCCTGATTAGTTTTTGGAGTTCATTCGATATGTATAAGAGGGGGAACGGGGGGCTGATGCCCCTCCCCTTAGTTGATATAAATGGAATTTTCATGCAGAATTAAGTTTTCGTTCAAAATTTAGATTAGGATCATTCTGATGAGGCGATTCCGTGACTGCTATTAGGTGTTCATTGAATAAGTATAAATAGGGGGAACAGGGGTTCTAATGCCCCCCCCCCTTTAATTTATATAAATGGGTTTTTCAAGCAGAATTTTCAGATTTCGTTCAAATCTCTGAATAGTTTTGGAAGTTTAATGGTTAAGTATAAAAGAGGGGGATAACTCCTTTTAAATTATATGAATGCTAAATGGGTTTTTATTAAGAATTATCTCATTTGCTCTGAATTTTGGATATAGATTTTTTATATGATAAAGCATGTCTTTGATAGTATAGGAGGTTCAATGATTAAGTATAAAAAAAGAGGAAAGGGCAGAGCTGTTTCCCCTTCTTAATTTTTTTTTCGAACGGAATTAATCCTTGAAAATATAAGGCTTTAATGTACAATTAGTATTTGTAGCCTGTGAGCTCAATGCCATCAGTTTAACTGGGCAGTATTCTTTATTATATGTTGGAAATAACTAGACAATCTAGATTTTAAAATTGTTCAAAGAGAGAGCAAGTAACAAGATTACGGCAATTAAATAATTCTACCATTTTTTCTCTTTGATTGCCTTAGATAAAATTGGTCAATTAAAAGGTTTATCCTTTTTCTGGCGCACAATTCCGTACAAAAACTGTGGTCATACTTGTATCTTAAAAATTAACGGAATTATAATTTCGTAATTATAATTCGCTAGTATAAAAGCAGAAATTGTGGTTTTCATTTAAATTTTGGAATAATTGATAAAGATGTTCATAATTCATTACACTATTTGTTATTAGCTCACCATAGCCTGAGAGCTTATGTGCCCGTCCGTTCTGTATGTACGTTCGTACGTGCGTAACGCGACAACTCACGATAAAAATATCCCATCCACTTGAAATTTTGTATATAGGTATATCTAAGACGCTTCCCTGATTAGTTTTTGACGTTCATTCGATATGTATAAGAGGGAGGACGGGGGGCTCATACCCTCCCCTTAATTGATATAAATGGGTTTTTCATGCAGAATTAAGATTTCGTTCAAAATTTAGATATAGGATCATTCTGATGAGGCGATTCCGTGACTGTTATTAGGTGTTCATTGAATAAGTATAAAAAGGAGGAACGGGGGTTCTAATGTCCCTCCCCTTAATTTATATAAATGGGTTTTTCCAGCAGAATTGTCAGATTTCGTTTAAATTTCTGTATAGTTTTAGAAGTTAAATGGTTAAGTATAAAAGAAGGGGATAACTCCTCTTAAATTATATAAATGCTAAATGGGTTTTTATTAAGAATTATCCGATTTGCTCTGAATTTTGGATATAGATTTTTTTAATATGTTAAAGCATGTCCTTGATAGTTTAGGAGGTTCAATGATTAAGTATAAAAAAGGGGAAAGGAGAGAGCTGTTTCCCCTTCTTAATTTTTTTTCGAACGGAATTAACCCTTGAAAATATAAGGCTGTAATGTACAAATAGTATGCGTAGCCTGTGAGCTCAATGCCATCAGTTTAACTGGGCAATATTCTTTTTATTTTTATAATTTATTTCATTTCAAAAATTAATATGCAAAAATTAAAGTGGAGTTGTCTGAACTTTTACTTCTAAAACAAAAACTGATTTCTTTGGTTTATGTTCAGTAAGTTGTACACATACTGATTTAACTGTTAAAAAAGTTTGACGAATCTGTAATTTCTATTTTTTTACAAACGATACTTTTGTATTAGATAATAGCCAGGAATTAAGAGCGGAGAAATCAAAAATTTTACATTTACTGCAGACATTTTTTCGTTTGGTTATTTCAGTGATTAAGCACCAGTTTGGTTAGATTATTTGCTAAATTTTTGTTTTATTATGAAGTCAAAATTTAGTCTTAGGTTTGAAGTGTTAGGTTATTTAGAAATAATTAGGGTAAGCAAGTAATTTAAACGAGAATAGGGCTACTACATCAGTGCAAGAAGCCAATCCAAGCCAAGACTGAAAACTTTTTTGAGTATTAGAAATCACTTAATGGAAATGGGTTAGATGATTTCTAGGTGTTGCATTATGATTTAAAATTATTTCTTATAATAAAAGAAACAAGTTAAAAAAATTTAGAGTAAAATTATTATTATTTTTGCATATAAAGCAAAATTTACTATTAGTCAAAAATCGTTCCAAAACTGAAATAAGACCTAAGACTAAAGGTCTTGCACCCATGGGCTACTACAGGTGACTGTTGTCTGATTCTCTTTCGCAGGACTTTTTCAAAACAAATTTTTTTATATACTCTTTAACAAAATTTTCAAGAGAAATATACTATAAAATACATTTCTTAAATATAGTGGTGCGAAAAGAACATAAAAATAGTCGTCTGTGGCAGCTCTGTATATTGATTAATATGGTTGGATAATGTAATGATAGTTTGATATCACTACCTGCTCAAATAACTCACTCAAATTAACTAAAATAAATGCAAAGTTTTGTAACTTTTAAGCATTTAATTTTACATCCATATTTCTAAATGCAAAAGCGCATCAACAAAAGAATATTGCTAATATAATTGCTTAACATAAAACTCATTTACTTACGCAAGTGCATTAACATTTTAAAAAGTTAACAGTTCATTTTAAAGAGTTTTTAAAAAACCTTTTATACAATCGATGTACAAACGAAAAAAAGCGCAATTTGCGATTATTATACTTGTTATTGAAGAGATGAAAGTTACATGTGATACCCCACCCCCTCATAAACAGGGTGATTCTCGTACCCTTATTTTATTATTATTATTTTAAATATAATGTAGAATGTAATAATATGCAACATTAACAAATGGTGGCTGATGACGATAGATTGATTGCAGAGCTGCAACTATATATTTTTAAAATACGGCTATCACAATGTTACATAGTTTATTTTGCATCTGTAACATGCAATTACAGAGGTAATTATATGATATAATCATACTGGATTACACGAACTCAGATGGTAGGAGAATCCAGTTTTAACGAACAAAAAGAGGAAAAAGCAGTTGGTTTACAATAATAACAAAACATTTTTCTGTAAATTCGAAAAAAAAAAAAAAAAAACGAGCAAAAAGTTTGTAAACTTATAAATTTACCTGACTTTCCATAAGCAAAATGTGTTTTTAATGGAATTTTTGAATTGTTAATAAATCGGTTGAAACATATCGAAAAGATGTTTTCGTGTTGCTTGAAAAAGCTTTTTCTTTTTCTTTTGTAAGGAAATTGCAATATTTCCTTAACTTTGATGAAAATAAATGCCAAATCTTTACGAATTTAATCTAATATATCTTTGAGCTGAAAATTCAATGTTGTAAAATTGCATCTATGAGTAAATTTTCTAGAAGATTTAATAATTTATCTCACTTTTTCGTTATTTTTTACATATGAAATTTGAAACGGCCTTTGAGAAAACTCTATTACAAAGAACAAATGTTGCAGTCCGTTCGTTCTTGTTATAAGCAAAAAATTTAAAATGATTTTTTTTTTTATTATCATTTTTTTGGGGAGGGGGGGGGGGCAATTGCAGACACAACAAAAAAATTAAATAAACATTAAACATCGCCAGCATTATTCGGATGTTACACTAGATTTAAAAAAAAAACAAGAAATTTTGGGGATGACAAGAACAAGGATAAAGGCACAAAACATATAAATTTGGAAAACGGACAAAAGCAGGAGAGGTACTCACCCTGACCTGTTGAGCATGCGGGTACTCCTGCGTCTCCTGTTAGTTCCAGGATTGCTGCCGTGGCTGCTAGTACTCCGGAAACTGCCAGAGCTGCAATAAAGAAGACACAAACACACGGCTCATAACGACGACAACAAACAATGGGCAAAGAAATGCAAGAACAGAAAAGGATTAGACAAACGCGCACACAAGCAAGCACAGCACAAACTGAACGCAGACCGAGAGAAGAGAATGAAGACCAGGCAAGTTTTTTTTTTTTTTTTTTTAATTATTTTTTTGCACTGGGCCAAGGTTACGTGATGGTGTAGCAATAACTCTAACAGCAGGTGGAGGAAAAATCCGGAAAATAATATTACAAAATGACTGTGACTGAAAAGCAAAGATTCAAGAGGGGTGGACATTAGATTCGCGGCAAATAAATAGGATAGAATTTAACCCAGATGAGGCAGATGAAATAATAATAAACAAAGCAGTAAAAGGCACAAGTACCCCCATTTTTATTTTCCGTTTTTAATATTATTCTGCAATGTATAAGCTATTATTGTGTATGACTAGCGATTTTACGAATTATCATAGATTTGATAGTTTTATTTTTGACTTATTCCCAGGTTAGATAGAAGATAGAAAGACACAGTAAACTGAAAGATGCATCGTTTTATTTTATTCAAGAGACCAAAAAAAAAAAAAAAAAAAAAAAGAGTAACTGTGAGGGGAAAAATGTTTCAATTCAGTTGTTGGATGTTAGAACAAAAGATCACGAATATTTTCTTTTTATTTATTTTAGATAAAAATTGAGGATATTTCCCTCTAATATAAGAGCAGTTTTTTTTCTTTCTTTTCTGTTTTAACTTTTAACCGTAAAAACTAGAAAGATAATAATAATAATCATGTTAATATAAAATACTTGTATTTAATTCTGATAATGAAATATTAATCAACAATTTAAAAAGCTCTTACTAGTGATTAAAGGATGGATGTGCCTAAGTTAATTGACCGGTTATGGCCTCATAATTTTCACGGTTTAAAAAATAAAATAGAAGAAAAAATATCAACTAATTATAGCGCTGGCTGATGAAGAAACAGGTAAATCTGAATTTTGTCTTTAGCTGGTAAAAAAGAAAAAATGTCTGCATTAATTTCATTGTGTGCAACAGCATGATAAAATGACAATATGATAAGATGACAGCATCCAAATGAAGACTTTTTAAAGTGACACGGGTCATTAAAATCTATTTATTTCTGTCTTCAATGTATGGTTATTAATCTGACAAAATATTTATGTGAAAAAAAATTACAATAAATATTAATTACATTATAAGCAATGCAAATTAAAAATTTACACTCGAAAATTAACTGTTTTTGATGTACTCATAAAAAAGGGCACTAACTCAGTGAGAATGCATAATTTTAATGCTAACTATTATCATTGCTAAATAAACTACTATAAATGCTAAATATTATCTATAAAAAAAAAAAGCATTTTGTCCTTTGAGGATTTCTGGCATGTTTTTTGAACAACAGAAGAGCTTATTTTCTACATTACAGAAAACGCATTAAAATAAATAACAATAACAATATTTCGTGAATTAATTTCGAATTTCAACGGTTATTATGACATACTCGTGTATGCCTATATAAATAACAGCTTTTTATTCTATTCTCGGAAGGTTGATGTGAAATACAAATCCAGCCAGATTTCAAAGCACATATTAAGGTGTTATTGGTCGCGTGTGAATGTTTCTCTCACATTACCTTTTCGCATGGTATACTCTGCAATGTGCGTAATAAAAATAGTTTTTAAAACTTTCTTTATGTGAAACATAATATAGTTTATATTTAAAGGTCATTTGTAAATTATAAACAAGTATTTTTATGCGTGGCGTGATAGATATGATCGTAGAGCGACCAACAACGAATAAACCACTAACACAAATGTACTCTCCCTCTCTCTCTCTCAAAAAAAAAAAAAAAAAAAAAAAAAAAAAAAAAAAAAAAAAAAATCAAATCAAATCAATACCATTGTTTTTATTAGCAGATCATTTAAATTAAGTTACATTAAATATATCATTACATTTTGAATATTGTCTTTTTTTCAGAATATAAATACAATTTTTGAAGTAAACGATGTCTATACATTAAAAATTGTTCCTTCCTTTTCAAAAAATAGTAAAGCCTACTTTTGACAACATTATTGAGTTCCTTCGATCAAGGCAACTCGGAAAATTATACAGTTTATGCATTTTTGTTAAATATTTATGGAGTCTGAAAAGAAAGTCTATTAAGGATATATATATGCACGAATTTTAAAAAAATAAAATATATCATATTGAAATATCAAATTATATACTACCACAATCAAAATAGTAAAATTTTAGATGCAATAAATGTAAAAAAACGAAAAAGAGAAGCTCCGGATTCTAAGACTGTTTAGTCGAGGAGCATGGGACCCATGTTTTACATCCCTGAAACATAAGCTGTAAAGGAATAACTGTAAGGTCAAATCATAACTGGTAGCAACATGCAGGTAGGAAGAGTAAATAATTTAACAGAAATGCTGAGAAAAAAGAGCTCATAAAGGGAAAAGAAAAGTAAAAAGAAAGTTTAAGGAAAAAAGAATATATATTTTTATAATGATTTATCAATTTTTTTTATAAATTTTATGCAAATAAAGAAATTTTCCATATTTCATTTAAAAGAATTTTTCCAATAAAATTTCTGGTTGCTGTTGTCAATTATTTTATATCTGGTTGAAAGTGGTAGAATATAGTCCCGTTGTTTAAACACGCAAAATGTTAAATTTTGTCATATCTCGAAAAATAATGATTAGAGTTAACTGTAAACAGTTCTTATAATTAAAAAACACGAGCATTATACTCCCATGTTTTTAACAACCTCTATTTTGTTTATATAACAATTGAAATAGGTCATGACTCATAATTTTTAGTATGAATTAATAAATAATTCTCATGATTAAAATTATGCTTTTGAATAAAAAAGGCTCTCTGGAATATGTTTGAGCTCATTCTTTGCATTTCACTGAAATCAAAAAAGTTTAAATTAAAAGTTTTAAATGATATGTTTTGTTTCTGTTTTTGAGAAGATATAAATTAAAGTTTTGTCTGCGAATTCAATATTAGCGTTCTCAAATTTTGAACTCTTCAAACTCGATTGAAATTTAACAAAAATACATAAACTGTAAACTTTTCCGGGTTGATTTGATCCAAATATATGAAAATGACCAAAGTGGGTGTTATCATTTGAAAAATCAAAATTGGTGCAATTTTTAAAATGGCGGCGACTTTTCTTTTCAAAAATTGCATTCTTATTCTGAAAGAGGTATTATTTCGTGTAAAAAAACATTTGGTGTGATTTTATTACAAACGGTCGGCACATAAAAGCAGGTATATCGATTTTTTAAAGATTGACTGTACAATGAATGCATCCGTAATAAATATTATTTATTCCTTAATTGGCATATTTTGTGAAATAAACAAATCTTCGTGTGCGTTATGTGCATAAAAGACATGACTGTGATTATTTTTAGCGTTTATGATTTGATGTGAAGAAAGTATTTTAATAACAAGCTTATATTGCAATTAATTAATAATCTATTTCTTATATAATTGAACATGTCTCCATGGTTGAAAATAAATTATTGATAAATTCGCTTTTAAACATGAACACAGATGTGATCTTGATTCAGTTAAAACAAAAAAATATACACATATACAATCACTTGGCAGAATGTGAACAACACAACAATAAAAGTTCTAAGTAAATTATATAAAATCAAATAAATACATATTTTCAAAGTAACTCACCTGTTTTCAGGCCGCGAGAGATGTCCTAAACAAGTATAATTTTCCTCACCATCTTCGCTGCCACTGTAAAGAAACATTTTAAGTTTAGTTGTAATTTTTTTTGTTAATTTAAACGAGATTTTACATTATAAAAATTCATTTATGGTAACAAAGATCACATGCGTCTGCAATGAATGCAGTTTTCCACTGTTAATGTTTATGAATATGCATCTTACTTAAATAAGGCATTTTAGAAATGCTTGCCCATTCAAGCAAAGCACGATTTATCTTTTTATCTTTTTTATTTAGTAATGGCAAGTAGATGCTTAAAAGAAGTCAATTCGAACTTTTGGAGGGCTACCATTTTATCTTCTTTAAAGTAGAAAACAAGCTCCTCTTAATATACTTTGTGGGATTTATTTCAGTTATTTCATATATATGAACTGCTACAAACTTAACCAGCGGCAAAATCAACGGTAATCTTTACCCGGTCACGGCTACAATATTGTACAGTTTTAAGAGCTAGAACTTCTTGAGAAAGAAGTTCTTGAAAAATTGTTTTGTAAAGTTCCACTTTCCAATATAGGACGATAGAAATTTTTTTGCACTGAGGAAATTAATGGATAACACAACAGTAAAATCTCAGAGTTGCCAATTTGGTTGTCTTTATTCTTGGTATAATGTCATATAATATTTTTTCCATGCAAGCTGAATGTAAAGAATGCCCAGAAATCTACGTATAAATTTTAAAGAGATGTAAGGGACATCTTATCGAAAAATGTTTGTATAGAAAACTTAGGTCATTTACCATTTATTCAGTCAAAATTGCAGTATCTCAAGCCATGGAATTTCACTCACAACAAGATACGACCTTTGAAAATTTCATTAAAATACTTCTATTATTGTGAAGTTATAAACAAAAACCCCTGGTTCAAACATGGGTAAGACGACCAATATTTTTGTACGAATAAGTGGATTGCGATAGTTATACCCAGTACAAAAAATTTTCGTTATATTGTGCTTTGCTTTATCTTCTCACAAAATTTGTACATAGAATTCCATAACAATCTGTATGCATTCTTCGCATTATGCAATTACATACCTACAAACGTGATAAGTGTCCTATAATAATAATAAAAAGAATAAATTATTTTTTTCAAGCACATATACAAAGAGCCAGGCTTTTGATAGTTTTTGAAGGATGTGGACGGGTGAATGGATGAGTGATTGAGATTACAACGACGAGTGAACTTCCAAACATGCGGGACTCTATGCAATATGCTAAACATTAAGGAAAAGGTGGTTCATAAGTTATCATCCAAAACAAATTAAAAAATAGATTTATAATTTTACAAATTTTATTTCTAAGTTCCATTTTTTTTCATGGGTATATTCTTATTGGATACTGAGTTTTAATTAGTAATAACTATTATTTAAGGCGGTCCGAGACACAAAAATCTTCAATTTTTCTATTAAAAAAATATCTTGCATTAAAAATGTTTCTGTTTTCATGCTAAAAATGACGTTTAATTCATGTTTTTATCTTAATTAGAAGAGGAAATATAATATTTTCATTCTGGTTTGTTTTGAAAATCTAGCTTTAAACAAACAGTTGTCATGGAAATGACTTGTTGTAAAAATAAGTATTTCTTCATGATGGGTTTTTTCACAATTTCTTAGATTCAAATAATCATAATCAAGAGCAATTAAAGACAAATAAATGCTTCAAACATGTCTTTTTTAATTCGGGAAATTTGAAAAAAAGAAAAAATACTTTTGCAAACATGATTTTTTAAATATAAGTTACATCATAACAGATGTAAATTTTCCAAGTGGGTGAAAAAACTCCCGGCCACGATTTGAACAAGGGGTGTATTGGCTGAAGTCGCCAATGCTCTTCCAACAAGTCATTCCGGATGAATACTGGAGGACTATTTCATCCAACACCTGTTATAATTCATTTACTGATTGAATATTTGTGTTACAAATTATTCTAATAAGTTAGATTTAATAGATTTCAAAAATTTACGTAAAATAGTTTTATATTTTTTAAAAATTAATATTTTTAAAAATACTGGATCAAAATTAAAATTTAGAAACTAAATGGAAAAAAGAACGAAAGAAAGAAAGAATTTCTTTAAGTAATATTTTGAGTTATAACGATTTTAAATTACCTCACTTTTTCAATTAAAAAAATACTGAGAGGTTTTACCGTGTGATTTTGTTTACAAATAACATAGTTAACCATCACAAAAACTCAATAACTAAAAATCCTTTTAAAAAGAACACTTCGAACACTTTTAATAACTTTTAATGTATTTTAATAATTTAATTAATGTCTTAAATTTACATCACATCTTAACTGTAACTGATGTAATTAATTATCTTAATGTTTCGTGGTTCAAATGCTTGTTTTGACATGTTGCTTGGAAATCGAGTGTTGTGGCTTCCAACCGGCTGTTTGCATTGCGACTACACTTCATTTTTCACTAATTTTGCTCGTGTTTCTTAAATTTTTTATCCTTTTTAATTATATTGACATTAACAGACATTTCTTTGCAAATTTGCTAGTACATTATATGAAATAGTGCATATATTTTACAATATGAAGTTGTTATGCCAGCTGATGATTAGGTATTCATTTGTCGCTTTCGTTTTTCCCCTCATTTGTTCACCCTTTTTTTATCCTCATTTTTTATCTAAATACCATTTTTTACTTTTTTCCAATATATGAAAAAAATCACATGTTCCAATTATCTGGCATAATTTATCATTAAATATGTTTTTGCATATTATATTTTACATTTTAATACGTATTAATTAGTATGATGGTTTTGAATGAGATTCTTTTTCATGATGTTTTATCCTATTTTCCTATATGACAATTATGTAAAATCTTAATATTCAGCCATCCATCCCTAAATTGGAGTTTCGGTGATTTGATTGTTTGAATTTGTTAGTTATTTTTTTAATTTAAAGCAAAGGTATTCTCTACATAAATTAATTGATTGACTACCTTTAAATTAGAGATTTGCTCAGATTTTTGTCCAAGGAACATTTTTACACACATTTATTGTGATATCATTTAAAAAAAATAAACGCATCACACTTTTAGCAAAATTATTGATTTTAAATTGAAAATAAATGATCTTGTAATCTGAAAGAAGCATCGATATAATTTAATCTTGAAAACTGAGTAAACGCAAAACAAAATCGAACAATGTATGAATATTAAAAATTAAAAAGTAAAAGCAATATATTATATTAAATAGTTATTTTATAAAGAAATTGGGATTATTCTGACGTCCACTCAAATATGATACCTTTAAATAACATGCATGAACGCAAACAAGGGAAGTATGTGTGTGTGTGTGTGGGGTGGGGGGAGGAGATATTGGTAAGGGAAAATCATGGAATCCTAGTTATGGATTTCACAGATTATTATGACAAAATTCTTCAATATAATCCGTTCATCCTCTCCCTGACGTTAAAATATTAAAACCAAAATAAAGGTTTCTCTCTCTCTCTCTCTCTCTTTTTTTTTTTTTCTTCCCTAAAGGGTCGTAAGTATAAATGTCAAAGTTACATACACGGCCCGATTGAAGTCTTCGACAAGCATAATTTGAGCGTCAAAAATTTTACTATAAATTCGAGGAAGTTCAGTATCATTATATCCCTCCCTCCATTTCGACATTTGCTTACTAAAAGCATAAAGATTTGCACAAACTTGAAACTTTTTTCCGTATTTGGATCTATTGCAAGTCCTAATAATGAGATGCTTTTGAAAATGAGATTTTGCTCTTCGTTTTGTGGTAATTTATAAGCAAATGATAGTCAAAATACTTTTGTTTGAAGTATTCTTTAAACATTTTTGGTTATTTCTTGAACACATAGAAACATATATGTTTTCATATTAACATACACAAATTTCTTTGCAGCAATCCAAAATATGAGAACAAAGGGCATGTGCCTGCTGTGCCTAAAGACACAATCGGAGTAGATCATTGTATTAAAAACGTTTTAGACAGTCATACTTATAAAAATGTGATTTTAAACGTATGCATTGTAAAATTCTTGTCAAAGATCAGCCTAACGAAATTGCTTTCAGAAAAAATTGAAATAAATGAATATTATGTAATATACATTAAAAAAATCGTAAATTCGTCTAACAAAAAATGGTATATAATTATATTTCACATTAATTTTCATTAAAAATTAAAGTATAATCCAAAAATATAATTACCGTGAAATAGAAATTTTCTCCAAAGTGATCTCGTTAGAAACTCTCGTTTTTCAGCTTTTAAAAATAATAATCTTTTCTTCACAAACTGACATAATGAGACAAATATCTGAAAAGAAATTCTAGAAATCTATGCTACGAAGTGTAGACAAATACTGGATGATTCACAGAATTTCAGAAGCTTATGTTTCAGATGGTATGAGTATAAAAGTCTAAGAAGTTTACAGCGAAAACAGCTGTTGTGTCACTATACTCCAATTTGATATTTCCGTAGCTATAATTCATTATGAAGCAAAAACCTAACGCTTGAGGACATTATTAACCGTAACAGACGCATGTTGATATGGTTTTCGAGATTTTTTCGCGATAATTTTCTTTGAAACACATAATTCATTTGGTGTTGAATCCATTAAGATAATTTTTTTCCACAAATACAATTTGAAATTCATTGGATGTATAACACATTAGGTTGAATATAAAAATATTGGAAAAAAAAAATGACATTAATAGAAAAAAGGTTAATCCAAAAATGAATACATAAAGGCATAAAATAAAACAGAATTCCCAGCAAAACATGACTGGCAAATTCCCTGTCCAAATGATAAAAAATTCCTTGAGCAAACAGGCATATAACGAAATTTGCTACCTATTTTTGCAATTATTTCTTTAAAATCAGGGTTTTTTTTTGCGATTTTTTAATGAATTTCGTGATTTTTTGTTCATGAAACTGTTTGACAAATTTCACGTTATTTTTCATTTTTTTCTTCAAGACTCTAAAAATATATTTGTAAATTTCTTGACTTTCCCTATATAATTTGAAATTTCTCAAACTCACTTTGACTACTTTGAAATTCCCCGATTTTTCTGAATTTCTCTGACCTTTTTATGACTCTGGGAGCCTTATAAAATAAAAATTTTGCGATTTTATAATTTCTGATCAAATTTTTTATTCTGCAAATTTTATTGACCAAAATGTCACCCTCATAACTTTAATTCTGCTGCTTAAAAAGTTATACAAGTTAATGCTTGTAACACACAGAAAAATCTTCATATTATAGGACAATTCACAACATGTATTGCTTTTTTACTCACCCATCATACGTAGTATAGGGTAAGTCTTACAATCGTTTTGAAAATCGAAAAAAAAAAAAAAAAATTGACGGATTTACACGTTTCAGATACTGGAGATTCCGAAAAACATATTTTTAGAAAAAAAAATTTGCCGTCCGTCCGTCTGTGTGTCTGCCTGTCTGTCTGTCTGTAACCGCTCTATCACCCGAACAAATTGAGATAGAGACTTGAAATTTTGCATATACTTAGTATGTAAGAATGGGACGAAGCCTATTTAATATCAGTAACCTCGATTATCCGGAATTATTTTTTCCGGGCTCTCGAAAAGTTCATTCTGATGAAAGGTATATAAAAGTTTTCGAAATTTTTTATTTTAAGGACTGGACGTAAAAGGCAATAAAATAACACAAATTTTGCATAAAAAACGAGGTCGATCGGATTATTAGTTGTCGAGATATGTGTAATCCTGTTTTCGAAATTCTTCGATTTTTCATGACCCTGTATTTCATTCAAATTTCAATTCACAGGTATATTTTTATTGGAAATGAGACGCTTAATCCAACACAGTAATTTTTTAGTTAATATGATTATTATTTTTTGAGTTATAAGGATGTTTCTTTTTACGCAATCCGGTACTACTCGAGTATTTTGGCGTTATATATAATTAGTCAAAATTGGCTCATCAGCAATTCATTAATCGAGCATTATTGTATGTTAAAATTATTTATTTATGCGTTTAAATTTTATTTTGGAGTTGCCAGAGACACGCGTTTTATTTTCATATTTTATATTATGATGGGTAAGTATTACGGTGGCCCCCCAACGACTACTTTTTATTGAAAAATTACGTAACTATGATTAAAGAGAGAGTTCGCTTTTTAAATCAACCTCTTTAGAGTAATTTAACAAAGTTTCATAAAATTAAATGCTTTTTTTTTTTTCGCTTTAAGATATTTTGCATTAAAGCAAGATGTTGTATTTTAGAAAATAATATTGAAATGCCTGTAATTCAAGTAATTCTGTAATTCTAACCAATATAGAAATAAAATTCAAACTGACCTAAAAAGCTAAGACATGTTTTTTAATATTAGGTTAAAAACAGAAAATTGATTTTTTGAATGAAAGCTGCGCTTACAAGTATGCAAGTACTTTAACAAAGTGTTGTGAGAAAAATAAATCATTTTTAAAAAGCTTGATTATCATTTGATAGTGAAGAATTTAAATAAAATTTCCCCAAAACTAATAGTATGAGAAATGGAGTTACTAAATACTACTTGCATTATATGTCAACGGAAATTGCTTAACTAAAGCCATGCAATAAAAAAAAAATTATTGTGGCATGTGGGTGATTAAAGGAAAGGTTTAGCAGGAAGTGGAAATACACTTGCACAGGTTAGTACAAATAAAATATAATCCAACATTCAAGGTCATTTTTGCAGTGTTTGACAAATTGTCTTAGCACAAAAAGATTAAATATTTTACGCCATCCGGATAAATTACACAGACGTAACATCTGATACTTTTACATTTTTCATCGTTAAGTGACCAAAATGGACATTTCACGTAAAACACAGGACTCGTTTCGATCTACTCGGAAGCAAAATAATGCAGTACAAGTGCAATGAATATCAATTTATACGAATACAGATTTTCTAACGGAGTGAAAAAGTGTTTAAATCAGGAGTCGAAGCTAAGTCTTCTCTTGTAACCCTTTCAGAGGCAAGGTACTTCTATTAGCAAAATACTGAAATGACTAAATGACAACTCAATTTACAGACAAATTTATTTGAAAATAAGCAAACGATTCTGTTCATGCGCTTCATAAAATGAAATGTTTCTTATTAATATTATGTGTCAATATGGCATTTAGGCACTTTAATTAAATTCCAAAAATAAACCACCGCCCCTAAAGTGATTAACTCCTAGGGTACGAGAGACACGTATACGTGCAACAAAAAAGCTTAAGAATCCTTGTTTTTCCTCACTCGTAAAATTTTGCAGTAAAATTTGGATTATTTAATCGGAGCATTTTCTCGATTTAATAAGGCATAAATCTCTGTTTTTAAAAACCGGTGACAAAACATTAAAAATTTCGTAAAAGACTCCCGTCACGAAGGGGTTAATATATGGCAACACTCTGACGTAATAGAGTTATCACCTCCCCCTCCCCCCACACAAATAAAAAAATCGTCTCCGGCTAACTTGCTGTATGTATCTGAAACACACAGGTGCACGCACAATATATTGGTGTAATACATAAAACCTATTTTTAACAAATTTTTTACAGTATGATTCAATAATGATGCACTATATATAGCAAAACCCCATTTTAGACATTTTGTAAAATATCTAGAGAAATACTTGACATTCTTCTGAAGCTTCAAAATTACAAATAACATGACTCATCTCACATTTTCTAACAAAGGTTTGACCATTATTGAGCAATTAGGGGACCAACAACAAATTCCATTAAAAATATATGCGAACGTAAGTTTTAAAACTTGCCTTATTCAACATTTTAAATCACGTGTTTTTGCTATTAATTTATTCTGCTGGTAAACTTGCACCGAAAATATACTGTAAACTGCAAAAAAAGTATTTTTATCCTTTATTTCTGGGTTTTAAAATATTAATTTGGTTTCAAAATCCGCCTTAGAGATTGTCCATAAATTATGTTTCACCTTTTTATTAAAAGCATTTTTGACCCCCCCCCCTCTCTTTTGTCACAAAGTTTCACACTTCACATATCCCCCTATTCCTTTATCACAGTGACACTATATTACATAGACATATACTTGTATACAAGTACAGTTCAGAAACAAAGTAAAATGTTATAAGTTATACTTCAAATTTTATTTTTAAACTTTAAGTATGTGTTTTAATGACATTTCTGAGCATAACAATAAAAATTATCCCTATATTTATTTTGTAAGAAATAAGATTAAGGTTTACAACATAAAACACAATTAATATACAATAGCAATATAATATTAATATGAAAGAGCATTCGAAAACAGTATATTTTCTAATTTTAAATGGAATTTGATATATTTGGCTTTAAATCTTTATCTTTATTCAGCAACACAAAACACTATAACTTTATTTAATCTGCTGATTTTTAGTGTGTTCATTTAATCAAAACATGTGGTGTCACATTGTTTTCTTATCCCCTCCCACCTCCTTGTCACAAATTGTCACAATTTCATGAACCTCCTGCTAATTATATATACTTTCATCGTGCATACTAAGAAGCTTTCGATCAGTGATAGTGTTTTTCTTGTATATAATAACATTGTACTATCTTGGGGAAAATCAAATCTTCCAATAAGAATTAAGCAGCATATCTTAAAAAAGATTAAAGATTTATATGGCAAACAAGTAGGTTTATTGAGAAATCGAAGGTGGAATAATACAAAATGCCAAGAGAATAAAAGAACTTATAGCAAAAATCTGAATATTTTATTTGACATAAGTCATGTTAATTCGGAACTACTTATTGAAAACGGAGAGGATCGAAAATTTCTCAGATTACAAAGAGAAACAATGAAAGGTTATGTAGGATTTCTTAACAGAAAACTTTCTACATGTGAGAAAAATCAGGTAAAAAGAGAAAAAATTTGCAAAGTGATTGAAAGAACCTGCTTCATCTCAAAATTCTTTTGCTTTATCGATTGCATTTTTTTGCGTCAACAATGGATAAAAGTAAATAAAAAAAAAAAAAAAAAAAAAAAAAAAAAAAAAATCTAAAGAAGATTGATGATGAATATGATGATGAAATAACATACATAAAAAAATTACACTAAAAGCATACAGGTAAAGATGACTGAAGACAAAGAACTGTCATAATACCAAAAATGTGTTGCCCCTTTTGACAAAAATAATATAAGAACAAGAAAGTCAACACTGTTACATGCATCTGTCTTGAACATGGCAACTAGTGGTATTAATAAAGCAGACAGTTCAAAAAGTACTGTTTATCGTGACCATCAACACCTACGTAATGAAAAAGAAGAAACCTTTAAATCTTCATCACTGTAAATGCTATTCTTTACGCAAATGAACATTAACGTTGCACAAGATCTATATAGTTCTGTGCTAGAAGTATAGATCATTTCAAGCATTTTATTTTACAAGATCATCGGAAATATATATATTTTTTAATTTTACTGAATTTGTTGCTGTTCTCTAAGTGCTCTAGTAATAAAACTTTCGCTGAAAAATGTGAGGCCAAACATACTCTTTAAATTCATGACGTTCCAGAAGAATGCATAATGCGTTAAGTATTTCTGTAGAAATTTGTGATAATGGATGAAAATGAAAATAACCAGTGTATCTTGGTCATATAGTGTATAGTCTTAAATAAACAGGGTAACAAATTTATTGGCCCTGTCAATAAGCTGTTAATTTTATTACAGTTTCAAAGTTCCAAAACAAACTGACTAATTTAAAAATTTAATTATATCTAAATTACGACATCAAACAATGTTTTTTTTACAAGAGAATAACATGTGGTATCTTTGCTTTTTTGTTTTAGTTACAGATATTACCGATAGAAACGCTGCGCTGTGTTGAAATGTTAGAAAACTCAAACTAACGTATAAAAATTAACCAAAGTTTCCATAGTTGTTATGTTTCTTTCTGTTTATCTGCTAATACCTAAAAAGATTTGTTTGTGTTTCAAAATTTCAATGTTGTTTTCAGCATTTCACAATTTGAGGCATTACAACGTCATCTATCTGTCATATGAAATTAAAGTAATGAAACATAGTAAAGAAATTCCTGACATAACAGATTACTCATTAGCTGTCACTGTTTATTTGTTTTTAAATTTTAAAAACCAGCCTGTCCATTTTATGCACCCTTTTGTATTTATCGCACACATCTTTCACAAAAAAGTGGCAAAAAATGAGTTACCTGTCATTTTTGTGATCATCCGCCAGAGATTCTCGACTAACGTCGCTGCCAGTGGCGATGGCGCTGTCTGTATCTCCGGGAGGGGGCGATCGCTTTCGATGGACTCCGTCCACTTCTGACTTAGGGCCATTGATAATAACATTCGGCTGAAAGCATAAAAAGAAAATAAAACCAGTGTAGATGGCAACCTTCGGAAGTAGAAATTAATTGCGAGTGAGAGGGAAAAAATTGCGTAGAGACTCTGCTGTAATCAAAAAGTAAAAAAAATGGTGGCATAAAACAAAAAGGTATCAATTTACTGCATCCCCTTCAAAGTAATCTTTTCCGATACCAATGCATTGTTTTTCCAATCATCAAAACATGCCTTAAAGTCGTTTTTGTGAAACCTCTCCAGAGTTCGCAGAGAAATTACTTTTATGGAATTAATTGACTTAAAACGATGACCACGAAGAGGCAGGCATCAGTTTTAACAGTGGAAATAAGAAAGTCTCATTGTGTCTATAAGTTGAATATGGAGCCTGTGGAGCCGTGAATGTTTTGTTAAAAACTCACATATGATAACTGCATTATGAGAAAGTAAATTATCGTGGTGTAAAACCCATGAGTTTTCTCGCCACATTCCAAGACGTTTTCGACAAATTGTTTCCGCAAACGGCGCAAAACACCCAAATTATATTTTAATGTCTGGCTAGTTGGCGGAAATTAATAATGCACAACAATCAAAGAAAACAGTCAACATTATCTCGATTTTTTTTTTGTGACTTTGAAGTGGTCTGTCGTTGTTCTAGCTTCATCTTTCAAGCACCATTCACTTGATTGTTCAACTGTTTTTGTATCAAAAGCATATATCCAAGTTTCATCATCAGTAATAATGTATATTACAAAGAAGTTGCCTTGAAAAAGCATATCTCGGGACATAATCCGTACTTTTTGTATGTATTTATTATGTAATGAACTATTGAACGTGGCCTATGGCCTTTTCACAATATCTGCAATGACTGGCGTACTTTCGGTCTTTTTCATAGTTTAACAATTATGTTTTTCATATAAACAGAAGTTTAATTTTTCTCCATTTTTTAAACTTTTAATTCAGTAAAAAGAAAGTTAAGCGCGTCTCAGTTTCAAGATGTTGACTTCGACTCGAGTCAGAAATAAACACCTTCTTCAAAATTTGCATAATGGCAAGGTAGTACGTTATTTTTGTTCAGTGTAGGTGATGAATATCCAAGTTTTAGTTTGGTAGCGAGTTTTACTTTTGGATGCTAAACTATAAATCTAAGGGTTTTTGTTACATTTAACACAGAAATATTTTAACATTTATTAGTTAATAGAAATGAAGTTTAATGCAAGTGTTATGCGTAGTAGGACACTTTGTCTATTTGTTTGGTTTCTGCAGTAAGTGCATATAGCATATATCTTGTTACAGCGGTAATTTCTCTCTCCCCTTTTCAATTTTTTAAAGTAAATAAGTAAATCCTTTACGAAATCCCGAAATAGGTATATGACAAATATTCTGTTGATTTGCGAGTTTCTTTGTAATTTTGCATGTCGCATACCGGGTAAAAAAATATTTAAGGCTTTCATTACAGTGAAATATGAATTATTCCCGTGTATCTGTAAACTTTTTGAAGCATTCTGGTATTATAAATCCTCATCGGATTATAAAACAAAACTGAAATAGGAATTCTTCCTATTATATAAATCTATAGAATTCTTCCTATAAATTTACAATCTGGATCATTTTAGAAAATAGTTCACTTTGATACTATCTCCGTCGAATAAAACAGGAAGCTGTAAATTTATTGAAAATGATACAGATATATGTTAGATTATCCTTCTTTTTGTACAGTAAACATAAAAGATTAAACATATTTAAGTTAATGCCATAATTAAGTTCTTCAGTAATATTACGTCCATCGCATAATTACCATTATTTGGAAATATTTCTTGCGGATTTATATTTTTTTACATTAAAATAGTCCTTTTAATTAAGACCTGTCTGCGTGACGAATGATTAGTCTTTCAAGGACTTCTCTAATGAACAATTTTTATTTTTTGTTCTCATTACAAGAATCGTATAAGTCATTCACCTTGAATAAAACCAACAAGGAATTTTTAGCTTAAAAGGAAAATAAATAAAAGCACCTTACATTGAATATACACTGTATGCAATAGTTAATCACTAAATTGTTAATTGTTAGCTTTAAAGATATAGTTAATTGGGGGGGGGGGGGGGCAAGTTTTATAATATTAAAAGCCATTTACATCATGCTCCCGAACAAGTAAAGCAGTATAATACTTTCATTCTTCCAGATAAATATGCATCGAGTTATGATACTTTGAATTTCAGGGATTTGAACGTTTTACATTTAAAACTCAATTTTTTTTTTTTTTTTTTTTTTTTAGTGCACAGTATTGGCATTTTCTAAGATTAATTTCAACCAAGATCAATGGCTAAAAATAACGCTATATTTAGCGAAACTACAGTAGTCGCTACTAGTTTGTAGCTTAACGTGTTACAATTTTTAAATGTAATGCAGCGAGGTAGATATAAAAATTCAGTAGTTATTAGTGAACACTAAGCTATTTTTAAGGCTATTTCAGAAAGAAAAAAATAAGCACATCTCCAAATCGTGCGATTGTAACTTGCCTCTTTCTGTGTAAAATGTCTTCTAAACGACAATTTACAAATGTTAGTGACAAATTTCTGTAACTGTAAGAATAATAAATGAGATTTATGCAGATGCAATAGATGCATAGTAGAGTACGCAGATATTCATAGCTCAATT